>JAHLSL010000082.1:998396-1016762 GCA_025920805.1 Petroica traversi | reverse complement strand
ATTCTCCAATACATTGCTGTCCATCCCTTTAAAGAAACAGAGATTTCTGTCCCTCCAATCAGGCTTTAAACCCAGTCGTGTTCCCTGCTCCTGTCCCGAGCCAGTGGGAGTGGGGAGCGTGTTGGAGCTTGATGGCAGATTAGGCTTCCTTGAATGGATTTTGAGTCATTCCCAGTGAGGTCAGCTGGGAACGTGCTGCTTGTCATGTCAGCTCCTGCTCGGCTCCCAGGGACTCTTTGCTCACTCTAGGATTTGGGATTTCTTCCTACTATGGCCACAGTGTGTTTTAGGTAAACACAGAGTTTGCCAGCCCGAGGTCAATCAATAAAATTTTATTTGTGGCAGTGGGTTTAGAGCTGTGTGTCAGAGTAAGGAGATCTGATGTCCATCCTCTGGGTGTTCTAGGGTCTGAGGAGCACATCCCCTCCCACCTTTCCCCTCTGCTGATTTTTTAAGTCATAGATGGCTTTACAGATCCTGATTTTCCAATAGCCAAAAGTGGTAGCTGGGGAATCTAAAGCTTTTTTACCTAACTAACTTGTGACCACTTGCTAACTGCATTTGCCACCTGCTTTTTTGCAGGTGTGGCCTCTTGCTGCTACAAGGCAGAACAATCTTCCTGATGAAGCTCTTAGAGTTTGGCTGGTTTTTATAGGAATTCAGACACCAGCAATCATCACCAATCTGGAATAACACAGCCTCTGTCTGACGCTGACTGAGCAAAGCTGCCTCTTCCCACTTAACACTTGATTATCTAAAAATCAAGCCCAGTGTGCAGTGCTGAGCTGGTGCCTGTGCACTCCCAAAATTCCCTGCTTGTTAATCCAGCCTGGGGAAAGCAGGCTGGGAGCCACCAGAGCATGATGCTTTCATGAACATCACTGTAATGGCATCATGAATAATTGGTACTGAAGGTGAATTCTTCACCAAATCAAGTTGAAAACAGACTTGTTATCAAGCATCTCTCCCTGTGTCACTGATGGACTCTCAGAGACAAAACCTAAAAAATGAATGCAGGCACTCCCACATGCATTTCAGAAATCAAATATCAGTGTTAAAATGTAGAACTTGTACAAATAATGCTCAAAAAGTAGTTTCAGATGTTATATTCATTGCTTCAGGCTCACATTTCTTTCCTGGGTAGTTTTACCTCACTGGGGAAGTTTTCTAAACTTTAAAAAATAGTCAACCAAATACAAAAAGAGCCCTGAAAGCTCCTACCTTCAAGTGGAATAAACTAAATTACACAGGAGTTGTGGTTACATATATCTCTAAAATTGAAACATATCACTAAAGCATGTATCAGTACATACACTCTCATATTTAGTTAATCTGCACATAAAATATAAGTTAAATAAATTAAAAATTAAAAATCCTCACTCTAACTACAGAACATGTGAACTTTTAGCAGCAGCTCTTGTCATCCACGGTACTCTTGCTCCCTGTTGAATCTCAGTGTACACATGGATGTCCCATAGGTAAAATGACCAAAAAATTGGGGAAAAAAATAGTAAATTGGAGTTCTATGGAAGATGTTTGTGCCAGGGGAAAGCAGGCTGAATGGGGCCTGAGAATGGCAGCCTGCCTGATGTATAGAAAAATCAGGGATTTATCCAAGGCCTTTGGAAGTAGTGGAAAAGAGAATAAAAAGCTGCACATGGGGGAGTTTTGTAGTAGGGGGCACAGGGATGAAAATTCTGTTTGAGAAAGGAATGTAGAACAGGGTGACGTGTAATGGAGTTAATTGAAACTCCAGACTGCAGAGAGAGATGTGGCTGATTAAAGTATCCATAACTGGGGAGAAAGGGGACATTTTATTGACCAACCCCAGAATTGGGAAGCACCAACACAGCTTTTAGGGGTGTGTGTGTCGAGGAAAGAAGAAGAGCCTTGTTGCTGTTGTCTCTATCCTGTGTTTATGAGCTCCCTCAGGTCAGTGTGTGTTATCTGAGCCCAGCATGCTGGTGTTTCCCTCTGGGTGCAGATGATAAACTGAAGGTGTGCTCAGTGCTGGGGTGTGTGGGGTGACGTGTGGCTGCCCCACAGGTTCCTGGGTGGAGCTGCAGATGAACAGCAACGGCAACGACAACGGCAACGGCAACGGCAAGAACGGGGGCCTGGAGCACGTGCCCTCCTCCTCCTCCATCCACAATGGAGACATGGAAAAAATCCTCCTGGATGCCCAGCACGAGTCAGGACAGAGCAGTTCAAGAGGTAGTTCCCACTGTGACAGGTAAAGGAGTGTTGGCTACTCTGCCTGCAGTTTATTGCCATTTTTGTGCTGTGGATGATGCCTTTTCCTGGTGTTAGGAGAATGCAGCCAGACATGGTGAGAGGGGTTGGGGTTGTTACCTCAGTATTTGAATCAGGATCCTGTTTGATGCATCCACTTCCCCCAGGTGACAGCGTGGCAAATGCACCCCCGTCAGTCACACACACCAGTTCTAGACTTTCCACAGCCCAGATCCAACAAGGGAGCCCAATGCTGGCGCTGGGCTGGGCTAACCCCTAATTTACAGAATCTGTCCTGCTAGGAGACCTTGGCTTCCTGAGCCAGTGGGAATGTTTGGTCTCCCTGGCTCTGCAGCTCTGGGCTCTTCAGTCTCAGGCCTGCAGAACACTTACAGAACACTGAGCACTAAATAAGTAAAAGGTTGCAAGTGTGCATTCTGATACTTGTGGATACAGAGAACTGTGGAAAAGGGATATAAAAGAAAAGACAAAAATCATTCCAGCATCATGGATGGGTGAAGCTTTTTCTCAGGGAAAAGTCTGATGTGCTCCAGTATTTGGAATAGTCGCTGGCTCATGGTAGCTGAGTGATGTTTCCACTTGTAATGATACAAAAACACATGTAATTCACAATACTGGCAGAGTTCCCTACAAGAACAAAGGGATTTGCATATTTTCTGTAGCAGCTGAACTTCTGGGCAGTGCTTTCTTTGCTTTAGGGAGCAACTGTCAACTGTGTTGAGAAAGGTAGGATTATAAATTTTAAAAAATTGAAAAGGTGGGGGGTTGGGGAGACTTTCTAATGCTGGTATTTGGGACCTGAAGGGTGGTGCAGTCTGTAACTCAGCTGAATAATGCTCTCAGAAGTGCGTGAGGAAATTATTCAGCTGAGATTCATCTACACTGATGATTCTTCAGTTGACAAAATGACATAACAAAACCAATTTTTCTTTAGCCCGTCACCTCAAGATGATGGACAGATAACTTTTGATGTGGAAATGCACACAAGTAAAGACAGTAGTTCTCAGGTATTTTCTTCCTTAACTTTTAAAAATATACACTTGTAAGTTGTGGATATTTGATGTAGACGTTAGGGGTAGAACAAGCTCTTTGTGATGTCAAAAGACTTAAATTCTCTGTTAACTGAAATTTGACTTAGAGATTAATAGTTTTGGAGTGAGGGAAAAACGAGTCTCCACTGCACAGCTGAGAAATACCTGTGTCTTTGCAGTCCTGTAACTGCAACCCTGCTGGCCCTGGGTGTCAAAGCTGGCTTTGAAATGTTGATATTTCTGCACAAGATTTCAGGGTGCTCAGTGATTGCTGTGCAGACACTCACTCACATGACAGTGAGTAATCTCCATAACACAAACTGAGAGGAGACTAATGCTGAACTTAGTTTGATCATTTCATAGAATTTGCTGGCTTCAGCAGTATAAATAAAAAGCATTGCTGGAAGATTGAAACCTTGCATTTAATTTTGTCAAAGACCTGGGACTGTTGCAGTTCTGCCCTGAGAGCCAGAAGGGTCTCTGAATGAAGCTGTTGGTGAGCTCTGAATCTCACTTGTGACAGTGCTATTTGATTATCTCTGGTTTTGCTGTGGTTCTCACTTAATGTTGTGAGTGGTTTATCTTATTTTATTAAGAGTCACTCAGGAGATTGTTTTAATACTAAGTAGGAGTTAAAGTCAGTGATGTTCTCTATTCTTCCTGATTCTTTTTCTTTTCTTAAATGGTAACATTTGCATCTCTTAATGTAAAGTTAAATCTTTATATATAATTAGAGTGCTTGCCTTTCCCTGCTGCATCTGGAATTCACCCAATAGAAGCCACTAGTTGCAAGTAATATAAATTTTAAATTACTAATAACACCTTTAAAAAGTCAAAATACTTGTTTTGAAACCTTTTTATTTGACTTCCCGTACTTCTAGTCACGTTCTTTGGGCTTTAAATGGAATGCCATCAGCCTAATGTTTTCTTCCATTTGTAAATATTTTTGCACAGTTACTGCTTATTACATTTAGGATTAAAATAATCCTTTGTTTTTGTTAGCTAAAAAAAAAACAAACAGCATGCAATGATTTGCAAATCCTGGCTATAGTGGTAGAATTTGTGGTTTCCTGACTTCTGCTGGTAAAATCAAATCTCTTTGAAATAATCAGCAGTCCAAGAACACTCACTCGTTTATCAGGTGCCACCTTTTGGTGCTTCTCATGTCACCACTGTTGTTGTCACTCTCAATTTAACACCTTGAGGAGGAGCTAATTGAGTGTTACAAGGTTTGTCCCCTGTGTGTTTCAGTCCGAAGAAGAAGCAGTAGAAGGAGAGAAAGAATTGGAAGTTTTGAAGAAAAGTGCAGACTGGGTGTCAGACTGGTCAAGTAGGCCTGAAAATATTCCTCCCAAGTGAGTTCAACTCTGGGTTTTTAATGAATATTAATAAATGTGAATGAATAGATGAAGGAGGGGATCATCGCAATCTCACAATCAAAATAAGTTCATCTTAGGAAGAGATTGATTTCTCTGTGGGGGAGGCTAAAAAGGTCAAAACAGTGAAGTATGAAAATCAAAATAGCAACAGAATGACTTGAAGGTAATACAAAACCACAGCAAGCTGATTGCAAGGTGTGTTGACAAAATTAAGATTATTGGGAGAGCTGGGTACTTGGAGCTGGGATTCATGGGATTTAGTTTTGGCTGATTGAATGGAAGAGTGTTGAGCAAATCTCCTAAATTCTCTGTCCCTTTTTTTCTTTCTATGTAAAATATGTAATGTTCATCCACGGAAGGGGAAACCTTGAGATCCTTGAATGCAAAGCATTTTTATTAAAATAGAGGATGCTGTCTAAATCTGGCAGACTTCTGTATCTGTGTTTGGAACAAAAAATGAGGCCTCTTGCTAACAAATCACATCCTGAAATTCCCTCTCTCGGACCTACCTCTCTCTGCAGCTCCTGCTCTCTTTGTGTCTATACTGTCTGTGTAAGTGGTCTCTCCACAATCCCTCCTCTTATTATCTTTGATTTATTACTCTGTGTAAGGGATCTCGGGCTTTGATCTCTAGCTCTTTGTACTTAAAAAAAAAAATGTTCCCACAGAGATCTGTGCATTTGTGTGCAAAAAAAGAAAAAAAAAAAAAAAGGAAATAAACAAAAAAGTCTTGTTGAATTTTCCCCCCCTCCCCCTCTTCTTCCAGGGAATTTCATTTCAGACATCCTAAACGTTCAGTGTCTCTAAGTATGAGAAAAAGTGGAGCAATGAAAAAAGGTGGCATTTTCTCTGCAGAATTTCTTAAGGTTTTCATTCCATCTCTGTTCATATCTCATGTTTTGGCTCTGGGACTAGGGTAAGTATTAACCTGATTCTCACTTCAGCTTTTGCTTTTCCACTTAGCTTGAATGTCAGGTCCTGCTGAAAAGGGCTTTTTCTAGAATAACAATTTTTGACCCTTACAAACTTGATGTACTTTTACAAAAGCAGGAAAACTTTGCAACAATTCCAACTTGGCAGCCTTTAATGTGCCTTATTTCTAGAATAAATCAAGTTACATTGAAAATGCATGGATGAGTTTGCAAATAACCTTTGCAATTGTAAGGTGCAATTTGATTATGTGCCTTCCATTTAAATGCTTCAGGTTATAAAGGGGAAAATTAGAATAGATGAAAAATAACTTACTGACCAGTATGAAACTACACTGTACAAACAGTGATGCTGAGGTGGTGTGTGTGGCACAAACCCTGGAATTTCCAGTTTAATGCTGCATTGGGTGTTACTGAAAGCCAAGATTTGAGTACTCAGAGAAGGAGAAATGAAAATACTGGATGTGTCCTGCAAGATCAGCTGTGTCTCTGCTCAGCAGTGTTTTCATTGCTTATGTAATCCCACATAATCTCTTACTTTGCCTAAATCCTTATGTTCTGTTTATCCACCTTCTGGGATGGGGCAAAGGTGTGGACTCTAAGCAGGGTTTTATTTAGCTTTGTGTTTGGTTTTGGGGATGATGTTCAAGTGTCTCTTTAAGTTCTTGTAAACTATCAAATAAATTAGGATAGAATATGTGAGGATGTAATGGGAGATATCTGTACTACAGCAAAATTGTGCATTTGTGCATTGGTTTAAACCTTGTTGTGGTCAGTGTTTGCATAGAACCTCAATGCTTAGAGTTTTGAAGCTCACCCCCTCTCTACAGGCAGTTTTACCCCAGTTGTCTGGGAGTGTTGCTCTATCAGGTGCTCAAAACACAAAAGCTTTTGGGTTGGGGTTTTCAAATGAGCTGGGACTGAAGGAAAACCCACTTTGGGTGGGCACTGAGAGCATTGATCCTTCCAGGCTCATGCAAAACCTCACTGTAAGTAATTGTATAGAAGAGAAGTCTGTGGGTGCATCTCAGACTGGAGAGGGGGGGATTAGAAGAGCTGGGTGTGTGGGGGCTGTGGGAAAGCTGGGATTATTCCTGTGCAATGTGATATCCCTGTACTTTGTATTTCAGCATCTACATTGGGAAACGCCTGACCACACCTTCAGCCAGCACTTATTGAACCAAGGAGTGCAAACCTGGACCCCACGTGACCTGTGAAGGTGTTACTGTCTCATTTAGTACATTTGACTTGAGACCATTTTAAGCATGACCCTGACTTCACCCTTTCCTTCCATATCCAGGTTTTTGCTAACTCTGGAATTCAGTATTGTGTTGGAACTCTGTTGAGGTGTTTGGCTATCCACATTCTTTCCCTCTCTCCCATTCCCCTGCCTCTTGGCCTGCAAGACACGTCAGAGTTGCTGGATGGAGTTTACAACTGTCTCTATGTTGCAAGGGCTTCTCTCAATGCAAAATGCCACCAGCAAGTTTAATTTTATCAGTGATGCTGTTGCCTCCTTAGTGCAACCTGACTTCAGTTGCAGTTGTGCATGGTCTAAGTGTTGACTGCATGGTGGTGGTAAAACAGTCTCTTTGGAAGGAAATTACTGATTGGAGTGGAAAAGAGTTGGTTTTTTTTTTGTAAAAAAAAAGAAGCTGGTTGTGGAATAAACTGAGAAATCACTGGCAATAAAGACCCAGTTTAAATCAGCTTTTGGGGGGGAATTTGCTCAGCCCCTTGTATTGGCTAACAAGCACCATTTGAATTGCAGGAGGCAAAGACTGCATAAATTTTAAAGTAGGATAACTAAATCCATCAGCATATTTTAATACTAGGTAATTGTTGTAATCTTGTCTTTTCTATGAAGTCAGCTCCTTATTCCTTGTAGGAAAACCTGTCTGATACCTAGGAAATATTAGAAAAATTGCATTGTTTGCATGTGAAGAAGCTTTTTTTTTTTTCCTTACCTATTTTCTTAAGGGAAAATTTTCAGTGTGAAATTTTCCTTTTCAAAGTAGTTCTAAATTAAGGAAAAAACCCAACAGCTGTAGGTGTAGGTAGGCTCTGTGTAAAAGGAAATTATTCTGTCTGTTGTGGAACCTTTTACAGCTCCAAGGATCCGGCAGTTTCAGCAGGAAAAGCTTTTGACTCATCCTTAAGGGGGACAATCTTGCAGGTGCATAAAGGTTCAGAAGTTGTAAAAGCTCTGAAATGTCTTCTGCAAACGAATTTTCAATATTCCTCTCTCTCATTGTTTACTGTACAATCTCCTTTTTGGGGATACTTGGAACCTGAAAGTCACTCGTGATGTCTCATGTTAGGGTAGATTTCTCACTGATGTTGTTGAACTTTTATCTTAGGGAACATTAAGCCTTGTCCTCCTTCAGTGACACTTCTTTTCAAAATGTGAAGCTTTAGTACCAAATTGTTACAAAGCATCAGGACAGTCCTGTCCTTAAATAGATTTTATTGGATTTCAGAACATGTAGCATGAACTCTGAAGGATAGAATACTCTTTTTTTTATATATATATATATATGAATATATATATAAAAATATGATATAGACTTTAATACTAAGTATTTAGGGAACCAATGCTAATTTTAAGACTAGCAAAAATCTCATTTAAATGAATTCTTTAGTAGGCTGACTTGTAGAAAATAAGAAAATCTAGTCAGCCATTTGGAGAGAACAGCTACCTATAATTGTTTGCTTGCATCAGACTTGATAAAATTGGTTATTTGATAGAGCAGTGATTGCTTGAACCAGTTGATGCATAGAAGCTAAATCCCAGCTGAGATTTGGGTTAAAAAACCCCTTTTGTTAGCTCCCAGGAAGTGAAAAAGTTAAGTATGAACCCACTGCTAAACTGTATTTATTTTCATTCTCAACTTCTGAATGCTGTCAGAGAATGCTTTCGGGGTGAACAACAAATCCTCTTGAGTAATCTGCTTTTTTTTCTTTAGTTGTGAATACTTAGTGGCACTTGAGCTGCCCACAAGTTTGGGTTTGTTTTGTTTTGGGTGTGGAGATTGGGTTTCACCCAGAGGTGGGGGCGGGCAGGGGAATGTGGTGGAGGGCGTTTTAGAGAGCATCAAATACTTCATTTTCCAGCCCTAAAATCCAAGGGGACAGGAGAAAGGCTGGACCATTTTCAGTTCTAGCACAGCACCTTCTTTTGTATGAAATTGGAGTAGTGGAAAAAGAGATTTTTACTAAGTAGGGAGTACTTTTTAAAGAGAAAAACCAGATAAATTACCCCTTTCTAAATGAAAAAGGTAATTCTTCAGAATATCTGATAAATAACAGTGCAAGCTTGTGGCTGGAGTATCAGCACCACTAATGATACCTGGAGTAAAACCTGTGAAACCCAGAGCTGAGGAATGCCCCGTGGTCACTGTAACACTGGCTGGGATACAATGCAGTATTTATTGAGACCCTTTTCTAAGCTTTGGAGGAAAGTCTGCAACTTCCAGTTTTACAATGAACAGAAACAGAGTGTTGTATCATTCAAAAAGGGGTTTCAACTATTGAGAGTTGAAGTTTTGTTAAGATAAATGTTGTTTAAAAAGCTTTATACCTGTTTACAGTTTTGGAAAAAAAAAAAGAAAAAAAAAAGAGTAGGCTTCATTTTTCTTACATTCAGTGAAAACTGGCCTAGACTATTTGTAAATAGGATCAAGAAAAAAAAATGCATAAACTCGCACATTAAAGATGCAGGCTGACTAACTGCAGCAAATGCATATTTACTTACTGTTTTCAAAAGTGAAAGCTGAAGATTGTTAGAAATTCAAATTTTTTTAATTGACATCTGTTGAACTATTGGAGTTAACTGAGCCAAAGTGATTATGCATTCTTCATAAATTAGTTAGCACTTTGTAACATTATATACAGTTTACATGTATAAGTTGTAGCTTCTAAACATTTTGTGCCATTAAAGCTCTCACAAAACTGGTTGTCTGAAATGACTTCATGCTGCGCCTTTCTTTTGTCTTCCTTTCCCTTTTTTTACAGGTCTGCTTTTTAAGATGTTTTATGGAACTGTTTTGTTCTGGGTGACGTGACATTGAAGCTGCTGTTTATAGACTGAAATAATTTTTTTTTGAAAGATTACTTGGGTTTGTTTTTGTTTTGTTGTTGTTTTTTAGTGATCTGGGATCATCAGCTTCATTTCCTGAAGCACTTAATAAAAATATTCCCCCCTGGTTGGCCTTGTGTACCTTCTCCAAGTGCTCCAGCACCTTGTCCAGGAAAACTCTGAAAGGAAATTAAGTGGTGGCATCTGAAATGTAAAGTAGAATTGCTGAGATTTTGTATCATTGGTAAACTCTATTGTATTCCTTGTATTTCTCTTCTGTTTCCTAATTCTGTTTAATTTGCAGATTAAAGAGTAAGGGACATAAACCCGAATTGTTAATCTGCCTCATGTTCTTGGTTCAAGAGCACGGGTTATTTCTGTTTATCATGAGGAGAGCTGTTCATTTGAGGTGGGAATGGCATCATTCTGATTACTGCTACCACTCATGTTAGTTAATCTTTTCTCTATTTTTAATCTTTAAACTCAGAACTTCGTGTCAATGGGATTTTTTTTCCCCCCCCCAGAAGAATAAGAGAAATTTGTGAATCCTAATTTCAGAAAATTTCTCTGTCTGGGACTCACAGTGACCTTGAGCCTGAATTTTTGAATTGCTTCAAAGCTTTTTTAGTTGTAATGCAAGAATAAATACGAGATCATCTTGCATAAGACAGCACTTCTTTGCACTGGGATTTTTCCAGTGTAAATCACATTTTGATGGAGTTGGGGACTGTCTTTAAGTTCTTTTCATTCTTGTTGAAAAATTTCAGATTCTGGGAAAGTTCCCTTCTGCCTTCTGAGGAAATCTCCATGTGCTCTGTGAATTAATTTACTGGTGGGATGTGGAGCCCTCCTTTCACTGGATTCAGGCTTCACTGTGCATATATGAAAAGCTTGGAATTCGAATTATTTAATGGAAAAGTTCACCATGAAAATATTATTTCCATTTTTGTTATGTGTGAGTACCTGTAGAATTTCCACCTGAAAGTGAAGCTCTGATTCCCTGGGGATGTTTGTAGGATCTTTTTGTAGGATCTTTGCCCTGTGCTTGCAATTCATGAAGACTCCATTGTGTTTGGGCCCTTGAAACCAAAATAAACCACCAGAATTCCTGAGCTATGCCCTGCAGTTCAACCAGCACTTTCAAAACACAACAAAAACCTTGAGGAACTCCTGAAAAACCTCGTGCTGGATTCAGCATCCCCATGAAAAAGAGAGAGCTCAATGAATTTCTGCTTCATTTGGTGCCTCTTTGTGCCCTGCCCAGAGCTGGGCTGACCCAGCCAGGCAGTGCTGACATCAGGGGGAGAGCCAGGGGTGCTTTTCCAGGAAGGAAAGCAAACATGACTTCACTTTCTGAGCTGCTGCCAGAGAATCAAGAGTATGGAAACAGCATTTTTCTATTTTGAACTGTTTACTAACACTTCCCTGATAACCCTGGGAAGTTTGTTTAGCTTTTTTTTTTTTTTTGGTGGTGTGGTTTGCGTAACTTGCTGCTTGTTGTCTGAAGACAAATCAGTGAATTTGAAGGCCAGAAAATGCCTAATTCTGGTGTTTAGAAAAAGAAAAAAGAATAGTCTTACAGCTGTTGAAGTTGTTGCAGTGTATTAAGGTGTATGATTTAGGTCACAAACAGGCACATCCTTGCAAAGCTGTCACTGTGTGAAGTTGTGCTGAGCCTACACCTTGAGCAGTTCCAGCCTTTAACTTCCACCTTACTTTGGAGTTGAAATTTCAGCCCCTGGATCCTGGAGTGCCTTTCTATGGTAGATCAAGGAGCCTCTGACTCTCAGGTACATTTTCCTGTGTCTTCTAAGTAAGTGTTTTGATGAAATTCTCTGTTTTAAGACCAGTCTTCTTGCAGCCTTTTACTGCTGGCGTGTAACCTGCATCTAAATACAGGCTGGGAGACTGTCATTTATCAATATGTGCAAAATTTTGAGTGAAACATACTCCTTGCTCCTCCTTTTCCATATAAAAAATAATTCCTCTTTACTTCAACAGTACTACATGAGCTTATGACCAAACAAGATGTAAACAGTGAATTTCAGACCCAAAGTGCACTCCTGGTTCTTCCAGCTCATTCTGTGGGCAGGAGCAGACAGGGTCCTTGTCCCTCAGGTGCTGGGAGGAGCTTTGTGGGACCTCATTTTGCAGCTGGAACAACAAAAACACCTCCTGTGCACTTTGCTGCTGGTTGGAATCCTCTTCTGCTGCTGCATTATTGCCTTTGCTCCCCGTGAGGGTCATTGCTGGGATTCACTGCCTGAGTTCTCATCCTGTTCCCTGCATTCCTGTGCTATCCCAGCTCTGAGAGCTCCTTCCTTTCCTCCTGTTTGCTCACTGCTCCTCCATCCTGCTCAAACACCTCGAGCCCCTTTGAGTCCCCAGCTCTGGCTGGTGACTGAGACAAAATATTGCTGTTTTGTGGGTATTTCCTGGTGCCATGAGCCCTGCAGTTCCTTTGGGCAGGAGTTCTGGGAGAGCTCCAGGTCTTGCACTGCTGGTGTTTAGTGCTTGGTGAGTGTAACTGGAGCTGGCACAGCTCAGGACAGGGGGTCCAGGGGCCCCTGCTTTGCTGTCACCTCCAAGGAAGGAGGATTTAAAAGAAATATTTACAGTTTCATCAGGAACTGCAGTGCCACGACAAGGACTAAGGGGTCCAAACTGAAAAGGGGAAATTAACGTGAGATATCCAGAGGAAATTCTTCCCTGTGAGATTGCAGAGACTCTGGCACAGGTTGCCCAGAGAAGCCTGGCTGCCCCATCCCTGTGAGTGTCCAAGGCCAGGCTGGATGGGCTTGGAGCAAGCTGGGAGAGTGGAAAGTGTCCCTGCCCATGGCAGGGGGTGGAATGGGGTGGTCTTTGAGGTCCCTTCCAACCCAAACCATTCCAGGAGTCTAATGAAGTGTCTGTCGTGGTTGTAGGTAAGAGGGGGATACACTCCAAATCAGGATTCTCTGCCAAATTTGGAACCATTCTGGATTTTTATGCCTAAGAATTTCCCCTGAAAGCCTGGAGGATGCTTTGTGACCAGTGTTTAGTCCCAGTGGTGCTGGATAAGATGGAATTGCTCTCAGTGCAGTCCCTACAGATGGGAGGTCCAGAGGAGCTGCAGACTCTGCCCTGCTGGGCTGGGTCTGTCTGTGCTGCCCAGGCCTGGCAAGGACAGAGCATTTCTGTTCCTGAGCTTCTTGAGCCAGCTCCAGTTACAGAATTCTTTGTAAGAATACAGATACTTTTATAAATACTGATAAGATGGGAACAAAGTTCCTGTCAGAGTCAGAGATGGATACACAGAGCTGGATTTTTCAGCTTCATCTTTGCAAAGTCAAAATTACAGCCTTGTCGTGTGTGAGGGCTGGCCAGAGCTGGAGCAGTGCTCAGATATTTTTGCAAAGAAAGGGATATAAAAATCTCCTTATACTCGCAAGATTTGTAGGTGCTGTGAGTTAGTTGGGTTTGAAGCTGAGTGCCTGGAATACAACAGTCTCCTTTAGGAGTCTCCCAGAGAGCCTGGCTGCTCCTCTCTCATGAAAAGGCTGCAGCACTTGCAGGAGACACCCCAGACTTGCTCCCACAATGGCCAATTGTCATTTCATTTCAGAGTGAGAAGCAGCAGCCAATTACAGCTGCTGCTTTAATAGCAGTGTCTGACAGGTAGGAGAGATCTCTGGGGTTCCTACAAATTGCTTTAATAGCTTCAGCTCCCAAACAGCTTTATGTGCCCATTTCCTCCTAGGTGGCAGCTGCAGTGAGGATCTCTGGTGTAAGCAGGGTGCACAGCCCAGTTTGATGCTGGGCTTTGTTTCTGTGTGCTAAAAAATAGGTCTTGTCTAGTTAAATTCACAGGTATTGGGAAAAGGCAGAACAAGGATCCCAGGGTTCTGAGGCTGGAAAAGCCCTCCAAGAGCATCAAGTCCACGCTGTGCCCGATCCCCACCTTGTCCCCAGCCCAGAGCTCTGAGTGCCACACCCAGCCCTTCCTTGGGCACCTCCAGGGATGGGCACTCCAAACCTCCCTGGGCAGCCCCTGCCAAGGCCTGAGCCCCCTTTCCATGGGGAAATTCCTGCTGCTGTCCCCCCTGAGCCTCCCTGGCCCAGCTCGAGGCTATTGAGCCCCACCTTTAAATCCACTGCTCTCTTTTCACGCGTTGCAGCTTGGCTCTGCTCGGGCTCTCTGGCTGGAGCTGAATTGCTTTTACTGCATTTGGGATAGAAACCCAAATCCTGTCAGCTGCATTGTCATAACAACGAGTTAAAATCATCAGTGACTGGGAGGAGGAAGCTTCTCCCTCCCACTGAAATCCCTGAACAAAAATACGGCTCTCCAGCAGCAGCAGGAAGCTCTGATGTGAATCCGTGCCAGAAGTCTGCTGCTCAGACAGGGGGATTTTGCTGTGCAGCGTTGTTTTGCCTGGGCTGTGCTCTGTATGTGTGTATTGTGTGTGTGCGTGTGTGTGCGTGTGTGTGTCTCTGTGCCTGTGTGTGTCTGTGTGACTATGTGTGTGTGTATGTGTGATGTGTGTGTGAAACTGCCTGTTACTGTACGTGTGTGTGCGTGTCTGTGTGTGTGTGACTGTCACTGTGTATCTGTGTGTCTGTATGTGCGATATGTGACTCTGCATGTGTGTGACTGTGTCACTGTGTGTGTGTGTTTGTGACTGTTACTGTCTGTGTGTATCTCTGTGTGTGTGTGTGACTCTGTGTGTGTCTGTGTGTGTGTGTGCTGTCTGTGTGTGTGTGTGTGTGTGTGCTGTCTGTGTATCTCTGTGTGTGTCTGTGTGTGTGTGTGTGTGCTGTGTGTCTGTGTGTGTGTGTGCTGTCTGTGTGTGTGTGTGCGTGTGTGCTGTCTGTGTATCTCTGTGTGTGTCTGTGTGTGTGTGTGCTGTGTGTCTGTGTGTGTGTGTGCTGTCTGTGTGTGTGTGTGCGTGTGTGCTGTCTGTGTATCTCTGTGTGTGTCTGTGTGTGTGTGTGCGTGCTGTGTGTGCTGTGTCTGTGTCTGTGTGTGTCTGTGTGTGTGTGCCTCTGTCTGTGTCACTCAGTGTGTCTGTGTGTGTGTGTGTGACTCTGTGTGTCTGTGCCACTGTGTGTGTCTCTGTGTGTCTGTGTGTCTGTGTTGCTCAGTGTCTCTGTGTGTGCTGTCTGTGTGTGTGTTTCTGTGTCACTGTGTGTCACTGTGTGTGCTGTGTGTGTGTGTGTGTGTCTGTGTCACTCTGTGTGTCACTGTGTGTGCTGTGTGTCTGTGTCTGTGTCTGTGTGTGTGTCACTCTGTGTGTCACTGTGTGTGCTGTGTGTGTCACTGTGTGTGCTGTGTGTGTGTGTGACTGTGTCTGTGTCACTCGTGTGTCTGTGTGTGTCTGTGTGCTGTGTCTGTGTGCTGTGTGTGTATCTGTCACTCTGTGTGTCACTGTGTGTCTGTGTGTGTGTATCTGTGTGTGTGTGTCTGTGTGCTGTGTGTGTCTGTGTGCTGTGTCTGTGTCTGTCTGTGTCTGTGTCACTCTGTGTGTCTCTGTGTGCGCTGTGTGTCTGTGTGTGCTGTGTGTGTGTGTGTGTCTGTGTGTGTGTGTGCTGTGTGTGTATCTGTGTGTGCTGTGTGTGTGTGTGTGTGTCTGTGTCTGTGTCACTCTGTGTGTCACTGTGTGTATCTGTGTGTGTGTGTGTACGTGCGCTCACGGAGTGGGAAGGGAGAGAGAGGAGGAGCGGCAGGGGAAGCAGGGACAATGCCGGAGCGAGTGTTTCCCGAGTGGAACAGTCTCCGATAGGCTCCTGCGCCAGGTGCGAGGGACGGCAGCGGGACAGCCCAGCCCAATTGGCTGCTCCTGCGGTGGCACCACCCGTGATGTCACCCGCAGCCTCCACGCCAGACTCTTCGGGGGCTTTTCTTTCCCGGCAGAACGGTCTGAGAGAGAAAAGAGAAAATGAGTGATGCTGAAAGTGCTGCCTTCCCTCCCCTCTGTGAGAGCGCTGATAAATCCCCGGCACTGCCGCCGGAGCGAGGTTCATGTGAAATGAGCGGGGAGGGAATTGGATTTCAGCGTTCGTGCACGAGTTTCGGGTTTGTGAGCAGCAGGCGGAGAGCTGCCGGAAATCCTTGTGCTGCTCAATGCAGGGAAAGGGAGGTGCAGAGGCACGGGAAGGATGGGGACAGTCAGTTTAGGAATGGATAATGGGATAAATGTAAGGAAAGAAGGAAAAAAGGCAGAACAGAGAGGATTTCCTCCAAGCCCGTCTCTCAGAACTCTCTGACTGGGATTTGTGATGCTGAATGCTCCAAACATGGGAACATGTGTTTTTTGCCCCAAAGCACTTGTATGCTGCTGCTGCTGCTCTACACACATAGCTGAGCATCACATTTGCATAATTTGTATAATTGGCACAGCCACTGCCAGCCAGAGCCACACAGGCTGCACAACTTCCCCTTTGCACCTTTTTATTACCAGTTTATTTTGCTCTCCACCCCTTCTGCTGAATTTGAGCTTCTCCAAATGTTCGGGATTTTGTTTTTAAATTGGGCTAGAAATTTGAATTGTGAGTTTGCTTTTCAAGATGAGTACTTGAAGCAGCAGATGCCTTTATGCCACTGACTTGATCCTGGCTGTAGGAAAGTCTTTGTGGCTCAGTCCCCATCTGAAAAATGGAAATATTAAAGTGCTGTGGAAAGGTGTTAATGACGTCAGGTAAAAGCGAAGGATTTCTATAATCCTTTCATGTAGTGATCCCAAACACCAAGGATGTTTTTTCCAAATTCTCAGCCAGTGTAGATAATTTTAGTGTCAGCCAATTGCATTCTAATGTGTGTTCTCTGACCTGTTCTGGTGTGATTTTTTTATTATTATTATATGCTATGCTGGTCTTAGCTTATAAAACCAGATTTAATGACCCATGAAGCAATTACTGAATTTATATTCCTACAGAAGAATATTCCTATGAGGCTCAAATTTGTGTGGAGCTCCATGATTTTTGATGGGCTGTTTTCTGGGCCATATCTTAGGGAGGTAATGAGGTGATGGTCTTTAGTCTTAAATACTGAACTGGATGTGTCAGCATGCTGAGTCAGGGAAGCTATTTTTAATCTCTGGTTTTGAAATACTGTAGCTTGAGTATTTCACATTTATCTCTAGTACAACCCTGTGTTTGTTCAGTGGGATTGGGCCACGGGAATCCTGCAAGAGCTGTGCCACGAGGGTCAGGATCTGAACATCCATTGTTCCTGCAGTGAGAGGATGTGGAGCCTCACTGGAGAGCAGTGGCTCTCTGACACAACTTATTGGTGTGAACCAAACTGGGATTGTGCCAAATTCTGCTGCACAGAAGCCTTGGATGGGGTGTGAGTGATTCCAAGCAGGATAAGCACTGCTGACATGTTCTGATCCTTTCCCTCTCAGTGCACACACAGAGCCTGGTACAAAATCTGTCCCACAACCTCCTTATCAAACATGAAATGCACATTGTTCTCCAGGCACAGCTCCATGGCCTTCCCAGGCCTCCCATGGAGAGTGATGAAAACTTCTCTGGTAAGCCCTGAATGCTTTTATCACATGGGCAGCGAGCCAGAAACCCAGGGATGATCTCTGGAGGTCAGGCAGAGCCATTAGGATATGGGTTGGACGAGATAATTTAAACATCCTGAAGGCTTTTCTCCAACCCACCAGTAAATACCTTCGTGTTTTGACTTGAAGAGAAATGGGGCTTGATTAACATTCACATGCACTGGGCTGTGTTCTTCCCTAGAGCATCCATTATATTCAACCTGCAGCTGCTTTTCCCTTTTCCTGAAGGGAGTTTCTTTGGGTTTTCCTTCAAGCTGTTTAAATCTGCCTGGATATATTTGCTTTTCCCTTCTCAGCCTGGATTTGCTGCCAGCCTGACCCACCAGCTTTGGATGGATGAGTTTCCTCGTGCAGGAGAGCTGAACTTTCACAGGTTCTGCTGCTCTCTGGAGGCTGGGACAGCTCTGTGCTGTCTCAATTTGTGACAATGTCCTCGAGCTGGGCCCAGCACCTGTCAGAAGAGCACGGGTTTAGGGCATGAGGAAGAGAGGCTGAGGCTTTGTTAGGTTCTGGGTTAGTCCCAGCCAGCCCAGTTTGTGCTGCACCCTTCACTGGGAGTCACAATTTCAGCAGCCCCAAGCAAAGGCTTCTCTCTGCAGGAGCTGGGAGTGAACAGCAGCACTGCTAAGGGACACAGCTCAGGTTCCCTGTGCTCAGCCTGTCCTTGGGGGCACCCGAGGCTGCCCAGAGCAGCTCTGGGCCTCAGTCAGAGCCTGCTGAGCCTCACAGGGCTCTGCTCCATCCCCAGGGACCTCCGGGGGTGCCAGGGCCATCACAGAGCCTGGAGCTGGGCCAGGGGCAGCTCCCGGTGCAGGCGTTGGGGTGAGGGACAGAGGGACAGAGGGACAGAGGGACACAGGGAGGGACAGAACCATGGAGGCTGAACTGGCAGCTGTTCTTCCTCCTGTTCTTGTTTGTATTCCCAGCCTGGAGTGGGATTTGGTGGGTCGAGCACAGAGCTCCCAGCCCAGCTCTGCCTGCAGATCAGCACAGAGCCACGGAATGTCCTCAGCTGGGAGGACCCAGAGGGGCCATCGAGCCCAGTCCTGGCCCTGCACAGGCTTGGGATGGTGGCTTTGCAGGTGCCCAGCCCTGAAGGACATCCCCAGCCCCAATCCAGGACATCCCAGCCCTGAAGGACATCCC
>JAHLSL010000082.1:967108-998386 GCA_025920805.1 Petroica traversi | reverse complement strand
ACATCCCCAGCCCCAATCCAGGACATCCCAGCCCTGAAGGACATCCCCAGTCCTGAGGGACATCCCCAGTCCTGAAGGACAATCCCCAGCCCTGAAGGACATCCCCAGCCCCAATCCAGGACTCCCCAGCCCTGATGGACACTCCCAGCCCTGAAGGACAATCCCCAGCCCTGAAGGACATCCCAGCCCTGAAGGACAATTCCCAGCCCTGAGGTACAATCCCCAGCTCTGAAGGACAATCCCAGCCCTGAAGGACATCCCCAGCCTTGAAGGACAATCCCCAGCCCCAATCCAGGACATCCCAGCTCTGAAGGACATCCCCAGTCCTGGGGACATCCCCAGCCATGACAGACAATCCCCAGCCCTGAAGGACAATCCTAGCCCTGAAGGACACCCCCAGCTCTGAAGGACATCTCCAGCCAGCCCCAATCCAGGACTGGAGATTCCCTGCCCCAGCACCCACTTGCCTTTTGTTCCTGGAGCCTCAACTCCCCAGCAGCTGCTCCCAGGGATTTTCCCCCACCCCGTGTTTTCTGATGGATAATTAACCTTTCAGCAGCTTGATTAACCAGGAGCTGCTGCAGCCCTTCCTGATAAAGCAGCAACTTCCCTGGAAAACTGCACTTTTCTCTCCTCCCAGTTTGATTTTTAAAAAATTTTTGATCAAGAGACACTGATTCTTCATCATATGACCTTTGTGTGTGTTGATTCTGGGTAACATGAAGAAAAGACAATATTTGGCTTGTGACTTGTGGCAATTTATCATTTTTTTAAAGCTTTAAAAAAAAAATCACCCATAACTTGGGTAAAACTGACACTGTATTTTTTCACAGCTGTGGAGATATTTTGCTGTTCCTATTTGGAATGTTTCAAGGGAAGTCTGCAATCCTGGTGCTGCTTTTTTCCTTTGCCTGAGACGGGGGATACTTTGAGATAAAAGACAATTTCCCTCAATGCATAGACTGTATTGTGTTTCCCTTTGAGGATTAGAGCAAGGAGATTTGGCTCAAGATGAAGGGGCATAAAATGAGTAAAATCTGTATCTCTTTGAATGGTCATTGGAGCAAAGGAGAGGGTATGATAAACATTTGTAGCATTAGGCTCAGACAGGGAAATAAGGAATAGGATTTGGCCTAAAGATGCTTCTGTAAAGCATTTAATCACAGCAGCCTGGACAGCCTTGGGTGTTACCCATTAGGCCCTGGTTTTTCTAACTGTATTTTTCCTCTATAAACTCTGTAGGGTGGGATAACACAGACTTTTACAAGGCAGCTTATACAGAAATTGAACATAAAGTTGGTCCCAGCTGTCTGTGCTGGGCTTTAGTCTCTGGCAGGTGCTGGTGGGTGCTCAGAAATTCCCTTGCATTTTCCAGGCACAATCACCTAAAGTGTTTATTTTACCAAAGGCAGGGCTGTTGCTTTCCCTGGCTTGCAGCTCTATTTATCCTCCCCTCTCTGCCACTCCAAGCTTTGTTCCAAGAGGGATGTGGAGTCCCCTGGATTTTCCCAAGGAGCAGCTTTTTGTGTCTGGGCTTTGTGAGGAGCTCCCAAACAGCTCCAGCATTTTGTTCCTCCTCAGGGTCAGTCATGGCCTGAGCTGGGTCTGCTCTTTCACTGCCTGACTGCTAAAAGAGCTCTGTTGCAGAAAGGAAATTTTCCAGGGATTTGTGGGGGAAATTTCTGATATATTCGGATGGAATGGGATCTGTTCTGGCCTGGGTTTGCTGAGGAGGGTGAACTCTTTGTGGTGGCTGTAGCAGAGCAGTGCCAGCCCTTGAGCTTCTCTGCTTTCTGTCCCAGCAGAGCAACCCAGGCTCTGCCCCCACCTCAGGGACTCTTAGGGCTTTACAGTTCCTCTTTAGTGGCTTCTTCCTCCCTCTTTCTGGGTTTCTGTCTGACAAATCACAGAATATTTTAGGTTGGAAGGGACCTTAAAGATCATCCAGTGCCACCCCTGCTGAGGGCAGGGACATCTCCCACTGTCCCAGTGGCTCCAAGCCCCATCCAAACTGGCCTTGGGCACTTCCAGAGATCCAGGGGCAGCCACAGCTTCCCTGGGCAACCTCTGCCAGGCCTGCCCACCCTCACAGGGAGGAATTTATTCCCAATATCCCATCTATCCCTTCCCTCTGGCAGTTTGAATCCATTCCCCCTTGTCCTGGAACTCCATCCCTGGAAATTGCCTCTCTCCATTTTCCTGTCAGCCCCTTCAGGCTGGAACATCCCAGTTAGGTCACCCTGAAGCTTCTCCAGCCTGGACAATCCCAACCTTCTCTGAACCTTTCCTCAGAGCAGAGCTGCTCTGAGAAATAAAGAAAATGAGGAAATAGAGAAAAATAAAAGCAAAACCTCCTTCCTTCCCTGGATCCCAGCTCTCTTTCCTTGCCATGGAACATCTCTTTGTTCCCACGTGCCAGGAAATGGTTTGGGCCTCTGAGACATTTCAAGTTGGGAATCCTAATTGCTAAGCACTTTAGAAAGCCTGGCTGTGAACACCTCAGGGTTTTCCTGTCGGGATGGGCACCAGGCCAGTGGATTTCTATTGTGCCCCCTCCCTTTAAGATCAGGATCCTCAGAAGAGCCTTCGGGACACTGGCAGTGAGCACAGGGCTGCTCCCAGCTGTTGTTTCTAGGATCAGCTCTGGGTGATGCTGGAATGATTTGTGTCTTTTCTTTTATATTTCCACAGTTCTCTGTATCCACAAGTATCAGAATGCACACTTGTAATTTTTTTACTTAGTTTAGTGCCCAGTGCTCTGGGAGTGCCCTGCAGGCCCTGAGGCTGAAGAGCCCAGAGCTGCAGAGCCAGGGACACCAAACATTCTGCTGGCTCAGGAAGCCAAGGGCCCCTGGCAGGACAGATTCTGGAAAGTCGAGCTGAGCCCAGCCCAGCCCCAGCATTGGGCTCCCTTGTTGGATCTGGGCTGTGCAAAGTCTAGAACTGGTGTGTGTGACTGACGGGGGTGCATTTGCCACGCTGGCACCTGGGGGAAGTGGATGCATCAAACGGGATCCTGATTCAAACACTGAGGTAACGACCCCCAACCCCTTTAACCGTGTCTGGCTGCATTTTATAACACCAGGAAAAGGCATCCCGGGTTTGCTGGTGCAGAAATCCCAAGGAAAGCCAGGCAGGCTGACAGGGAGGCTCTGCCCTCCAGCCGGGCTGTCAGAGCCGCTGGTTCCAACGCCAGGGGTTCCCACCCAGTCTGGAATGTGGGGCTGTTTGCACCGCTCGCTGCTCCCTGACCAGACTTGTGTCTGGGGCTGGGCTTCACTTTATCTCTGCTGAGGTGTTAATTCAGGGGTGAAGGATTATTTTGCTCACAATCCAATGGAATTATCAAGACCTGGAGGTTTCAGAACCTCCTCATCTCCTGATGGGGCTGAGCTGGCAGGGCTGGTCCAGCTCTGTGTCTGAGCGAGGGGAAGGAGGGCACTGCAGAATGACTCAGAGTCTGCATGAATTGTTCTGGCAGGGCCTGACCCTGATGCATTCAGGTTTATCCAGGCATAGCTGAATGCAATTGAATGGTCTGGAGTTCTCTGATGATCTTTGCCTAAATTACAGTGAGGTTTCTTTCAGTGGAAACCTGACATTTAAGTCCCGTCTATTCCTTTACTTTATCCAAGGCTTCCTCCTTTCCTTCCTCCCAAGTTTTAAGGTTGGAGAGTCATTGCAAGTGCTCTTTTATCTCCACCCCCCCCACACACACACACAAAGAAAAATAAATATAAAAAATTTAAAAACAGAAAAACCCTGCATGTTTCCAGCACCCACAAAGATCCCAGGCAAAGCACGTGAACCTTCAGCTGTTCACTGTGGAGTTCATCAACCCCCAAACTGTTTTTGAAATACATTGGGAGGATTGTAGAAGCCTTGGCAAGATGATTTTGGGGGTTACTTAGGATTTCTCCTTTTCTTTCCCCTCTAGAAGTGAAACATCTTGTCACTAGAGTGGAAAAAAATCCTTTTTTCCTCCCAGACAGGCTCCTGCAGGAGCAT
This sequence comes from Petroica traversi, assembly GCA_025920805.1. Lineage (NCBI taxonomy): Eukaryota > Metazoa > Chordata > Aves > Passeriformes > Petroicidae > Petroica > Petroica traversi. The sequence goes on along the minus strand of JAHLSL010000082.1, from coordinate 994,378 downwards.
TAATTCTTTTTTTAGTTCCATGATAAAGGAAGACACTTCTTTCCTCAGCTGTGAGGAGGAAATAGCAAAGTGTGGCCGTGCAGCAGTTCCTCTTTTGGGATGCCTTCCAAGGGCTTTGCTGCTGTGCTGCCATGGCAGAGGGGCAGCCTCAGCTAAAGAGGGAGCACAAAAGAAGGTCGGAAGCTTCAGAGGATTAAAATAGGAGAGACTTGGCATCTGTCAAGGTCAGCACAGCAGCAGGAGACAGTCTGAGGAAAGAGCCAAGTGGGAACAGCAGGAACTCCCGGAGCTCTGGCAGCAATGGCAATTCCATGAATTGGAGCAGGAATTGGTGTTTTAGGGGTGTGTTTGGAGCAGGCTCAGCCAGGCTGTGGGAACCCCCAGTGCTGTGGGTTTGCCCTTCCATGGAGGGTTCAGCTGCAGTGAAAGTGTGAATATCAAACTGGGGCAGCTCAGAGCTCGGCAGGGCTTGGTTTTGGGGAGGATCTGTCCTCAGTGAAGAGGAATAATGGTGGGAGCAGCCTGGGCAGGACATGGGAATGGCTTCCCACTGCCAGAGGGAAGGGTTAGATGGGATTTTGGGAAGGAATTCCTGGCTGGGAGGGTGGGGAGGGGCTGGGATGGAATTCCAGATTTGCTGTGGCTGCCCCTGGATCCCTGGCAGTGCCCAAGGCCAGGCTGGACCGGGTTTGGAACAGCCTGGCACAGTGAGAGGTGTCCCTGCCCATGGCACAGGGGTGGCACTGAATGATTTTAAGGTCCCTTCCCACCCAAACAAGTCTGTAATTCCATGATAACTCCATTCTGAGCGTGGTCCTGGCCGGAGATTTGGGATCAGCTTGGCAAGGGACAAGGGGCAGCAAGGCTGAGGGTTTGTCCACAGAGCAGGGACAAAGCTTGGCCAGCAGCCACCAGAGAGGCCCCTCATTGTGCCCAGAACATCATCAAAAGGGGAGGTTTGGGATGCTGAGGAGGAGGGGGAAGGACCTGGCTGCTCTGATGAGTGCGTAAGAACGATCAAAAGCCGGGCCCTTTTGGATAATTGATTAATTACTCTCATTTTATTAGGCAATGTATTAAGTAGGGTTCAGCGCACTAAAAACTCATTAACTGGGGCAATCAGGGACAAGCACAAGGAGCACATGCAATTTGATTTTCATAAGGCTTGCAAAACACCCTCACATAGACACAAAACCCCTTTGAAGTGCCAAGGCATCCCATCCTAGGACAGCTAAACTGCTCCACCTAGGCCTGGCTGCCCTGCCAGGACCCTGCCTTGGGAGCTGCCAGGACTTTCTTTTACTCTGACCTTGTGGTGGGCACAAATAAAAGGTGCTTGTAAGGTTTTAAAGCTGAGGGAAGAGTTTGGAGCCCCGTGAAGGAGCAGGAATTGTACAGAGCCCAGAGGAGGCACCAGGATGGGATCAGAGGATGGAGCAGCTCTGCTGGGAGAGCTGGGATTGTCCAGCCTGGAGAGGAGAAGCTTTGGGGTGACCTCACTGGGACCTTCCAGTAGCTGAACGAACTTAAAAAAATTTGAAGAGAAACTTTCAAATAGCCTGGAGTGCCAGGACACAGGGAATGGCTTCCCACTGCCAGAGGGAAGGGTTAGGTGGGATTTTGGGAAGGAATTCCTGGCTGGGAGGGTGGAGAGGGGCTGGGACGGAATTCCAGATTTGCTGTGGCTGCCCCTGGGTCCCTGGCAGTGCCCAAGGCCAGGCTGGAGCAGCTGGGACAGCGGGAGGTGTCCCTGGGCATGGCAGGGGTGGAATGGGATGACCTTTAATGTCCTTTCCAACCCAAACCATTTTGTGATTCCATGATGTAAAAGGCCAGGAGTCCATAGCCTGGAATAAAGTGCTGCCAGACTTAACTTGGCTTGGAGGTTCTGACGGGGTCTGGCCAGTGGGCAATGCCAGAGCCCAAAACCTCCCTAAGGAGGCCACCCCAACCCCCATCCTCCCAAGCCAGTGCCCAGCAGAGCTCTGCCTGCTGCAGCACAGACCAAACAGGAGCTGCATCTCAAATCTTCTTGGCAAACCTTTGTCCAGACCATCAGGATTTGGAGCTGGCAGCCTGTTGTCAATATTGAATATTTTGTAGAGATCAGGAACCCCTGATGAGTTGTAGGTTCTTTTAGGATTCTTTTAGAGTGGCCCCATGGGCTCTTCTCCTATCAACATTTGGGCTCTGCAGTGGAGAACCACTGACCTAAAGCAGTGCTGAAAGGGAATTTTGCTGTTCAGGGTGATGGATCCAGCCCAGCAGCAAGGGTAGAAATTGCTGCCTATTTATAGGCCTCTCATCAAGATATATGAACTGAGGAGTGGAAGGTTTTCCCAGCACCAAAGCTGAGTGTGAGAGCTGCTGACAGCTCGGAGCAGGGCCTGTGCTGGGCAAGGAGAGGCAGCAAAGATGGAAACAGAAATTGTGATGAAGGCAAAACCTGCTGGCAAATTGGCTGGGTCCCTTTCTTCCTCTCAGTCAGGAGAGACAAATGGTTTAATTTAAATGACTTCCTACATTGAACAACAGCATGGCCAACTGCCTGGAGATCCATCTATGGATGGATTTTAATGTGTTTTCTGCTGGGAGGTTCCCAGTGAATTTTGCTTTTGGTTCTAGTCTGTTAGGTCTCTGCAATGTGGCTTTTGCAAGAAGGAAGGATTACAGTGCAATTAAAATTCCTTGTCCTTTTCTTTGCTCCCAACTGGCACTCCTGTGTGAGGAGTGGATTGTTTCTGCCTGGAAGACCCAATTAAGATTCAACACTGAGAGCCTTAGAGGTGGCCTTTGCAACTCAACATAGGTGGAGCAGGAGTGCTGCAGGATATCTTATTTATTTCACATTCTTAAATAATTTTCACTTGATATGACAATTGGAAATATCATAAACACAGATAGGAACAACTCTTTGGTTTACAGTGCTGAAAATGCTGCCTGTGCTTTCCAAAAATGGGATTAACCAAATCTAACTTGCTCTCTATGCAGAAGAATGCAGAGACCTTTCTCAGTAAGTATTAACATTTTAGTGGGCTCTGATTCAATTCTCCCAGACAGTGCTGGAAATTTTAATCAGGTGTTATTTTTAACTGCAGCTACAGAAAATAGCTAATTTCTAGGAACAGGAGGATGGGGAACAGAAACTGTGAGCGCTGCTTTTGTTGGATTTGGATTTGTCTTCTTTGGATTTACTCACTGACACATCCAAGTTTTTGTCAATGTGTTTATCAAAAGCTGATGGGTCTCTGAGGGTAATTTTGGTCTGTGCTGTGTTGATGAGTGTTCAGCACCCTGAACCCCCCTGGTGTCAAACACTCCCCACCCCTTGCCAGGACCCACTTGTAACCCTCAAATCTGACAACCCTGAAAGTCCTGCTGTTCCCCCTCTGCAAAACGGGCACAAAGGGAATTCTTTCCTCCCCTTTTTGGATTGTGAAGATTTGGGCTTTGGGGCAGGGGCAGCACCAGAGATGCCCCAGTTTTAGTCCTGTCTCACCACCAAGGGACAGCAGAGTTGTGCCAGCTCCAGCTCCTCGGGACATAAACGGAGCCTGGAGTGCTCTGAACCTGCTTTGTGCCCAAACTGATGCAGCAGAGCATCCTCTGCTGCTGCTTCTGTCCTTTCTGAAGGGGATCTGTACAAAACTTCACAAGTGATGCACATCCCAGGGCATTTCCCTCAGGATTTTTATTTATTTATTGAATTGATTCGTTCAAGTCCAGCTGTCTGAGAGAGGAAAATCCTCAGTAACGTGGAAAACAGGACAAATCCAAAGCAAAGGCAGATTTCGGGAGAGGCTTGGCAATGGGTAACCAAGGCAACCTGGCCTCTTTGGAAATCAGTGCTTGCAGCAGCCCCCCCCATTTCGTGTGCAGAATGGTCAGCATTCAAAATTGGGGAAGACAAGGTGAGGTATCTGAGGCAGACAAAAGCAGCAGGTCAGGGGTGTCCAGTGGGAGCTGGGCCAGGTGGGGATGGATGGGCATTGCTGGAGGGTGTTCCCTCATAAGTGGAGAAAGAGGCTGGTTCTGCTAATCCAGAAATGGAAACAGAAATTGCAAGATTTTTTGGCAAAAGTGGTCCCAGTCTGCTCCCTTTTTACACTGGGAATTTGTGGCAGAATTCACACAGCAACTGTTTATTAATAGAGGGGGACAAATGCAGCCCAAAGCTTTCACTGAATGGGAAAATTCCTCTGGGTCTGATTTTAATCACTCGATTTGACATGGGGATAAACGGGAGGGAGACACAAGGAGTGTTTTAAGCCTTTTCTGTGCTCCCATCATCTGTTAAAAGCCCCAGGGGTGACCAGGTATTGTGGCTGCTTTAATTTGCATTCACATTGTGATGTTCTTTGGCCGACCACGTCTTTCTTTTCACTGAATGTCCCTTCTGCATCTCTCCTGCTCAAGGCTGAGATTGTGAGTTTAGGCTTTTAGGGAATGGTCTGTAAGTGGGAGAGGATTTTGTATGGACTTTTCTGCACCAGACCTTGGCTCTGGGGTTTTTGCAATTTTTGGGGGCTGCTCTCTGTGTCAGTCAGTCCTGGGCCAGCATTCCCAGGGCTCCCCCACGTTTGTGTGGGGACAATCGGATCTGCTCAGTTTTCCCCCAGCACATTTGGGAGCTGTGACCCTGGAGCTGAACCAACAGCACTGAATTCATTTCACACCAGCCCCATCCAGGAGCTGCTGAGGTTGGGTCAAGCTCAGGCACAAGGGCTGAGCCAGAGGCTGATGCAGCTCTGCAGGAACCTCACGGCCACGCCTGGAGCTGCTCCTGGACACCTGAGAGTCCCTTGTCACCTCTTGTCACTCTGCTGGCCAGTGGGATCACACCTCACCACCAGCACAGCCCTAACCTGCTGAAAGGGGATAAATCCACAGCTGATGAACAGCCTGGGAAAGGCATCAGGGATGGTTTCATTCCCCAGTGTTTTTTGTCATAGAAAGGGAGGCCCATCTTTTTATGGTGCAGCCAGGGGTGACTTTTTGGCTGCTCCAGCACCTGCAGAGTGAGGGCTTGGAAGGTCGTGCTTTGCCTTCAGCTGGGCTTCGTTTCAGAGTGGTTTAAGCTAAAATTCAGTGTTTTACAGTGAGAACTCTATGGAGAGGAGGGGATGCTGTGGAGCTGCTGGGAGCTCCAGCCCTGCAGGACGGGGATGCAGAGCCGAGGTCTGCGGGAGCTCTCTGGGCTCTGAAGGGCTGCATTCTGCTGCCATTGCTATAGTAACTTTCTGCCTCCTGATTTCGCTATGAATGGCAGTGGGAAAGCCTCCGTGCCGGCTCCAGCTGATGCCCCGCTGTTCCAAACATCCTTTCCTTTTTAACCCCTGAGTTCACGGCGCTTTTTAGCCGGAGGTTCCTTTGTGAGCTTGTGCTTTCTCCCTTTGTCTGTGCGCACTCCTGGATGAACCGCGTGTCCCCGGCACACAAAGAGGGGGAATTCGGCAGCTTTGTTCGCTGGGCTCTTGGCAGGATGGGATGCTGGTGGCATTCGGGGGAGGCAGCAGCTTGCAGAGGTGTTTTTGCAGGGTGAGGCAGAGCCGCTGGGCTCAGCAGCTCTGACTTTGTGCTGCTTTATCGCGGTGCAGGCGTCCCCTCTCCAGACACAAAGCAGTTCTTTTCCTTCTGCTCCTCTGGGAGCTGCCACGGGAAGCATCAGAGAGGGGGCTGCTCTGTCCTGGAACAGGAGGGAGCAGGGGTTTGATGTTCTCAGTGCCATTTAACAGAGTTCCACCCAAGGGACGAGCCTTGCTCAGGTTAAAGGAGGAGAGAATCCCCCAGAGCTGAGGAAGGAGCTCAGGAATTGGTTGCATTGATGGTCTTTGTTTAGGACAGAACTCGAATAACCTTGAGAATGGCCCAGTGCTAAAGGCTGCACACACAGGGCTCCCAAAAGAGAGTCCTGGGAGAGAAAGTCCCAGGGAGAGAGGCTGAGAAAGTCCCAGGGGAGAGAGCAGAATCATCTCCAAGGAGGGGACAGCTTTCCAGTGACCACGCTCCTTGTGTTCTCATAAAGAATCAAATCCAGCTTCCCAACGTGATTATTCCTCGAGTTTGTGGTCACTGTTCCCTCCCAGCACCCTGCAGTTTATCCTCAGTCAGAGCATCTTTTCTGTCAGACCTGATCCATTCTTTCCCCCAGGTGCTGATGAAACATTATTCAATATTTGCCTTAACTCACTTTCTGCTGCAGTCCGTTAAAATTAGAGTGCAGGAATAAATTTTGGGTTCAGGGAATGTGTCCTGCCTTGAGTCCAATGAGAGATACATTGAGACTGATGTGCTTTAAAATTCTGCTCCACCAAATTGACTGGGCTTTCCTGGATTTACTGATGTTGGTGCTGAGTTGTGTTCATGTTCATATTAGCAAATAACTGCTTGCTTTAACACTAATATTTCTTAAACTTTATTTTTGAGTTGCTATTAATTAGTGCCTAATGCAGTAGCCATCTTAAGTAATTCATTTTTTATTATGTCTTTTTGTCTTTAATCACATCTAACTTTCTAACCACTAAGGAATTAATGAATACCCACATCTAACTTTCTAACCACTAAGGAATCAATGAATTAAAAAATCAATGTATCAGTTTACCCAAGTTATCAAAATATTTATAAAATATTACTTCAAATGATCCTTGCAGTTAATTAAGGGATTCTTAAACTGCAGCTCTTAATTTTGAAGTCAGAACTTTCTCTGCAAACATTTTTTTTTTGGTCCTGCAGAAGTTCTCAACCTGCTTGGCCTTCAGAGGAGATGTTCCCTACCAGATAGAATCCTGAAACTTTACGTTTTGATTCAGTCCATTTTATTTAACAAATTGTTTAGTGTTGACCCCAGGTCTTCCAAGCAAAATTGCAGCACACCAGGTCAGGAAAGGCTGTTTTGCACAGAATAGAACAGAAATTCTGCCCCACCTGGTACTGCTGCCCTTCAAGAGTTAGGTCAAGATACCCTGTGTTTCATTCTGAGAGGGCTTTTGGTGATTTTAAACAAATATTTGCACTTATAAAGCACATACTGAAGGCAATGTAACTTGTGCTCCTTTTGAAGCTCTGGTTCTAAGTTTATGGGTGCTAAAGCAGCATCCTGGGTGCTCCCATCCTCCCTGTGGCCCATTCCAGGTGCTCCAGCTGGGGATCCCAGGGATGGGAGGTTTGTCAGAAGTGCCTCCTGCAAGGCTGTGGAGAGGAAAAGCTGAGCCCAGGCAGGAGTTAACTGTCTGGGTGATCTGGGAGGCACAAAGATTTATGAAATAAAAGCTTGTAATGCAGTTTAATAAGATTAGATTTATTTAATAAGTGCAACACGAGGACATTGGTTCATGGCAGCAGCAACTGCAATGCCCCAGACTTTAAGGGCTCTGCAGAGCAGCACAAAGAGATTGGAACTCCAGGGTTGTTTCTCTGTCCCTTTTCTTACCCCTGATGCCATTCCTGCCTGGAAAAAGGGGCTGGAATAGGGCAGAGCAGTGCTGGAGGAGGTTCCCAAACTGAGCTGGCTGCACAAACCAGAGCCTGGCCCCGTGTCTTGCTCTGTCCCAGGCTCTTGCTGTGGCTGGAGGTGAATTTGAATTTCTATGCCTCATTTCCCATGTGTACAGTGAGGCCAAGAATGCTGCCTTTGTCTGTGGGACTGTTTAAAATGTAATGAGATGAGATTTTCAGAAATGACAAATGGTTTCTGGGGCCGTGTGTGAGTGCTGGGATGGAGGCTCCTCAGCTCTCCTGCTGGGCAGCCTGTCCTGCTTGGCTTTTCAAGCTGTGTCAGCAAAATGAGGAACCTGAGCAGTGCAGAGACAGCCCAGGACACGTCACTGCTTGAAACTGAGGCTTGAATCTTCTTCTTAGCTTTAAATTAAAATTCAGCCACCCCAACGTGTCTTTCCAGGCATGTGGAGAGGAGAGAAACCTTTGTGAAAACAAGAGAGAAAAGGGAAGTTTTCCTTTCATGGGGTTCAATGGTTTGGTTTGATTTTTGCTTTGAAACTTTCAGCATGGGATTTTTTTGTTCAACTGTTTGTCCTCCCTGGTCTTCTTTCTGATACTGAACCAAATCCCAGCTCCCTGGGGACACTGATCATCAAGAAAATCTTTGCTTGAGACCTTTGGAAAAGGCTGCTGCTTCCGTGTTTATAAGATTATACAGCTCATGACCTGCTGCAATAATAATGGGAAGCATATACGAAGCTTTAGCTCTTTTTGTTTCATGTGAAAATGCTTCACAATCTGGTTTGTGTGGTTATTTCCCATTTTTCCCCATTGGTACCAGCCTGGCACTGTGGCCCAGCTCAGCCATTGGATTTCTAGTGCAGATGTTCTCTCCTCTCTGTTACTGTCTCAGGTTGGCATTTTTGTTGCAGAATAAGGAAAAAACTCTGTTTTCCTCTATCACTGGACTGAAATTTTCCCTCTTGGTGGGTTCAGCAGCTCAGTGATTGTGTGCGTGGAAGCCAGCAGGGCACTCCGAGCTGTTTTTCAGAGTGTACCTGTGCAGGCAGTGCCCTGTGTCTAAAATAGCCCTAAAGCCATCCCCAAACACGAGGTGAAGCTGCTTAGTGCAGCTTAAGGGTAAGATGCTTTTGTGCTGTGGACTGGCAGAGATTCCAGCCAGTGAAGCTGATAAACAGAACCCCAGCACCAGCAGCACCTCCTGAAGCCTCCTGGGCATTTCCATCCAGCATCCCTGGGGCTGGATGGGCCCTCCCCTCTTTCCTTTCAGCTTTGTGGAGCTCAGATTTCCACGGTGAATTTCTGACAAGGGAGAGGTTTCTGTGCTGGTGGGATGTTCCAGGTCAGTGTGTGATGAATATTCTCAGCTCTGATCCAAGTGTGCATTCTTGATTCTTGATACTTGCAGTGGGTGCAGGATTTATCATGCAAGGCAGGATCCCGGTGAAATTGGGGTGTTTGCAGGAGCAGAACCCCACTGAGTCCATTCCCCACTGAAAATGAGCAAGGAAAGCCTGGCCTGAGCCTCTGTGCCAAGGTAAAGGTGGCTGAGAGAGCTCCAGCCTGGATCTCTGGAGGGGATGATCTGCAAGGTCCCTTCCAGCTCAAACCACCCTGATTCTCAAAGAGAAGCTGAACAAAGCTTGAAGAACATTTTAGGGATGCTCAAAGCACGGATCTGATTTAGGCTGAGCTGAACTCTGCATCCAGCACTGCTTACAAAATTACTCAGCCCTTAAAAACATCAACTTGTTGCGTGTGCAATAATCTTCATTTCCCTGCCTGGCCAGAAGCTGCCTCTGGTGCTCAAAGCTGTCTCCAGTGCCAAAGGAAGCCTTCCCTGAGCCTGTCAGTGTCACTTGGCCCAGGATATCACTGTGACATTTAAGTATTTTCATTCCAATAAAAGGAGAGGTGGTTTCACTGAATGGGAAGTGCTGAGGGAGAGCAGGGACAGGAATGAGCCATTCTGAAAAGAAGGTAAAGCTGGGCTTCACCCCCAGTGCAGTTGCAGAACGTCAGTCCAAGTAGAAATGGTTTTTCCTGAGCCTGGGCTCCTTCTCATGCTGAATTTACAGCTGATTTTTATTTTTTGTGCCCCTTCTCAGAGGAACCCAGGGAGTTGCAGCACTCAAAGCCAAGCGTGGATCACTCACAGACCAAGCTCTGCTTTATGACCCTTGCTGTTATTTTTGACATCGTTATTTATTAGTGTAGCACTTGGAAGGTGGGTGAAGCCACATGGACACAGCTCTGGAATGTCTGCAATGGGAAAATCTTACCTGGAGAGGTGGGGAGCAGTCAGGAGATCCAAATGAGGGACATAAACTGATATTCACTCATTCCTCTTTGCTTTTTGGTGAGATTTGAAGCCGTGTTCCAATGGTAAAGGTTCCCATTATCCAGTTTGAGTCCTTTTGAGCCAATGTGGCAAAACTCCAGTAATTTCCAGCCCCCAAATCGATGGCTATTTCCTGCCCAGTCCCAACCCCACACGGATGTCAGTGGTGGTGAGCCAGGAGCTGTCATACTCTGAGAGAGGAATTCAGAGGAAATGTTAATATTTAATGCTGCCTTTTTGTGGTTAGAGGAGTGAGTTCTCTTAATGACTTTGTCTGGAAGAAGCACATCTCAGTCATCAGCTGAAATTCAGCTGGGGTGGGGCTTCCAAATGTCACAGGATGCTTAGGGATGTCGAGGAAATCAATAATTTTGGAAATTCTGTCTTAAATACTGAACACTTCAGAGAGATTCCTGTGGCTTCTGTCCATGATCATCCTAGGAATAGCAGAGTAAAATCGGATTTTAGGGCAGGCTGGTGCCTTTCACACTCTGGATTAGCAAGGAGAGATTCTGACAGCATTGAGCATCTCCACTCCCTCTGGAAGTCACTGGGAATTGTGGGCCTATTTTGGAAAATCCTCTGGTAATTGGCTCAATATTTGTACTATTGGCTGTGGGCAGGGTGTTTGCACAGGATAAAACTGTTTGCATGGACTAAAACCCACTGGCCACAAAATCTGAGTGGCAGAAATTTGCTTGGGCTGCTTTTTTGTTAGCTGAGGTCGCTGAGGGAAAAATAACATAAAGGAAAAGTGAGGCACAGGATAAACAGAAATAAAAAGCACCATGGAAATAAAAATGATCTTTGTCTCAGCATTTGAATGGGCTGTATTCATTTATCAAAAGACTTTCTGCTGGTCTTTAATGTCCCTGCAATAATGTGTCTCATCTCTGAGTGCTCACCGCCAAGAAAAGCTGTCAGCCACTCCAGCAATTATCATATCCCAAAGGGAAGTTGGTTAATGATTTCTCTGTGGACAACTTGGTCTTTCAGTTTTCGTGCTCTGCCAGAACAATTTCCAACCCAGTGAAGCATTTTAGGATTCGGTTGGATCCTTAAAACTCAAGGAATATTCGGGAAGTGGCAGTTTCTCAATGCCACCCCTCGATCCTGAGCCTGGGCCTCAGAGGGTTCAAATGCCAGGGTGGGATGTGGGAGCAGCAATGGGAGAGGCAGCACCCAGAAAAAGGGAAGGTGGCTTTTAAATTAAGATTATTGCAGTGGCACACACAACAAGTTGATGTTTTTAAGGGCTGAGTAATTTTGTAAGCAGTGCTGGATGCAGAGTTCAGCTCAGCCTAAATCAGATCCGTCCTCTGAGCATCCCTAAAATGTTCTTGGTTTATATTCAAGCTTTGTTCAGCTTCTCTTTGAGAATCAGAGTGGTTTGAGCTGGAAGGGACCTTGCAGATCATCCCCTCCAGAGATCCAGGCTGGAGCTCTCTCAGCCCCCTTTACCTTGGCACAGAGGCTCAGGCCAGGCTTTCCTTGCTCATTTTCAGTGGGGAATGGACTCAGTGGGGTTCTGCTCCTGCAAACCCCCAAATTTCACCGGGATCCTGCCCTGCATGATAAATCCTGCACCCACTGCAAGTATCAAGAATTAATTGTTTGCAATAGGAAGAGCTCCAGATTTGGAAGTAGATGCGGTCGTTTATTTTAATAATGGTGATTTAATGGTGGAATTTATTGCTGTAATTTCTGTCTCGGTTCTTAATTGTTAAATAATGAAGAAAATTCTGGATTTGCAGCAATTATGTCACCTAAGGATGGAAGGCAAATAAAGCAACATAGAGCTTATACTGCCTTGTTTCTAATTCAAATCAAATTTGATTTTTCAGCCTTGGAAGTGACTGTTAGAATGAAATGGAATAAAGGAGCATTAAATATTTCATTCAAGAGGAGTGGAATCAGAGAATCCCAGAAGAGTTTGGGTGAGAAGGGACCTTAAACCCCACCCAATCCCATCCCCTGCCATGGGCATGGACACCTCCCACTATCCCAGGCTGCTCCAAGCCCCATCCAACCTGGCCTTGGACACTTCCAGGGATCCTGAGGCAGCCACAGCTTCTCTGGAATTCTGTCCACTCCCTCACCACCTGCACAGAAAGGAATTTTTTTCTTAATATTCGATCTAAAACTGCTCTCTGTCAGTTTAAAGCCATCCCCCCTTGTCCTGTCACTCCAGGCTCTTGTAAAAGCTGGGCTTTCTTGGCTGGATGGAACGGGAAATCAGAAATTGCTGATCACCCTTGGTGTGACACAGGGATCAGTCCCGTGGTTTTTCCAATCAGATTCCAGGGCTCTGTGCACGAGGGGAGTCTCAGTATTGGAGTAAAGAAACCAAATTCCCCCCTATTTGACAAGGAGCCATCCCTGCCTATCTTTGTGCTCACATTTACTTTCTATCAGTGCAAAGGTCTCGTTGAAAATGAAAATTGTGCAATCCGGGCTCTTTGTGCCTCTCATTGTCCCTGCCAAGGGCAATCCCCAGGCAGGGAATGGCTCCTCTCAGGAGGTGCTGAAGGCAGGGAGTAATTATGGCATCGGGACTTTTGTGCAGGAGCATAAAAGGACCTTAAATGAGGCCAATGCTGCCTCTCTCCTCTGCAGTTCCAGGTAAGCTCTCCATTCATGGCTTTCCTGGGATGTTATTCCTGCTGGAAGTCACTTGGTCCAGAGTTTCAGGGTGCAAAGAAAATCTGAAGATGTGTTTCTACTGGGTTTCCCTCTTTTGCTCCTTTTATCAATTACTATTACCCACACCATGTTATATTTATAACCCATTTTCATGTGTTTCCAAATGGTTATCTGCAAATAAGTATTCAACTTATTCTGCTCTGAACACCCCATAACTGATCCAGCAAGAAGTAATGAACTCATGGCAGGAGCAGAACACAGAGCTGCTGCATGGACACTGAAGGTGCCAGGATGATTCCAACGACCCCAATTCACTCCTAAGGTTGTGTTTAGGTTTCTCCAGTGTTTCCCCACCTTTGTAGGGCCAAGCATGAGCTGTTTTCTGAGGAATTTTCATATTGATGCCGGGTTTATAAATTTCAGATGAGGGTCAGTGCCATTCTCAAAGTAATTGACGTGGTCCATAGTGAAAATAGAAACCCTATGGGATTATTAAACACCTGGATTATCAGCTCCCAGTGAATTTTCAGTAAAATTCTGTTATTCCCATGCTCAGAGCATGGGCATATCCAGTTGCTGGTTTAATATGTTACCACTGGAGTTGTTGTGTGTTATGTAGCTGTGAACTCAAACTGAGACATAAATTCCATCACCTCATATTCTCTTTATGATAACAAAGTTGATGGGAATCTGATACACCTGACTGGGAATTCTGGAATCTTAAACAAGGCTTGTGTTAGGCTTGTTTAACAGAGGCTCCATGCAGCTCATGTAGGCAATAAATTTCTGTGTCTGGTTCCAAAATCAGAGTGATTTGGGGAATCTGAGCTCTCACTACACTGGCTGGTGCATCTTTACTCACATTAAGACTATTCCTGGAGGAAGAAATATTTGAGGAACAAAGCTGTGGAACCATGTGGGCACATTTAAGTGTTCCAGTTCAAGTGTAACAGATTGAATAGAATTTGCTACAGCTGGGATTTTTGCAAGATCTGTTACTTGGGTTTCATAGATGGAAATAAAAACTTTTTAAAATTACCTCCTTTTTTTTTCCCCAGTGTCCATGAAACAAATAAAACCAGAATTTTTAGACAGACACTGTGAAATAAGAAGGAGAGCACAGCCAAAGGAGGATGTCTTCTAGCAGTTCAGTCACTTTTTGGAGAGTCTGAATTTCCTCTGGGTGTTTGAAATCATGTTTGGTTTGATACAAGAGACCAACCAGAGTCTCAGAAGACCAGCAGACACAGGTGAGGTCTTGACAGACACGAGCCCAGCTGGAAATACAAACCCAAATAACTGAAATACTGCTGAGAGTGTCCTCGAGTGCCCGTGGGAAGGGGAAGCACTTGGAGAAAAATGTTCAGTGTGAGTTTGTCTGTGTTCTGTGGGGTAATTGTAAAGGAGTCAGATCTGTACAGCAGGGACACTCAGCTTTTGGGAGTGACCTTTATCAGCTCTGAGACTTTTGGGGGTTTAGTCCTGTCTGCAGGATTAGATTCCTGTCTGGATCCCTGCACAGCCTCCAGCTTTCCTGGCAGATCCTTCCCACCCCTCTGCAGAGCCCGTGGCCATCTGAGCATCTCCAGGGCTGTGCCAAGGGATGGATGAGCTGGATTCCAGGCTGTCCCTGAAAGCCACTGCCTTCATCTCAGCAAACTGCAGAACGTGTCAGCACAACCACTCCAGGGCTTTCCTCTGGCTGGAGCCTCTGCCAGCCCTCGCTGCCTGATCAGCAGTGATGTGGCAATTAATATTTATAAACCCTAAATAAAACAGCACTCGTGTGTACCTGAGGGCCCATCTGTTGGGCTGCATCCCCAGCCATGCACCTGAGATCAGCGTGATTGCAACCCTGCTGGGGCCCCAGCGATGATCCCAGGAGGGGAAGGAGGTGGGGCTGTTTCCCTGGAGAGCCCCTGCCTTTGGATTCCTCCCTCCTTCATTAGTTACCAGAGCACATCATCCTCATCCTTCAGGGCCAAGCTGCAGGCTGATTTTTTTCCCTTTTAGTCTGGAGTCTTTTATCATTGTGCTGTGCATTTATTACCGGGCTTCGCTCGGGTGTGACCTTGGCTTTGGTGGTTTTCTACCTTTTGGTACAAATGCCTTGATTTGGGTGTGGTTTGCAGGGAGAGATAGCTCTGGGATTATTTTTTTAAAAATATGCCTCGATTTATTTATTTTAGTGGTTTTGGGGTTTGGTGTTTTGTTTTTGTTTCTGGTTTTTTGGGGGTTTTTTTTGACTCTTGCAAAGGTGCTTGGTAGGCATTTGGACACAGATGCTTCTCAATTAACAATTAATGTATGCATGTGCAAAGATGCCTAGCAATGAATAATGCATGGCAATAAGCAGTCTGGCCATTGGGTTTGGGCCATGCAAATATTGCATATGGATCATCCTGAGGGCCCCAAATCACACACGAAAAATGTATTATCAGGTGGAGACAGCCACGTTCCACCTAAGCTGTGCTGCACTTCCTGTGTGACCAGACCAGCTCTGCTCCCACATCCCCGGGGTCTCAGGGTCTGGTGGGCTCTGCCTGAACCAGCCCTTCGGGCATGACCCCAGCCCTCCCTCCACCCCGCCGGCCCTGCAGGGCTCGTTCAGGTACAAAGGCCGGGGAAAGTCCCGGAGGATGCCAGGCCAGCGGAGAAAGCGCTGGGTGGGAGCCCAGCAGGGCTGGGCAGCGCTGGGCAGCGAGAGCCCGGCGGGCTCTGACCCGAGCCGGGCGCGGGTGGTGCTGAAGGGACAGCGCCGGTGGCCGGGCCGGGACCAGCGGGGCCTCCGCCTTCCCCTGACCTCACCCCCTCTCTGCCCCCATCTTCGCTCTTCCCCATCGCTTCTCGCCCTCCGTCTCCGCTCTGCTCCCCACCCTCGCTCTGCCCGCATCTGCTCTCCAACCCCCATTTCCCCTTTGCCCCCATCTCCTCTCTGCCTCCACCTCCCCGCGCCCCCGGCGCCCCTTTGCCTTCCATCATCTCCCCTTTGCCTTCCATCATCTGCTCTTTGCCTTCCATCTCCTCTCGCTCCCATCTCCCCTTTGCCCATCTCCCCCTTGCACCCATCTTCTCTCTACCCCACCTCTCCTTTCCTTCCCATCTCCCCTTTGCCCCCATGTCCCCCCTGCCCCCCTGTCGCCCCTGCCCCCCTGTCCCCCCTGCCCCCATGTCCCCTCTGCTCCCATGTCGCCCCTGCCCCCATGTCCCCTCTGCCCCCATGTCCCCCATGTCCCCCCTGCCCCCATGTCCCCTTTGCCCCCCTGTC
Organism: Petroica traversi; assembly: GCA_025920805.1. Lineage (NCBI taxonomy): Eukaryota > Metazoa > Chordata > Aves > Passeriformes > Petroicidae > Petroica > Petroica traversi. Next base: position 978,668 of record JAHLSL010000082.1, on the reverse strand, counting down.
CCCCAGCTCCCCTCGCCCCCATCGCAGGGTCGCTGTCACCACGGGCAGGAGCGCACGGGGCTGCTCTGTCTCCTCCTCCAGAAACCTTCCCTCAGCCGGAGCCGCCTTTGGCTGCCTCCCCTGATCTCCCGCAGGGAGGAACCGGGGTCTCCTGGCACTGCAGAGGCTTAATTGACTCGCAAGGTCACTAATTTCGGCTCCTGGAGGTAAGTCCTGCTTGCCAGCTCGTTTTCCTCTCTCCCCCGATTCCCACACCCCTCTCCCATCTGTCTCTCTCTCACCCCTCTCCAGTGCCATCCATCAGCCCTTTCCCCCTGAAGAGGCACCAGCGATGCCCGAAACCCCAGGAAGCTGAGTCAGCGTTCTGCTCCCGCAGCCCCACTGACCCCGCTGCGATCCCAGCTGCTCCCGCCCCCCCGGCTCCGCGGCGCGGGGAAAGTGAGGAACAATGGGATTCCCGGAGCTCTCCACCATTGCTGGGCTGGTGGGAGGAAGGGAGGGACAGAGGCAGAGCCCCTTTCTGCCCTACCCGGGGAAAGGGAGCAGCCGGAGGGGAGGAGGGGCCCGGTCCCCATCAGCGCCTTGAACAGCGGGATCCGCACGCCGGGGAAGGGGAGGGGGCGAGGGTGGGTGTGATGGGGCTGTTGCTCCAACCTGGTCGAGTCCATTTGCCAGTTCACCACTCGCATCACTTCCGGAGCAGTCCTCAGTTTCTGCTGCAGAGTGAGCCTTTTTTTTTTTTTTTTTTTTTTTTTTTTTCCTCCCCCCCCTCACTACCCCCTTTTCCCCCCCCCCCAACTGGATGCTGGGAACTTGAAGCCTCCTCCCTTTATTGCAGCAGGATCTGCCCCATCCTTGCCTCAACTTTGCGCTGCATCAAAGAGAGGGAGCGAGCCACAGGCTGGCTGGTGCCGATGGGGGCAGGGGACCTGCGGGGCACAGCCCTTTGCAGTTGATGTTGCCGTGTCTTTAGGACCCAGATCCATCTCTTCCCAATCGCTTTCCTTTTCCTTTCCCCCCCCCCTCTCCTCTCCGTGTGTGTGAGTGAGTGAGTGAGTGTGTGCAGGATCCTCCTGGTTACCGCTGTTGTTGTTCCCCCTGAGCAGGGAGGCCACCCCAGCCATGGCTGAGAGAAAGCAGAACGGGCGGCAGGGCGAGGAAGAAGAAGTGCCAGCCTTCTTCAAAAACCTGGGCTCGGGCAGTCCCAAGCCCCGGCAGAAATTCTGTGGCATGTTCTGCCCGGTGGAAGGCTCCCTGGAGAACAAGACCATCGACTTCGACTCGCTCTCGGTGGGCCGCGGATGTAACAAAGTCGTGGCAAAGCAGAAGGATGTTGCCCACCTGGGTCCGGATGCTCAGTCCGTCTATTCCAAGCAGAGCGGGAAGGGAGGGGAACCATCTGTTGAATTCGGGAGAAAGGTGGAGATCAGGAGTGCCACGGGGAAGGAGGCGCTGCAGAACCTGAATGACAAGGTGGGTCCATATACAGAGAGATATATTTATATATAAATATATATATTGTGTGGGGTGAACTGGAGCACGCGATAGGCTGCAGAGGGGAAGCATCCTCTCCACCTGCAGCCGCTGGCTTTTATGTCCCCTGCATCCATAGGCGGCCCCTGGGCAGCAGCAGCAGCTCTGGCAGAGCCTCCCCTCCAGAGCTCGAACGCAGCCCGTGTGCTCCCTGCAGGTGTGCGAGAGGGGGGCACAAAGAAAGAAGACACCCCCTCCCCTCCCCTCGCCCTCAAACACCCCGCCCTGCCCTCCTGTCTGGGGAGAAACAGCGACTTTTTTGTTTCTTAGGCGATTCCCCCAGCACGAGGGTAGGGAAAGCCCCACCCAGGCAGGGAATGCAGCTCACGGAACAGACACGCGATTGTGAGCAAAGAGCATCAATGATTCTCCACCTACCGGGATCAAATCCCTGCGGGCTTCTCCAGGGGGACTCCCAGCCCTGCTCCCAGGTGAGGAAAGGCACCGGAGTGACCCCTGGGAGCTGCATTTCCGTGCCGATTTTCAGCAGGGCTGCTGGCTACAGTGGGAATTTTTGACTCGGGAAGATCTGGGACTTTCACAGGAATGTGGCATCCTCGTAGCAGCCCAGAACTCCTCCCAGGATTTTAAGACTCTTGCAGATACTTCCCATTCTCTGGATGTGTCAGGGTGCAATAAAGCCCATCCTCTTCCTGAGGCAAAACCCACTGAACCCATAGATCTGCCTGTCCATGCCCATCTGCTTTTCTCAATAGATCGATTTAAACCAGCTTCACTCAGCTGTGAGCCAGGAAATGCTGAGTGCACGCCTCTCACAATGCTGGCAGAGGCTGGAGGAGCAGGAATGAATGAATGAAGTACCCACCAGCAGCCTGCTGAACTGATGGCACAGGGCAGGAGTTCCTCTGAGTAATCTCCCAGTGGGTTTAGAGCAGCCCTTTCTTCTGGAAGCTGTTTCTAGGATGTGCCTTGTGGCTTTTAATTCTGATATGGGTGGTTTATGCTGGGGAGAAGTCTGCCTGGAATTCAGAATATGGACTTGACCACTTCCTCCTGCTTTCAGAAATGCGGAGTATATTTATATAAAAATCTAAATTAATAAAATGTATTAGTTATAAATATAAACTAGGGGCTCATCTTCCCCAAACCAGCCCCTGCTGCAGTGACCTAAGGGCTCCATTTTTCCACATGTGAAGCTCTCCTGTTACAAAAAGCTCACAAATGCAGGCCCAGATTTTCAGAATTCCCACACAGCAGCCCCTGTGAGGAGGAGGAATGTGCTCCACGCTGCTCCAAACCTGGTCTCCCAAACCCAAACCAAAGTTTGCCACTACAGGTGCCTGAGGTTTGCTCTGACCATGCTGGAGTGTCTACTAATGGAGTAACTTTCCATGGTTAATTAGTCTTGTTGGACAAATCAAGGTGCATTTAAAGAATAAAGGGCTTTTTCATCTTGGGGAGTCAAAGGTTCTGTAATTCATGACACTTTCAGAGCTAATTTTGGACAATTTGATGTCCTGTGGTGCATAAGTATAAGCAGGATAAACTTAACTAAGAAAAGATCAATTATTTTCTGACTAAGTGGTACCAGTATAATAAAAATTTTAATATAACATTGTGCAGAATCAGAATCCACTGAGAATATTACTAAAATTTTTAAGCATGTTTTTTGGTTCTATTTTTAAAGATTATTGTCTAAATATTGATTGAGGGGATGAAATAATGGGATGGTACAAAACATTTGAGTTATTTCTCATTAGCTTTACTTAACACTGATGCCAATGGATTATGTTGTGAGGGGTGGTGAGCACTGGGGTAAGGGCAGTCTCTTGGGATAAATGTCATGCTATGGACTGGGAAATTATTGCAGGAATGTTTTAGCTTTGGTTTTCCAGCTGGCTGCACCCATAGCTTGAATCAATGGTTAAATCCTCAGCAGGTAAAATTGGCTTTATGGATTTAAAACTCAGTCATCCTTTCTGTCACTTACAGAAAGATCTTGTCTTAATCCCCTTTAAAACAGTTAACAAAGCAACATGGACAAGCTATTTTTTTATATTTTTCTCTGAGGTCTCAACTGTCAAGAAGATAAAAAGGGGGATGCAATTATTCCACATTAAATCGCAATACATTGTTCTGTGGGGCAGGACAAGGGCAATCAAACCTCTCTGTGTCTGTCCTGCCTGGGACATTCTGCAGCCATCCATCACTGCTGCCCCTGGGCTGTGCTGCTCATAATTCAGGGTTAAGATCATCTCTGGAGGCCTCAATTCCAGCAGCGTTTGCAGCTCCATCTCTGGTGGCCAAACTCAACAGGTCAGAGCCAAACTCTGCTCTTGCAGCTGCCAGCCCTTGGAGAACTCACTGTGTTCTGTTCCTGAACTTCCTCACCTTCCCTGTTTGGGCTGCTCTGTGTCTGGAGCTGCTGGTGCAGTGTCTGGGCCCAGCTCAGCGCTCCAGGCTCTGACCCAGCTCTGGGATGTGCCCAGAGCATCATCTCCAGCCGTAGGATTCCTTAAAACAGGCAAGAGGCTCTCAGGAGCAGCTGAGACCTGTAAAGTCAATTCCTGATTTACCCACAGGAGGATCCAGGTTGGAAAAGCCCTCCCAGACCATCAGGCCTGACCTGTGCCTGATCCCCACCTTGTCCCCAGCCCAGAGCTCTGAGTGCCACCTCCAGGAGTTCCTTGGGCACCTCCAGGGATGGGCACTCCAAACCCCCCTGGGCAGCCCCTGCCAAGGCCTGAGCCCCCTTTCCATGGGGAAATTCCTGCTGCTGTCCCCCCTGAGCCTCCCCTGGCCCAGCCTGAGGCCGTTCCCTCTCCTCCTGTCCCTGTTCCCTGGGATCAGATCCCAAATCTTCCCTGAGCCCCCTCCTGTCAGGGACTTGTGCAGAGCCACAAGGTCCCCCCTGAGCCTCCTTTGCTCCAGGCTCAGCCCCTTCCCAGCTCCTCAGGAATTCTCCAGCCCCTTCCCAGCTCCCTCAGGAATTCTCCAGCCCCTTCCCAGCTCCCTCAGGAATTCTCCAGCCCCTTCCCAGCTCCTCAGGAATTCTCCAGCCCCTTCCCAGCTCCCTCAGGAATTCCCCAGCCCCTTCTCAGCTCCCTCAGGAATTCTCCAGCCCGTTCCCAGCTCTGTTGCCCATCAGCTCTGTCCTGCAGGCAGTGCAGGAGCTGGAAGGTCTCTGGTCCCAGAGCAGGGACTGCTGGAATGGCAGCCCAGAGCATTTCTTACATGAGCAGTCTTGAGGGAGGTGCATTCATCTGGGTTTGGAAAACTTTGGCCATTGATTGCTTGAGCTGGGTCACTTCCCCTAGTGCATTTCCCAGATTTCCCATGTCTGTAATTGCTATTTCTTCTGTCTTTCTTGCCTGTTGACATTTTTGGGACAGAGATAGTATTTTAGGGAACATCTATAGAGAAAAACAAGGTTCAATTGCAAGAGAGATCACAAGGGCTTTATTCTGGTTTGCAGAGAGAGCCTGAGTAGCTGCTCAGGCCTTCAGTACAAGATCTGGGATCTGGGATCTCTCCTTCATTTGCCACCCTGTTTTTACTCCAGTGGTTCAGCGCCTTTACATTCCTTTTTTGCCTCCCTTAAAAGAGTTCCTGGCCCTTTGGGAAGCACAGAGCACTGTGTGTAAACTGCTGGTCTAAACCAACAAAGCCTATTGAAACAAACAACAACAATGAATAAACAGACAGTAGGAAATTTTTTTTTTATTTTAGAATTGATAGGAGAGGACTCGCTTGCAAAACACTGTTATGAAGCTTGTGACATGACTGGACTTCTTCCTAAAACCTCAAAGCTCTCAGGATCATGGTTGTTCATTCCTGGAGAGAAATAATGAATAACAGGATGTTGTTGAGAGCTCAAATAATCACAGACTCTGGAACATTAATGGAACTGTTGTCTAAAACAAAGGAGCTGTTCCAGACAGCTGGAAATGCAGTCCTGAGTTTAATTTGTTACAATGCCTGCAATTTTTCTAGCCTTGTTCCAACAATCATTGCTTGCAAAGGGATCATAAGGGAGGATGACTTGCATGTTCTTCAGTGGGCCAGGATGGTTTGTGGAAAAAAACCCAAACTAACAGTGAAGAGCAGAAATTCCAAAGTCCTCTTAACTTCTTCTCAAAACCATCACTCTGCACAGCAGCAGCTCCACACATCCAGTGGGTGTCTTGTGGAGTGGCTTTATATGCAGAATTTACCAATATCCCACCCTCCTGCAGGAATGAGAGAGGGGTTTTGACACAGGGCCAATGTTTTATTTGGTTTAAAGGTTTGAGGGGAAAATTTAGATACTTGGTGCCAGATCTCCCTGCTCAGCTTGGAGCTGATACAGATTTCATCCCAAGGGATAAATGCAATTTAACTGGCACGTGGGAGTGGCAGCTTGGTGTGCCACCCTTATGCCACCAGCCTGGATGTCACTTAACAGCCCCACCTGGTTTTAGCAGGTGCTGAGCATCATTTAGGGTCTGCCTGGGGTTTTTTACCTGCAGGGCCATGTCTGGTTCCCTGTGCCACCCATCTGTCTTGTGGCACATCAAATCTGGGGGAATCTCCTGGGATGTTGGTGTAAAGTTGGGAAATGACATTGTCAACAAAGTTCAGGTGGGGTTTGGGGCTTGTGTTCTCATGAACTCTCTTATCTTATAAAACTACAGCATTTGAGAGCAGAAAACCACCAAACCCCCAAACCTCTCTGCACTTGTATGTGATTAGCAATGTCCTGTTCCCTGATGCCCTCCAAGAGAGCAGGAATGAATCTCAGAGTGGGAGAATAGAGGTCAAAATTCCATTTTTTTCCCCGAGTCATGATCATCCTGCACCTTAGAGGAAGACAAAGCTGGCTGGCATGAGCAGGGACAGCAGTGGCTGAGAGTCTGATGTTTTGCCCTGTAGGTTTTTGGGGAAGGAAAAGGGATTATGATGGTAAAAACCTGTGCAAATCATGGAAAACAACCATTTCTTACCCCTACCCATGGTTCCCACGGGCCTGGAGGTGCCAGAGGATGAAAGGGAGAGGCAGTGACAGCAGGGCCTGAATGTCCCATGCCTTTGTTCCAGAAATTCTGCATTTAGCTGTAGTGCAGGTCAGGGCAGGATGTGGCTGTGAGCACTTTGGAGAGAATAGCACATTTTTTCTGTGAATTGTACAACCCCTGACAGAGCAATCCCTGTCTAGAACCCTGAAGAGAGCCTGGCTCGTTCCTGGGTACAAAATGGGGAATGAACTCTGCTGGGATTGTTTAAGGACAATTCACATCATGCTGCTCAGGACATTTCCTCTAAGAAACACACTCCAACACCACTAACAGCCTTCTTAAAATGCTATTTTTGAACGGCCTGAAGGGTTCTCTGGATATTAAAAGAAAGAAAATCAATTGGAAGGTTAATTTTAATTTGTAGATTGAATGTACATTTTGATTGACCTGTTTGTGTGGCTAGAAAGGGAATCTTACTCTCATAAAATGTGATAGTCTGTATGCAAAAAAAATCAGAAGCTGTATGACTTTTACCTCCTCAAAGTAACATGTTTGACCCCCATGGTCATTTCTACACCATGGGTCTTAATTTTAATTTTCTCCTGTAAGATAAAACAAGAGATGCTCATTGTCAAGAATAACTCCCCTCCATAATTTAATTTACAGTGATTAATAAAGGACAGTTCTTTCACTGTCTTTTGGGAAGGACAGATGTAACTCCTCCTGCCATGTGTCAGCCTGGATTTAATCCTCCCAACACTTCCTAGGATGCAGAAGGTTGCTGGATCCATGGAAAACTCTTTTAAAATCACTGAGAGTCAGAGCTGATGCAACAATTGGCATTGGCAGGATCATGACAGAAAGTTAGGGCCTGAAAGCTCTTTTGGCCCAGTTTATTTAAATCCATCTCTGATCCCTATTCTCATTAAGTTTTACAATGTGTATTTCCATTTGCAGGTTTTCTAATTTCATGGCAAAATGCCATGGTGAACACACCTTTAAGTATTCAGTGGGAGCAGAAGTAACTGGGTGTTGCAGAAATTCTGTGGGCTTTGTTGCCATTACACTAAAATTCCACAGAGGAAGAAAGTCTGTTTAATACTCATTTCCCCAACCATCCAGCAACTTCACAGTGGGAATGAAATTCCTTGCCAAGTGCTTCATGGTAGTTCACAGAATCTGCGAGTTAAGATTCAGAGCTGATGTAAATTGATTTCCACTGATTTATTTCAGCATAGATTTATTTTGATGATTTTAGCATAGATTATCACCACACAGAGATTCTCTTATTCCTGTGCCATTTTCCCTCTGGACCTTTCCAGGTTATAAATTTAGAGATATATGCGTTCCTTTAACGTTAAATAAGTTTTTGCTGCCAAGAGCCTCACAAGAAATGCTGCAGCAGCTGGGCAGGAAGGGCTGATGCTGATCCTGGCCAATATTCCCCCAAAAACCTGAAGCCTGAGGATGGGTCAGGGACACTCTCATCCTTCCCTTCATCAGCATTGATTAGGCAGTGCTCATTAATGTGACACCTTTAATTTTTGCCTGCTCAGCCCCCTGTGTGCATTAATTCACCTGTGGAAGTCAAAGTGCACCAGCATTAACCAGAAATCCCATCATTTCCCACAATGTCCTGGCACTGCTGCAGGGCAGCTGGGCTGGATCCAGCCCTGCCAGGATTTAAGGAGGAAGTTCAATTCTCTACTTTTAACAAAGGACCCAACTCCTGGCTGTAGGATTTAACCCTGTGGAATTTGGTTATAGGGGTAAAATAGAAACGAGAGATCTCTAAAGATGGGTTTAGAGCATGGGAGTTTATTGTGAAAGAGCATGGGTGTAAGAGGCTGCTGGGCTGCAAGACACAGCTCAGAGCAGGCCAGAGAGAGAGAGAGAAAGAGGCAAAAAGAGAGAGCAAAAAGAGAGAGATTTGCCATTTACAATACAATAAATCATCTTCTCTGTTGAATATTCTAATTCTCTTTAACCAATCTGAAACAAGCTAAAAACTCTACAATATTTGCATGCAACCTATAAGAATCATCACATTACCATACGGGGTTATATTTTAAACCTTAAAAAAACTGCTTTTGGGAATCTCTACCGGGCAGGCAGGGTTTGCTCTGCCCTTTGGACCTGCCTGGGCAGAGGGCATTGTTCTATCCAGAAGGAGGATTCCCTTCAGCCAGCTCTGCCATTGTTTCTTAGTTACTCTTCAACTCAAACCTTGTCTTCATCTCAATTTCGATTCTACTTTCCATATTTCCAGCATCTTTTGCAAGGCAATCATATCTATAAGGCTTTCCTATTTCATCTCCCCCAACTCCTGGCCCTGACATTTCATTAATAGTTACTTCTCTTCATTTAACTCGTGGGGGAATTTATGCAGAAAGTAGTGATTTGCCAGAGGAATTACTCAGAGAATCATGGAATGGTTGGAGCTGGAAAGAACCTTAAAGCTCATCCAGTTCCAATCCCCTGCCATGGGCAAGGACATCTTCCACTGGACCAGATTGCTCCAAGCTCTGTCAGAACCAAGCAAAAAGAGCAGGATGCAGCTCAGTAATTCCAGGCTGTTCCCCACTGTTCTCATCCCAACATGGTCCATTAGCTCTTCTCCTCCACTCCTGATCACCTCCCCTCGTGGGAGCTCACACATCAGGCAATTTCCATTCCTCACCTTTGTTTGGCAAAGATAAATATGCCAGTTTGCAACTACAGTAATTTTAAAATCACATCATTTTACAACCTTTCAGCTCACTGTTAAAAGCAAAGTAAACTGGGGCATATTAGTGTGGAGAAATGGAGCTAAGGGACATGATTGGGAGCTCAATTCTTGTCCTATATCATGGAAGTTTTAAATATGTGATGCTGTGTAGATGCTGCATCTTCAACAACTGTTGTTTTTCAGCCCTTGAATATCTGAATTTATTTCATTCTGTACTACTTAGGTTCTTGCTGCAAGGTGGTAAGAAAAAAAAGCTAAGTGTCACCTGAAGATTGGTTATTGCTTTCTGACCCCAGTCACTGCTCAGTCCAAGTTATGGAATATATAATTATAGAATACTCAACGTTCAAGGACTGCTGCTCTGAATAAAGCCCATGAGCAGCAGGATTTATTTATTTTTAAAATAAATTTTAAAAAATTGAAATAGGTGTGTTTGGGCAGCTGAGATGGGCTCTAGGTGTTAGTGATCCTGGGCAGTGTGTGATTCCTCTCTCGTACTCTCCTACCTGCAAAAAAAAAAGGATGGAACTTTTCAGATATGAAGCTGAGGAGGAAAACGAGCATCAAAGAGGAAAAAAAATGGAACAGTTGCACTTTCTAAATTTAGAGACCTGATGTCGATTCTTGATGCCATGTTCTAAGCAAAAATATGTTTCAAAACTTCTTCCAGCACACATCAGAGGGTCAGGATAACTCATTCAGGGTTATCTATCCTAATCATGAAATGAAACTAAAGCCCTACAGGCTGGCAAATTAAACATTTTGCCACTGTCACAATGAGCTACTTTTTAATTTGTTGCTAATTGGATATTAACTGATTAACATAACTGCTCTCTAAGTGCTGTGTGCTACCCTACCTATACCCAGGAAAAACTCCTTTGCTGTTTTCCTTAGAGCTTCCTGTGAAGAGATGAACATAAAAGGTCCTGATAGGAATCTGTTTGAGCAGATATTGTCTTTATAATGATTTATTGCTCTCCTACACCAAAGGTTTCATTTCTTACTGGCTGTGCATGGTGCGTTTGGGTATGCAGAGATCACAATTCCATGGCAGTTTGTGTGATATGGAATTCCCTCTGAGTGAGGGAAGAAGGTAAGTCTTTGACCATGAATTATCAGTTCTAATCTTCAAGCAGAAGAGAATTTGTGGCACTGAGCTCTACAAAAAGTGTGTTGTACCTTATCCCAGCACAGCTGATGCCAGAGGATCCTGGCCACGGACCCCACCTCCCTCCCCTGCACTGGGACAAGTGCACTGCAAACAACGAGGAGATATTTTTGCCATTTAATGCATTTCTTTCCTTGAAGTACCAGCTTATGGAGTTCAGGGATTGAGAAATTTGACTCCAAGTGTGACTGAAACATGGAACACGGAGTTGGCAGCACTGGAGTAGTAAGGAATGGCCCGAGGGACCGGAGAGGACCCCCCCACGCCCGGGTGCGTAGCTCTGAGCCCACATTTCCCTGGCACTAAAGCTTCAGGTCAGTGACCACAGGTGTCTCTGGGGGGTTGGATCCGGGCTGGATTTTCTGGACGAGGTGTGGGAGAAGGCAGACTGGGAAACCAAAGGGTCGGGAGTGCCTTCAAATCTTCATTTCCCCCCCCCCCCACCCCCGATTTGCGAATTGGGAGCGCCAGGAAGGGTGAGGTGGGACAAAGAAGATCGAAAGCAGCGAATTCTCCACCGGGCACCCTCCGCTCTTCCCGAGCGGGGTTAGGCTGGGGGGTGCCCGCAGCCCCGGGGATGGGGGTCGCTCCCGCTCCTCCCGGGGGCTGCAGACCCGGCGGGGATGGATGGAGGTGTCCGCAAGCCCGGGAATAGCGGGAGGTCCTTTTCGCACCCCCGGGGACTCGCAGCTCCAGCAGGCCATGGATGGGGGTGTCCGCACCCCCAGGAAGGAAGGAGTCGCTCCTGCTCCTCCCGGGGGGTGCAGCCTCAGCGGGGATGCTCGGGGTGTCCGCACCCCGGGAACTGTGGGGCCGTTCTCTCTCCTCCCGGGGGGTGCAGCCCCGATGGGGGACGAATGGCGGTGTCCTCCGCACCCCCAGGGATGGAGGGACCATTCCCGCTCCTCCCGGGGTGACTCGCAGCTCCGGCGGGGAATAACCCGGGGTGTTCGCATCCCCCGAAGGGATAATCCCGCCCAGCCCCGCCCAGCGCTGCAGCTGCGCTAACCCGGGGCTCCCGGGAGGTGGTTCGGTGGGAGCAGGGAGGCGGGCGGGCAGTGCCTGATGTGTCCCGGTCGGTGAATCCCGGTGTGTCCCGGTCGGTGCCTCCCGGTGCCTCCCGGTGCCTCCCGGTGCCTCCCGGTGCCCCCGCTCCGCGTTCCCGTTCCGCGTTCC
>JAHLSL010000082.1:935260-947746 GCA_025920805.1 Petroica traversi | reverse complement strand
CGAGCTAACGAGCCCCGACCCTCTCACCGTGCCCAGCTTCATTTTCCTGACACCAGGAAAAGGCATCAGCTCCTGGGCCCCTCTCCAGGGATGTCCCTGTCACTGTCACTGTCCCTTGGTGTGCTCAGCTGGGTCCTTTCCCCGAGTCTCTCCAGTTCAGCCCCGGGATGTGACTCTGGTGCTCACCTTGCCCACTCAGGCTGCCTCCTGCTCCATTCTTCCACGTGGATGTGGGGAGGTGATTGCTGGCTGATGTTTGCCTGGCAGAGCTGCTGTGGAGAGAAAATGTACAGTGTTCTGAAGGGGCCAGAGGGTGATTTGGCTGTCAGGGAGCTCAGGGGAGCTGCCACAGGAGATTTTCCCAAGCCCTGGAGCTGATTCCTCTGCACATTTGCAGCAGCACCTCCATCCCTGACTCCTGCTGTGACCTGCTTTGGTTTGGCTTTGTCAGAGAGCTGATGGAGCTCCCTCACCCCTGGTCCTGCCTCACAAACTCCAGCAGTCACCCTTGGGCAGTGCATGAAGGGAGGAGGTGATAAAGCTCTGATGGGAAACACCAGAGCCATTCCTGGGGGCTCCAGAACCATTCCTGGGAGCTCCAGAACCATTCCCAGGGGATCAGTGCTGGACTCTGACAATTCTGTGTTAACCCCTGGTGCCTTCAGGCAGATTTCCCAATGCCACAATCCATCCATCATCTCGGGGCTCACAGAGCTCTGAGGGCACCTTTAGTCTCAAGTGGACATGGATTTATTCTGTGATATGTTAGGGATTAAATGGGCTTTTTTTGGGTTTTTTAATTAGCCATTTTTGTAAACCTGGGCTTTCTTCGTGTCCCATTAGGAAAACAAAGGGAATGTTATTTTTCTCCTTGTTGTTCATTCCACTTAAACTAAAGATTAACTTTGGCAGAGTGACAGGTGCTCTGTCCTGGCCAAGAAACAATTCAGGCTGGAAGTTACCGGAAGGTTTCTGACCACTGGGGAGGAGCAGATCATGGAACAGAAATGGGATGATCTTTTAAAAAACTGGTCAATTTGTCTGGTTATATCTGGGCTGCTTTTCCCAACGGTGGTGAAAAGCACATCCTTGATGTGGTGCCAGACAGGAGGCAAATTTCCAAGTTTTCACTCCTAGCATGGATTTCTAGGCTGGGTAGGGAGGGAACAGAGACTCAGAGACCACTCCTGGAGCCTGAGCTGATCAAAGCTCAGGATGTGCTTATCCTGTCCTTTCCTTGCTCTGATGCTTGCAGGGGAAAAGCCCTTTGGAAAAGCAGGAATATTCTAAGCTGTCTCCCTCTGCACAGAGGGTGGGCTGAGTTTTGCAGCGGGGATGGATGTTTTGGGTGAGCTCTGCAGTGTGGGCACAGCTCAGGAAGCTCAGATGTCTCTGCTGGCTCGGGTGGCTGAGGCTCAGGGGAGCTGAGCTGCCTTTCCCAGTGGGAATCTGGTGCAGTGGGAATTTCCCAGCGAGAATCTGGTTCTTCAGGCAGTGAAAAACCTCTAAGTCCTGGCTGCTGTGGGGGTGAAGCAAAGCTTTGTTCTGCCCTGAGGGTGAACAGAGCCCAGGGGCTCTGTCTCTCATCCCAGCTGGGACTTAGAGCAGCCCTGATCCTCACCAGAAAGTTAAAAATAAACTGCTGGGATTTCTCTGCTGATAATTGAAGCAACTACTTATTTTCTGTGTGTTTTCATGTAGAATCAAGCCAGGCCTTCTCCTCCTCCCCAGCAGTGCCTGCCCAGTTTGTGATCCCTTAAATCCCACAGGCTTTTCTACTCTTGCAGTTCAGGAGATGCTGACTTGCTTCTTTTATTTCACTGTGTCTTTTGAAGATCTCAGACACTCCATATGCTCATATAAAAACCAGGAACACTGAACCTTCACCTTGTGTCACCCTTTGAGACTGATCTGCAGCTGCAGCTGCCTGTGAATGCAGTTGCTGCTGGATTTGGTGTGAGGATCAAACTGAGCAGGTGCCAGAGGCAGCAGGACCTTCTCAGTGTCAGAGACATCTGTCCAACTACAATTTTGGTCCTGCTTCCTCCAGCCCTCTGGAAGGTACTCCTGGTTGGGATGTGCAGCACCAACAACTGCAGCAACCAGGTCACAGTAACAACTCATTTTCCTTCAGCTGCTGCTCCATAATTCTCTAGAAATCACTGAGAAATTTTAAACTTAAAAATATATTTAAGGGGAAAGATGATGCCTTGATTTCGCAGCAGCCTCTGCACGGCTCTGCTCGCTGTCCTGGGCTCCCAGGAAAGCTCCTGCACCAGCCTTTTATTCACCAGTGCTTTGGTTGTCATTCCCAGTTGACCACGTGGTTCCTGAGCCTGGCACCAGTTTGCTGACAGCGTTTGACCAGTGGCGAGAGTGGGCAGACAGCAAATCCTGCTGTGACTACTCCCTGCACGTGGACATCACTGAGTGGCACAAAGGTGTCCAGGAGGAGATGGAAGCTCTGGTTAAAGATCATGGTAAGCTCAGGGAAGCCTTGCCCCTCCTTGTTTTTCATTATTCCCTATTGTTCAGGGCTGTATTTAACTTTTGTATCCCAGGAAAGCTGTTTTGGGCCCATCCTGGCTCCTTGAGGAGCTTTGGGTCAGGGGTTGGGGCACTCTGGTGTTGCAGCACTGATTTTCCAGAGCTGAATCTCCTGCTTTTCCCAAGCAGAGCAGCTCCTGTGTCCAGTGGAGCTCTTTGGGTTCCTCAGTGCCTTGGGGTACCTGCAGCCACTGAAGAGCTGTAACCAAGGGAGATTCAGCAGCCCCAGGAGCACCAATCCAGCTCTGGCTGCTAAAACTGAAGAGCTGAGTAAAATGACCTCATAGGTTTTCCCCCTCTTTAATTTCCTTGGCATTTCATCCTCAGGCTGGAATAATTTTCCATCCTGTTTGTAGTTTGAAAACCCAGCATTTTTTTTGCCCTAATTGGAGCTTCCCACACATGCTGGGTGAGAGATTTTTACTGGAGAGGGAAAGCCAGGCAGGATCAGTGGGTCAGTTTGGACACATCACAGACACAGATTTCCCATTGTTCTCCCTGGAGGGTGAGGGAGGCCAGCCAGGTAGGCCCAGTCTCTGTTTTTGTGTGAGATGCATTTTTGCTTTTATTTTGTTTCTCAAACTCCTGCAGTGCTGAATCCATGGAATTGTTGCTGGGGGCTGATTTAGGGGTTGTGTTCCATGGCTTTACCTGCAATGTGCTTTTTCCCCAGGTGTGAATTCCTTCTTGGTGTACATGGCTTTTAAAGATCGCTTTCAGCTCAGTGATTCTCAGGTAGGGAGGAAAGCTTCATGTTCAATTTGTCACAAATAAAGTGCTTAAATTCAATATCCTGGCATCTGACACTCCCTCCTGATTCCAATCTTGATGTGTGTAACAGTCCCTAAGAATGGCAGCAGCACCCACAGCTCTGGTTTGAAGTTTATATTTTTAATTACAAATAAAACCCAACCAACAGCAAACCCTGAAAGACTTGGCTGAGGGAAGCAATGGTAAAACCTTCATTTTGAGAGGCATGAGGTTTTATTCCAGCTCCTTTGGGGTAGAAGCAGTGGCAGTTCTATGAATTGCTGCTCTATGTCTCTGCACAGGGCAGGACAGGGAGATCTCTGGACTAATTATTCTATTTAGAAGCTAAGACTGATTCTGCTCCAGAGGTGATTTTTGGTGATAGAATCACTGTGACCTTAGAAAGGAATTAATTACCCTCCTGATTTCTGTGCTGGTGGGTACATTTGGTCCCATTTAGCTGTTCAGAGGGGCAGTTTGTGCTCTGAAGGTGTGGGAGGAGAGGAATGCCTGGCAGTGTTGGTGTGAGAGTTATCTCTGAGGGCTCTGGAAATGTTTTGCTGAGGGAATTGATGGCGCCAGTTGGGGGTTACTGGAGCTGAGCCCTCTCAGCCTGGTCCTGGAGTGGGAAATCAAACTGCTCCTGCCTCCAGATGTTGGATTTCCATGGAGAAGCTGCCCCCACCACTCAGATGCAAGGGATGCTTTTCATGCCAGGCACCAGTAAATGAGACATGAAACAGGAGCAACTCTGCAAGTCCTTTAAAACCATCCAGCTGTGGGGCTTGAGTTGCTGTTTCTTCCTTCTGGGGGGTAAAAATCCCAAACCTGCCACTGGCTGATCCTTCTTTGCCACATCAGCAGCATCCATCTGGAAATTCAGTGACAGGCATGAGAATGCCTTGCCCCTCTGCAGCAAACCACGCTTTATATTGCTTAATCTGCAAAACGCTGCAAAAATCCTGATTTTTGAGGGGATGAGGGAGGTGGCCTTTAAAGAGGTGTGTTCCTGCTGTGACCTGTGCTGTCTGTCCCCCAGATTTATGAGGTCCTGAGTGTGATCAGGGACATTGGAGCCACAGCCCAAGTGCATGCAGAGAATGGTGACATCATTGCTGAGGTATGGCCTGTTTGTTCTCAGGGTTTTTGGCTTCAAATGCTGGGAGGGGTTTAAATTCTGGCTCCTTCTTTGCAAACAGAAAGCCACCCAGGCTTTTGAGAGCCTGGCAGGGTTGGATTGAGGGTGTGAGTGGGGCTGTACAGCTGATTTTATCCCTTTTGACACTGAGAAAACAGGTTTTTGTGGCAGATTTCAGTTTGGGGTGGGTATTGGGCATCTCTGTCTCTCTCCCCAAAAGTGAAAAGCTGGGTGTGACTGTCACTGAGTGCAACAAAATGTTCTGCAGGAAATAAGAAGAGGGGGAGTGGGGATGTAGCTTCAGACAGCACGTGGGGTGCTGATGTTTAGGGTCTGTTTATCCTTCAAACACCAGCAAGGGAGAGATGCTAATAACATATTCAATTTAATCTGTTTAATCAATTTAATCAATTTAATCTTCAATTTAATCTTATCTCCAGCTCGTTTTGTACACTGTGTCTCAGGCACTCAGAGGATTTCTGTGTCCTCTGGCTGGGCAAGAGCCCACCCCAGTCCTTGGCTCCAGTTGCAGGGTGATTTTTTCCATGAGGTATCATTTTGCCACATCTTAGAGATGGTTTTATAGACACAAATGAGTGCTGAAAGTCGAGGGGCTGTGAACCCAGTGCGAAGCAAATCCAAATAAAAGATTTCCTTGACCTCCTGGGAACAAATCAGCAAGGTTTTGTGAGCTCTGGTTATTCTCAGCAAGGGGAGCTGGACAGGACTCTCATGCAGGGCCCTTATGCAAAGCCCCATGTGATTTTTAGCTCAGGATCTCACTGGTGCCCCTTTCCAACAGCTGCAGGAAAAATCCCCTCTTGTTTTAAATCTCATCCCTGCTCTTTTTCCTTCTCTGCCTTAGGAGCAGCAAAGGATCCTGGAGCTGGGGATCACAGGCCCTGAAGGGCACGTGTTGAGCAGACCTGAAGAGGTGAGAATCCCCTCCCCAATTTATAACATTTCTGCATTGCCATCAGGTACTTCATGTTGGGATGAATGTGTCTGGAAACAGGATTTTTCTGCATTAGGAGTTGTGTTGGTGGAATTCTGCTACTGCCCTTTCTAGATCCAGTCTCTTGGGCTTCTCTCTTGGTCATTATTTTATCAGACTTCCTGTGAATTAGCAGAATTTTTTTAATATATGCCCAAATCCTCACATTCTTTTAGGTACTTCCATGGCTTCCATTACTGTGATATTTGATATTTTGATGAAATTTTACCAGTGGAGTGGGGGTTTTTACAGCAATGGATTAACCTGTGCTGAAGGCACAGAAAATATGTACCAGAGAGGGGAGTTCATGCTCAGGCCTTAGCCCAGCACTTTAATACAGTTCCCCTTCATATTTCCCCATGGATTTCTCCAGCTACGAGCAGCCCAGTACCTCTAAACCCTTGAAATAAACCCCAGAAGTCTAAAAGAGTCTTAAAACTTTGCCTTTGAGGTTGGTTCCCATTGCATTCCTCATTCCCAGTCCTTCACTGTCTCTAAGCTGGACACCTCAGCGTGGCATTCCAGGTTTGTGGGGTTCATCTGTTCTGTACAAGCAGTTCTTTTTGTTCCTCCAAGGCTTTGCTGCCTGCCAGATGTGGCAGCTGGGAGCTGGGGCTGTGAGATCATCCACACGTGCCCCTCTCCCTCACTCTCCATTTCCTCCCCTTGCTTCAGACAAGCAGCAGCCAGAGGCATTTCAGTAGGAACATAAATCATTCTGTTGCCTGGAGAGAGAAAAGAAAAAAAAAAAATAAAAAGCTCCACTTGGACAGTAAGTGAATCCTCACAGAATCTGTGTGTGGCTCCCAGAGCCGGGATCTTTTGTTTCCTGAAATTGTGAGCAAACACTTTGCACTGAGCTTTCCACTCACCCATCCAATTTGTGTTTTTTTTAACATGTTTTTGGCCTGTGTCAGGATAGTGGGAACAGATGCTGGTGTGACACTTTAGGGAGTCCAGTTTGTGTTGTTGTTTCAAGGGAAGGCTGCTCTTACCTTAAAGGATCTGGGCATCAAACCAGCCAAGCTGTGTCTGGCTTTTTGAGAGCTCATCCTTCATGGAGCAGGATTTTTAAATGAGCTGTGTGGTTCCCAGGCTTGGGAGGGCTGTTCATCTGTGCAGGACTGAGCTCTGCCTCAGAGCAGGGAGGAAAAGGCAGCCTGAGGACACGTGGCTGCCTCAGATGGGGCAGTGAAGCCTCTCCTGATGTCACACGGAGCAGCCTCTGTGCAGCTGAACTCAGCTGGGCTCTGCCAGGCTTGGAAAGGGTTTGCTCCAACATTCTCCTCCTTGAAAGTCACAGGGAACAGAGCAGGAAACGATGTCATCTGCTTCCCTCCCTCTCTGCAGTGGGGAGTGGCTCTGTGCCTTCAAAAACATCCAGCTCCCCTTGCTGGTAGAGGCCAAATTCCAAGGCTGGCAGCAGATCCCTGGTTCCTGTTGGCTTCAGGAGAGGTGGATGTGGAATCCCTCTGGGGTGCTGTTGACACTTGAATTTTTTTTGCAAAGCCCCTCCTAAGGACAGTTGGCATCTGCCTGGAGAGCTCCTTAAATCAGACCTCCATCTCCAGCAAACCAGCAGGAGTTGCTGAGCAAGTCTAAAACATTTATTAACTCAAAACTCCTACTCGTTTCAAGGAGAATTCCATCAGAGTGAAGCATTCAGGGGCTGGCCATGTGCATTTGTGTCTTGGAGTGCTCACATCTGAATTCCCAGGCTGGCAGGAGGCTCAAACTGAGGCTTAAGTTTCACTGCTGACTCAGGCTTTGGCTTTGCTCACCTCTGTCACCTGAGCTGAGCCAAGGTGACATGTCCAGCACATTATTCCAGCCTGAAAACAGGGCCTGAGTTGAGACAGCACCACCCAAGTCAGCCTCAGTCATCACTTTCAGGAAAATTCTCCCCCTCACAGCTCAGTTCATTCTGTGATGACTTTTTGGAGTGATCCATTTTTTGTTTTTATTTCAGCCACTAAAATGCTGGGAGCACAAGCAGTCCAAGTGCTCTAGGAAATGTCTGTCTTTTTTTTTTTTTGTTTTGGTTTCTTTTTTTTTCCAAGAGAACTGTTGTTCTAGGGCTTCTAATGCATCCTGGTAATTGCAACCATTCCCCTTTGGGCTACTTGTTGGGTTATTGTTATGTTCCTGTCACCATAGCATCTGGGCACGAGGCAGGGATTCAGCAGCCTTGTTCAGAAAATATTCTCCTGCTGCTTCACAGTTGCTCAAATGCCTTCTTGCCCAAAAATCTGTGGGTGTGTGTTGTTTTATCCCTGATTTACCTGCAGGGAAACTGAGGCACAGAGGGGAAATGTGGCTCCCAGGTGCTGCAGAGGCAGAGCTGTGCACAGACCACTCCAGTGGGGCTTTGCAAAGGGAAGCTCTGGCCTGTCTGAGTCCTGCCCTTGTCTCTCAGAAGGGACAGCTTGGCTTTTCTTGGCTCTTCCTTTCAGCCTTGTGAGAGCTGCTGGCTGTGACACTTGGGGTCCAACACCCTGGAACAAAACCCTCCCTCTCAGCCTTTCCCATGTGCCTGGGGCAGCTGGGCTGGGAAATCCCCCCTTGTGAGCATCCCCTGCCTGGGGCTGAAACCCTTTGAGCCCCAGACACCACCCTGCTGGCTCTGGGGGCTGCTCTGCTGTGAAAACTCCTGCCTGTTGTTTTCCTGGAGCCTTCTGGCTGCAAACAGGGCATGGGTGTGAGTGGTGGCTTCGTTGGCATGAGCAGGGCTGTTCAGGACACTTGGAAATCAGCCTGGCCACGCTTCCCTAAGCTGGTGGTTCTTTTCCAAGTGGTTCTTTCCCTCCAAGCACAGAGCTGAGAGCCAGCAGTCCCAGAATCCCAGCGTGGTTTGGGTTGGAAGGGCCCTCAGAGCCCACTCAGTCCTACTCCTACCATGAGCAGGGACACTTCCTCTATTCCATGATGCTCCAAGCCCCATCCAGCCTGGCCCTGGACACTTCAGGGCTGAGATCTGGGCAGGTGATGATGATTTGTGGCACTTGGACTGTGATCAGTCACTGCAGAGCAGATTTTCACAAGTGCTGAGTTTGTGCCAACCCCACCAGAGTCCATGGGAGAGCTTCAGGGATCTTTGGGGAATCTGGGGAGGGGTTGTGTCCTGGTTTGTCCCCAGATTGCTCTGGGTCTGTTTCCTCTGTTTGCTTGGAAAGTGTCCATGGCATTTCAGGCAGCAGCACTGTGAGCATCCAGCTGTTCCATCTGCATCCTTTCAATAGGATGTGTGACCCATAAAATCAGAGTGATGCCCATCATCCTGAGGCTGCAGCTACAACAGGACCCTCACTTTGGCTGAGGTTAATTCTCTGTACACATGAAAGGAAAAACAGTTCATTTATGGGGTGGTTCACACTCTCTCAGATCCCAGGACAGAGATTGTGGTGGAGGGAACAACTTAGGAGCTTCTTTGCAAACGTGGCTTACCAGAGTACTTGGTGCAGCATCTCCCTCTGCGTGGGCTGGAGCAGGAGCAGTTTTGTTGAGTCAACATTTAGTTGCTTTTTTTTTTTTTGTCTAGGATAAAGAAGGGGCTCAAACATTCTGACCCTGAGCAGCTGGAGGGTTGTTTTAGTTCAGGCAGAGAGGCTCTGAAGCAGCCTGGCAGAAAGGTGGTAATGAGAGGGGACTGCAGCTTGATGCCATTTAATTGCTGTGATTGCACTGTGCCTTTCAGGCTCCCAGGTGGGAAATGCCTGGTCACTCCCTTTCTGCTGGGTCTGTGACCTCTGAGGGTGCTTGGGGTGTCCCTGACCTGCTGCCCCTCTGTTCCTCAGGTGGAGGCAGAGGCTGTGAACCGGGCAATAACCATTGCCAACCAGACCAACTGCCCCCTGTACATCACCAAGGTGATGAGCAAAAGTGCTGCTGATGTCATTGCTCAAGCCAGGAAAAAGGGTAAGTTATTTCCTCCTTAGCTCACAGCTCCTGCCATCATTTGCTTCATCCCTACAGGAGAGGTTTCTTTTCCCAGTATTTTTTGTCCAGGCTCTTTGTGAAAATGTCCCAAGCAGCTCCTTCTGCCTCATCTCCCACAGACAAGGATTCAGTGGTTGTGTCAGAGGCAGGAGCTGCTTGTTCTGCTCAGTCCTGACCTTGTCTCTTCACACTCATCCTGCCCCACCAAGCCATGTTCATATCCCAGAATCATTCCATGCTCTTTCCATGCAGAGAATCCCCCTGGAGGCTGCAGCTGGGTCCTCCTCCCAGCTGCTGTGGTTTTCCCTTGGTGCTTTCTGCTGAGCTTCCTGGGGTCAGCAGTGATCCCTGGAGTGCTTCACTCACAAGCTCTGCTGTGTTCAGCTGGAGTAGCCAAAAAGGCCACCAGTTCTGCTGCCTGCTGTGCCCCTTGTGGAATAGATGTGGGCTGTGATCCCAGGGATGTCACCAGAATCCCACTCCAAGTTGTGATCCCAGGGATGTCACCAGAATCCCACTCCAAATTGTCATCCCAGGGATGTCACCAGAATCCCACTCCAAGTTGTGATCCCAGGGATCTCAGCCCAACCTCCCCAATTCAATTTCAGCTCAAGGACAGAGCTCCCTGCACAAAACCCAGCAAATGCTCATGAAATGCACGCTCAGAGGCCTCAGATTTTTTTGTGTTTCAGACAATAATTCTGACTGATTTGCATGAGCGGGAGCACTCAGGGCAGGAAACAGAAGCACAAGCAAATTTTTCATCTTCACCCAAAGCTTGAGCCGGGTGAAGCGATGGAGAGGGAAGATAAAAATCAACTTCACAGATGTGCTGTAACTCACAGCCTGGCTCCTGTGCAGGGATTGAGCTCAGCAGCCTGGGTTAGGTTTGGAATTGTGTAACTCTGCTCGGGGATGCTGCAAGGAGCAGGGCTCAGACCTGCTGTGGATGCTGCTGCCTGTGTCTCTGCTCTCTGACTGAGGCTTGTGAGGGAGCTGAGCTGCTCTGAGGGATGCAGGAGCTTCCCCCAACCCTGCCCGTGCTGCCTGGCCCTCCAAGGAGTCAGGATTGCCCACAGGAGTGAGTGCTGTCTGCTGCTGTATCCTGTGACTAAACACTTCTATTTAAAGCTGCTCAGGATGGGTGAGTAACCAGGAGGGATGATTTATCCCCTTCTTTCCTCACAAGGCTTGGATTTAATTTGCTGCAGCCTAAATAAGCCTGGATGGGTAGAGCAGTGACATCACTTTCCATCTGGGTGTTTGGTGTGAGAAGAGCTGATTTCCAGCAAACAGACTGGTGTTTGTGCACTGGCTCAGGAGGATTTTGGTCCCATGAATCCCATTAAAGGAGTTGGTGAAGAGGACTGATTTTCAAGGCTGTTTGTGGAAGCAGCTCAAGCTGTTTGGGATGAACCTTCCTCTCTCAGCTCCATCAGAAGGGATGATCCTGAAGGAAAATGCACTGACCTGGCAATGTGGCTGCATGTTGCTTCCTCTCAGAAAAGAACTTGATGTCGTGGTGCCTCTGCATCCTGAGAGCCAGGGAAGCCTCCCTTCCCTTTTCCAGATAAAACATCCTGGGCATGAGCCCCACAAAGGTGGAGCATCAGCAGAAACACCTTCCTGCTCCACTCAGTGTCCTGAGACCAGCAAGTGCAGTGCTGGGATGAGGGACCACACACCTGGATCACAGGAATAAAGCACAGCTTGGATGTTACCCTGCTTGCAGAAGGATTGTCCCAGATGAATGATCCTCAGAGCTCACTTCATTCAGCCTCCTGAGTGAGCCAGAACATGCAGTTTTCATTCAAAATGTATTTTCTCCTTATAAGGAGAATTTGGGGTATAAATGGTGCCCCATCCTCTGTTCCTTTATTCATATAACTCAAGTTAAATGCTGTGCAGTAACCCAGGAGGGCCACACACACTGGTCTTGCCCTCCCAAACAACAGAGGAAACATAACCCAAGACTATCCAAGGCAAAAAAAAAAAACCAGGATTGATTTGCTAAATGGAAAAGAAGGGAAGTTATTTAAAGCCAGATGTTAATTACCAGTGACTTTTGTATGGAGGAGATTCCCTGCAGACTCTGGGACCCGAAAACATCACTCCCTGCAGAACAATACCCTCAATGTGCTGGGCCACAAGAGGCCTTCCATTAACAGCCAGCTTGTGTTTGGCCTTGTTCTGATTTCAGAGCCCTGTTTGTGGCCAGTGATGTCAGGGAGCCTCTTCCTCTGCTGCTGGAAACCCTCTGGCAAAGGCTGTTCCTGCCCCTCCTGTGTCAGCAGGGCTCTGGGAGCAGCATGGAGCCAGTTAATCATCCTCCTGCCTCAGCCAGTGGGCTCTTTCCCAGCTGTGCTGACACCCCAGAGACAGAACAGTAGCTCTGGCAAAACAGTGAAAGAATTATTCTGCCTTTTCACTCAGCGTGGTGAGGTGTGAGCCCCTGCTGACCAGCTCTGGTTGTCCCTCTTCCCATCTTTCCTGACTCAGTATTTAGGGTTGGCATCTCAGCTGCCCACGTCTTTGGCAGGCAGATCCAAACCCATGAAGTGCCTGGGCTGGGGAGGCAGGTGGGTGGCACAGAGCAGGTTTTGGTGAGGCTGCATTTGGTGAGCAGATCCCTGGGACTGCCAGCTCGTGCTGCTTTTGAAGTTGCAGCAGCTGCTTGGTGTGCAGATGGTGCTGCTGCATTCCAGCTTGCAGAGGATCCTGGCCTTAAGGATCTGCTGTTCCTTCATGTGGTTCCAGAAATGTTAATGAGGAGGAAGGATGCACTGGTGGTGAGCTGGACAGAGTCAGGAGATGCAGTTCCATTCCCCAGTTCTGGCACAGATTTGCTCTGTGCCTTGGGGGGATCACAGAGCTCCCTGAAGCTGCATTTGTGAACCAGTGATGCCTTTTCCCGGAGTTATGAAAATGAAGCCAGACACGGTTAAAAGGGTTTTGGGGTCTTTACCTCAGTGTTTTAATCAGGATCCCATTTGATGCATCCACTTCCCCCAGGTGCCAGCGTGGCAAATGCACCCCCGTCAGTCACACACACCAGTTCTAGACTTTCCACAGCCCAGATCCAACAAGGGAGCCCAATGCTGGGGCTGGGCTGGGCTCAGCT
>JAHLSL010000082.1:749836-919870 GCA_025920805.1 Petroica traversi | reverse complement strand
GGTCATGGTTGGGTATTATAGGAAAAACACCAGTGGAACTTGGGGTGGTCATTGGATTTTTCTGTCCCAGGGACAGCCAAGCATCCCTATCAGCTGCTCAGAGTGTTGGGTGCTGCATCCCTCAGTCTCCAGCTCAGCCCTCTGGGGGATCTTCCCCCCAAATCTGAGCACAGCTGGAGTTTGTGACTCACCCTGTGAGGAGGCTTCACTCCTGTTCCTCATCTGAATAAACTCAATGAAATGCACTGAGCTTCCTCCACACAGCTTTAAACCTGGCACCCCACAAAGAGGGACGTTTTAATAGGGTTTTTCCTTGTTATCTGCTGAGAAGGGTCAATGAGACCTGTGGTTAACATGGGGATCCTGGCTCTGCCATGCAGTTATTTGGCTGCTGGCAGCTGAAATGAGATATCAGCATCTGTGCAATCTGGTCCTGTGGGTAGCAATCAGGTTGGTGGGTAGCTGTACATGAGATTTATCAGATTAATCCCAACAATAATATCCCAGTGAAAGAAGCATTCAGCCTCGAGCACTGGTACTCAACACACACATGCAAGAGCCTTCATTTTATTTTATTCTATCATTAATTTCTTTCCTCCTGAATTGGAATGAAAGAAACCTCTTGCTGAGGAAATAAATGTCAGGGGCTCAGTGAAGTTGTTGGAACTGGCAGAGTTTTGAGGTCAGGAAGAATTGCCAGCAGGCAGAGCTAAACCCAGCATATGCTGAGAGACTGAGGCAGGGAGAGAGCTCAGGAGGATATTGGGGTCAGTGGGGCAGCCCTGGTTTGATGCAGCACAGGAATAGTTGTGTTTGGTCAGCCCCTTAATCCAGGTAATTCCTGATCTGGCAGCCCACAGCTCGCTAATAGCTGCTAATTTGGCGCATTGTGTAAAGCCCAAATTTGATCTAATCTGACCTTAACATCGGGGAGAATTCTGCAGCTGAAAGGAGAAGAAATAAAGTAGGTGATGAATGTGGCTGTGACCTGGAACAGGAGCTGTCAGCTCCTGAGGAGAGGGGGCTTATCAGAAATGAGGGCAATGCAGCCTGATTTATCCCTTGGTGGCAGAGCAATAAATGTCACTGTAAATGGAAGCTTTAGAACCCCTTTTCCTCCCTTTTTTTCAGCCCCAGATTTGCCGGTTCTGTTCGGTGCCATCAGGTGGCAGCAGGACATGGGGAATGTGCAGGCCCAGCTCCCTGGAGGCTCCTGGATCATCTCGGGAATGATTTCGGGTGTAATAATGATTATTGTGGTGTGACACACATACACATCCTCTGGGAGCTCATCTCTGGAGTCATCCCCCACCTCCTGGGGCTGTGTCCCATGGAATGGTGAGAGCAGCAGATCTGCAGCCAAGATCAGGGAACCATGGATTGCTTTGGGTTGGGAGGGACCTCAAAACCCATCCCATCCCACCCGGGGACACCTCCCACTGTCCCAGGTGGCTCCAACCTGGCCTTGGGCACTGCCAGGGATCCAGGGGCAACCTCAGCAAATCTGGGAATTCCATCCCAGCCCCTCCCCACCCTCACAGCCAGGAATTCCTTCCCAAAATCCCATCCATCGCTGCCCTCTGGCAGTGGAAGCCATTCCCTGTGTCCTGTCCCTCCATCCCTTGTCCCCAGTCCCTCTCCAGCTCTCCTGGAGCCCCTTCAGGCCCTGCAAGGGGCTCTGAGCTCTCCCTGGAATTTCTCTTCTCCAGCTCTCCCAGCCCGGCTCCAGAGCAGCTCATTAAATCCACTCGGTATTTGCTCCTCTCATTTCCACAGGAGGGCACCAGATACCCGCGTTTATATCGAGTTTTTATTCCTTTTCCGAGACTCCCGTTCTCCCTCCTGTTCACATCACTTCCTCCCCAAAGCAAGGCCTTGGCATTTTAATATTGAACGAGGGACTTGTCTTTCCAAACAAACCGTGGGTCCTGCCCACAGATAAAACCAGCACTGAGAGGTAAAAGAAACACTGGGGAGGATTCCACCCATTGATGAATGGAACGAGGGACAGACTTTCCGAGGACTTGCTGACATTCTGAGGTTTTGGGATTATCACTCAAAAATGGGGTCTTGGGGAAGGTTTTTGGGAGGTTGGGATATTTTATTTTACTTTTTTCAGGCACCACTAAACTGGTGATCTGGATGGTGATTTTTTTTTTCTTAATCCAGCTCTGAAGCAGTTTTTCCTGATCCTTTATTTCACAGCAGCTACCAGAGGGCAGGAGTTCTGCATCCTGGGCTGGAGACATCTCCCTGTGCATTCATCCTGGACTGAAAACACTCCCAAACTACTTAAATCAATGAGAGGATTTCCATCCATTTCAGTGTTCTTTGGATTGGGTCCTGGAGTTCTTTAAAAACCACAAAACAAAGCCAGCAAGATGTTTTATATAAACTTAGAAGCAAGGTTTTATAAACTGCAGAAAGCCCCTGGCATTTATGTGCTTTGGGATTTGCTGTAACCCGTCACTTGGGCAAATTTATTTATAATAAATTTATTTTCTAAACCCCCATGTTATGAACCAACCACGGCAACAGAGGGGACATAACCCAACATAAAACTTTTGTTTTAAATCTTCTTTGAAGAGCTGTGTCAGCCTGGTGCTGTAACGGGGCTGCCAAAGCTCATTAATGCTCCCATCCAAAGGCAAGGCCCTGCAGGACAGGTTTAGGGCATGATTCAGTGGGATGTGTTGGCCTGTGCTGGATTTTGGGCATGGGAGCAGCTCCCTGTGTGCAGTGCAAAGGATGGAGCCTGAGAGTGGAACTCCCAGATGGAAAACCCCACTCCTGATCACAGAATCATGGGATGGTTTGTGTTGGAAGGGACCTCAGAGCCCATCCCTGCCCTGCACGGGGACATCCTGCACTAAACCTGGGTCTAAGTCCATCCAGCCTGGCCTTGGACACCTCAGGGATGGGCAGCCAGGGCTCCTCAGGGCAAAACCCACCCCAGTCCTGTGTGCCAGCACAGCTCCCACCACCTGCCCCAAAACCTGCAGAAGGAACGATGGACATTTCCCTGGGCACACCATTCCCTCTGAGCACACTGGGACTTTTATTTTCCATGAAAGTGGAGAACCCACAGGTTACCCTGAGCACCCTCAGTGCGGTGTGAGATTATTGCAGGCATTTCGCTTGATGCTGGAATGATTTTTCCTTTTCTTTTCCATCCCTTTCTCCCAGCTCTGTGCACCCACAAGCATTGGCAGCAGGATTGTAATCCTGAGCCTGGTGCTCAGTGCTCTGGGAGTGCCCTGCAGGCCCTGAGGCTGAAGAGCCCAGAGCTGCAGAGCCAGGGACACCAAACATTCTGCTGGCTCAGGAAGCCAAGGGCGCCTGGCAGGACAGATTCTGGAAAGTCGAGCTGAGCCCAGCCCAGCCCCAGCATTGGGCTCCCTTGTTGGATCTGGGCTGTGGAAGGGCTGGAACTTGTGTGTGTGACTGATGGGTGTGTGCATTGTGTCACCTGGCTGAGCTGATGCATCCAACAGGATCCTCATTAAACCCCGAGCTAACGAGCCCCGACCCTCTCCCTGTGCCCAGCTTCATTTCCCAACACCAGGAAAAGGCATCACACTCAGGGCTGCCAAAACTTGCACCAAACCCACTTTGTGTGGGCACTGAAACAGCTCAGGAGCAAGGTGAGGAACATCCGAGCAAATAATATTGGGGCATTTCCCAATTTGGAAGGGCAGTTTGCTCCCCATCATCACAGGAGAGGGGAAACTCCTGTTTTGAGAAAAATCTCCTGGCCTTTAAATTTGAACCTGTGTTGCCCTTAGATTGTTTTCTCCCCATCCTTATCCCAACTCATGAGCCCATTGTTAATGTTTTTATCCCTCTCCTCTGCCCAGCTATGACAAAAGAAGGTAAGGGAACAACTTTGATGAGTGCCTGGGCTTTGGCCAGTGTCAAACTATAACAAGGTGGAGAATTTGTCATGGCTCTTGGCCATCTGTTTTGCTCTCCCCAAAAAACAAAACACCTAAAATTTCTAATTTTCCTTTCAAGCACTTTTATTTGTTTTTGTTTTTGTTTTTTTTAATGAAGCAAAAGGTTTAAAATACTCAATTTTTTCAAAGAAATTTGAGTGGTCCCCAAGAGAATGAAAATCCCATTGCTGTGTCTTGCTGTTTGTCCTGAGCTGGGCTCAAGCTGCAGGAAGATGCTGAGTGATGTCAGCAATACAGATCCCAAAGAAGCAGATTCCTATTTCTTTGGTCAACTTAAAAAATTATTTCTGTTTTTTTTTTTTTTTTTTCCCCCTCTGTGGCTCGATTCCTTTTTCTCCACATAATTCCAGCCTTGCCATTTACCCAGGAGTTCTCTCTTCTAAATTTAGATTAGGTTGTTATTTCCTTTCATAAGAAGTGCTAATATCCCTTAGGTTAAGAATAATTAGATGCTAATTTTCAAAGCCTGAAAGGAAATTATACCTCTAATTCATCATTTAGAGCTAAATAGCTGGTTTAAATGACATGTGTAGCACAATAAACAAAGGTCTAGCCAGTTTTTTTTCCCAAACAAAAATTAACCTCAACACAAATTAGGATGATATGATTCCACTTAGATTAACGACACTAATTAAGTAACACATTTCAAAAGCTCCTAGGGTTCGTGGGAGAAGATGGAAGAGCAGGAAAAAAACCAACAAAACAGCTTCATTTTGCTTTCCTGGTTTCCACATGTCCACACCACCCCTTTACAGCAACAGAGCCTGGACCCCACTGAAAGGTCTCTTCCAAGCCAATCTTACCCCCAATACCTAAAAAAAAATAAAAATCCTCAGTTGGAATAAATGAAATGAATCCCAAAGGAATTGCAGAACCCCGGCTGTATAAAACAGGGAGAAGATGCACCATTAACTGACCACAGTAATCAGAGTTCAGAAGGGCTCATTTTCGGTGTCACTCTCAACATTTCCTTGGTCTCCTCAGTTAATTTCTAGCGTTTTCTGCTGATGTTTCTGAGGCTGAAGTTCCCCAAACCTGCCTCCCTCCCTGCCTCTCCTCTGGCACCTCCCAATGCTGGGAGCTCTTTGCAGAGCCCTTGTTCCTGTTTGGGATGAGCCCAGAGGTGCCTGGATCAGCCTGCACCTTCCCCAAGCTGCAGGAAGGGAGATTTTCCTCCCTGGGTGTTGCCACTGCTCAGAAATAAAACCCTCCAAGTTCACCTGCGGGCATGAATTGGTTGTGCAGTGCAGTGGGGTGAAATCCTGGTGTAAAACAGAATCTGTGTAAAACGGGAGGCCGAACTGCTGGGGAAATTCCCTCCCTTCCCTGACTTTTTTCCTCATTTCCCTGAGTTCCTGCAGCACCACTTTCTCCTCCCAGGTCCTCTTCCTCCAGCTTTGCTTTCAGACCACCACAAGGTGGCAAAACTGCCCAGGACAGCCCAGGGGACACAGGATGTGTGGATTGGATTGTCTTCTGTTTGCCACCTGCCAACACAGACCCCCCGTTGTGTTTTTATACCCGGAATTCAGCAAAACAAACGTCCCTAGGGAGGTGAGCAGGGATTCTGGAGTGTTTAGGCAGCTCGAGGGGCATATGGTTCTCAGGAGTTCTCAGAAACCCAGTTCCATGTGGAAATAGAGCTTGGGATGAGATTTATATTCAGATACTTCCTGGGGAAACACTGCAGGCATGCAGCAAATGAAATAACAACCCAACCAAGCCTCGTAATTTAATTTAACTGCCTCTCTTTGGGGAATGGGTCATGCATTCAGAATCAGGCAGCTGAATTCCCAATCAAACGTTCCTTGTGTGTAACAGCAGAGGGTGAGGCACAGAAGTGCCTGAAAATAGCTTGGTAACAACCTCGTGGAACCTGTGCTTTTGGCAAAAAGGAGGAGGCAATTTATGGGTCTGGGCTCAGCGCTCATAAATAAGTACATGTTCCTTTTCCTCTGCGTTGGCAGAGGGGTTTGCCTCCTCAGATTCTCTGAAATTTCTCATGCACTCTATAAATTCTCATCCAGCTCCTCGGGCAGTCGATGGGAATGCACGGACTTTTTGGGGATGTGAATTTATCCTGTTTGAACTGGCATGAGTTCTCTGTGTGTACCTTGTGAGGAAATTCTGGGTGCTGGGTGCTCCAAATCCACTCCTGCTTCACCTCCCTGAGCCCAGACAAGCTGCTTGTTTGCTGAAGGTGCTTAAAATATTGTTTTCCACAAAGAAAACAGTGACAAGCAAAATTTTTAGCTTCTTGCCTTCATATTTTGTGATGTCTGGTAGCTGCAAAAGGCTTTTTGAAGTAGATAAACAGTAATGGAGTAATTGAAGTAGATAAATAGTCTGGAGTGATGAAAAAATGGGAAAAACAGCAAAAGCAGTTTGAGTTTGGTGGTTAAATTCAACTGCCTCGGTGCAGGCAGCAGTGCCTGAACTAAGCACTAAAAAAAATAGACTGAAAAGATCTTTTTGTGGTTATTCTGTGAGGGGACTCTGACAGAGTTCACTGAAAGTAGAAAAGAGTCAGTTTTCCAGCAGTGTAGAGAAATGTAAGGCCAAGGGAACAGGAAGAAGAATAATAACAATAATGATGATCACAGAATGGTTAATGTTGGGAGGGGTCACTGGTGGTGTCACAATAATAGCAGTAATAAAATAAAAATAATCCCCAAATAGACCCCACCCATCTCTGAAATGGATCTCTTTCAGGATTTTTGAGAAAATCCTGTTTCTTGCAGGTCAGCTGGAACACTGGATATTAAAATATGTAAGGAAAAGACAGGATTTTATAAAAAATCCACCACATGTTGAAAAGTCCACAATGGGTGTGAGAACTTCAAAGCCTGAACACAAACAAATTCTTGGGGGCTTGTGAGTATTTTAGGGACAGGCTGCTCATGGCAGTGCTGGCTGCATTTTCCCTGCACACAAGGACCCCCCTTTTGGAAATCCCTGTTTTCCAAAGGGGAACATTTCCCCCTGAGACCCCTTTTACATGATCCCATTGGAGTTCAGGGATGGGACACTGCTGGGCTGGGCATCCTCAAACTATAAAAAGCCAGTGCAAGAAGTTCTCTTTTCCAAAATAGTTGATTTTCTCTATTTATTTATTTATTTTTTTTTTAGAATTAAAGCTAAATTGAAAAAAAAATATTAGGAGGGGTTTGATGTCTTTTGCTTTTAGGGGGGGGTTAATTAGTGATCCCTGGATTTAATAGTAATTAAGTTTGTCCTCCATTTTCCAAGTGCTCAAGGAAAGAAATGCATTTCTCCTCCCTCATGCCCCCTCCTGCACCACAGCTCCGGATACAGCACCATTAGTTTGATATTTTTATGGCTCTCAGGGGAAACACAGAACATTCCTGAAACTGAAGTAGCATTTTGGAGTCCCTGAGCTGGAGTTCAGCCTCTCTCAAGGATGAATCACAGGAGCTGCCAACAGAGGGGATATTTGGTTTAAGAGGCAGGGGGCCAATAAACACCAATACTGTTCCTTGAGTCACTAATAAATAGTAAATGTTTCATCTCCAAGTGGCTCAGAGAGATTTCCAGCAGTGAGTTGATGATAAAGAAGCATCACAACTGGAGGGAGGGAGTGATAGCAAAGAACTCATTTGTCAGGAAGGCTTTGCTTGCTGCCAGCTGCCTCCCTGGCTGCAGCTGGAATGGGGGGAAAAATCCAGATCTTCAGCTTTGTGTCAACACCAGACATCACAGTGCAGTTGTGGATGGTGATAAAAAAGGCTTTTTAGTGCAAAAAACCATCTTTTGCTCAACCAGCAAAAAAAAAAAAACCCATTCAGTATAACACAGCCCTAATTGGGCTGAAACACTGATGTGGGTTTCATTGAGAGCAAGTGGAATTGCTCCAGTTTTCACTCCTGAGGAGCTGCTGAAAAACTCAGGGGTATTTGATGGAAGGGTTTCTGTGTTAGCTAGAGAATCTGTAATTGTGTCCAAATGTACTTCACTCCTCTAAATTATTGCTCCTGGGAAGGTTTAAGAGGAAAACTGGCCAGGAGCTGGGCTCAGCAGTGGGTGTTACTGGCTGCCTGCCTGCTCCCCTTTCCCCCTAGAACTCAGGACTAATATTAGCTACAAGATGTAGAACTGAGCCTGAGCTTAGCCCAGGATGCCCTCCTGGCAAACCCAGGTTTCTGTGAGCTTAAGCCTGAGGAAGAATTCCAAGATGTGAAAGTCTCCGAGGTGTCACCGATGGAGAACGTGCCACTCAGAAGGGATGGAGCTGAAAACCCCATTTTCCACAGCCTTGTCCAGCTCCACCAGGAAAGGAGAGGAAAATCAGGTTTTGGTGTTGGGAAGGAGGGACAAACGCAGAGCCATGGGCAAATGTGGGAGCGGGGTTGTCCATAGGGAGGAAACAACCAAGAAATGAGAGATTTAATGAAGCTCTCTAACACCCTCTTCCCTTTGCTTTGAAGAAAGAACACATGGGGAATGTGCAGGATCAGGTGTATGCCCTTAGTCAATAAGTTCAGGGCACCTCTGTGTTTGAAAATAAATCTCATACAGAACTCCATTTTCTAAAACAACCCTTTGCATCAGGTGAGAGATTCCTACTTCTTGCAGGCTGAATTTTTGCCCCCAGTTTTTCCAGTCTCAGCCGTGCGAACACCTTCAGACACTGAGCAGGGCTCTGGGCTGAGCTTAGATGGGCTCTGGGTGTGCACACAAAGATGTTGAGTTGGCTGCACTCTTCTACCACTAAAATGGTTTCCTAATTGCGGGCAATTGGGTTTTATTGAAATTGTGTTTGCATTAACCAGGAATTCTTCAGCTTCATGTTGAGGACCCAGAGTTTGCAATTCCATGGCAAACTGTCCCAGTGCTCCTTGTGACTGACTGCTCAATATGGATAAGGAATGCTGGATCTGCTTCAATATGTATTTTTAATTGGGTTGAGGGGAAACAGAACCAGCCTTTCATTCTTTTGGTTATGGGCAGCATTATTTTTTTTCCTTTCTCTTTTTTTTTTTTTTGCCAAAATACGTCAGGAAGAAAATGCAAAGGAAAAAGAAAACCTACCCAGAAAGCTTCTTCCATCATGCACTGTGTTCTCCTGAAATCAGAGCACTTCAGTTGTAACAAACTGTAAAAGGTACAAGGTATGGTGTGAAAGTGTATTTGGGAACCACCTTCAGCTGAATTCCAATCCCACTCCTTATTTTTTACCTCTCTTTTCTCAATTTCAATCAAACTCTTAGAAATGTTTATGCAGAATTTCTTACCCATCTCCCAGATCCAAATTGTGCAGGTTGTCCTTGCTTTGGGATATGGATTATTAGATTAAAGGAGCATTTCTGGTTTTATCTGGGAATCTGTCCCTGATGGAGCTGATAATTAGTGAGAAACCAAACCAGCAGTGCCACATCACTGCCCATGAAGCTGCTCCAAATCCATTTGTTTCATTGTTCATCCATTCCCAGGCCAAAACTGGGGAACTTTGGTGTTAATGTGGTGTTAAAGTTGATATCAGGGAGAAAAAAAGCCATTTTTCCAAAGTTACTCTGTCAATTCTACAGCTGCTGATAAAAATCAGGGTCTGGTAAATGTCTGGTAATTCATTATATGAACTGGTGAGTTTAAATAAATCCAGTTTGAAAAGAAATTTACTGCAAAAACCTCAATAACATTAGGCCAATGAGCAGCAGAAAGTAAAACTGGATGTTTTCTTCTCTCATTGTGTCACTTGAGGTGTTAGAAGTATTTGAACCTCAATCAAGGTCCCGACTGCTTT
This sequence comes from Petroica traversi, assembly GCA_025920805.1. Lineage (NCBI taxonomy): Eukaryota > Metazoa > Chordata > Aves > Passeriformes > Petroicidae > Petroica > Petroica traversi. The sequence goes on along the minus strand of JAHLSL010000082.1, from coordinate 910,153 downwards.
GACCTTTGCCTACAGCTCCATTAGCAAAACAAAAGATAAGATTTTTATCCTGCAGGGTCTGTGACCAAAACTGTCGTAGAATTTCTCTCGGGGTCTGAATCTTGATGAAAAAACCCTCGATAGGTTGAGAGCAGAGTCTGTGTGGGAAATGAAGCAGTGCCATCATCACCACTGCCCATGGCTGGGCAAACTATCCAAGAATGCTGAGGTGCCAGAAAGGGGTAAATTAATCCCAAAAATGATTGATGAATTAATGTCCTTGTAGTGAAATGAAATAAATGCACCAACACGTTTTATATTTTTTCCCCTGTTGTGTCAGTTTTTCAAAATCATTGATGGTGTTTTATGAGACTCAGCATTCCTGGGAGAGTTGGGATGAATCACAGCCATTGCAGAGAGGGGAGTTTGGGGAGTTGGGAAAAAGTGGTGATTGCGTAAGCCAAAAATTCACTGCCCTGATAGGAAAACAGAATCCAAACAGAATCCTTATCCAGAATGCCAGAAAATGTCACTCCTTTCTCTCCTCATCTTGCAGGATCCAGCAAGGGAGGGTGACCTCAAATAAAGCAAGGACCTACAGTCACATTACCAAGACTGATGTTGATGATGATGATGACGATGATGTGCAGCCTAAACTGAACTAGATTTAAATTATTAAGCCAAGCAAAAATGCGTATTTTTATTTAAAAATACTTCTTTTATCTGACAGCAGATCGGGTGGTCATTCTGACATTCTGACACTGCGAGTTATTCCTGAGAGTTGCAAAAGTTTTTGTGGCCATCTGTAAGGTCAGGAAGGAATTTTTTAGAGCAAGGTCTGTGTCCATTAAAGACCAAATTCTGCTCCTTCGCTGAAGCTCCCAGACTCTACTGCAGCACAAAATTATTCAGGATAAATGCACATTTTAATACAGAAGGAGAACAGACCTGTGGAAGAAGCAGGACAGCAACTGAGGTTTGATTTTGTTGGGTCGTCTGCTTTTGTTTTTTTTTTTTTAATTTAAAGTTTTCTCCAGAGTTCCCCTGGATGAATTTTCCTAGAGTTTCACCAGAGACAGCCACAGCCAGGGCTTTCCAGGTTTCTGGTGCATCAGCTGTTTCTGAAATCTGTCTTTTCCTTCCCCGAGTCTCAGCGCTCCCTTTATAAATCAGGAAATAATAACTCAGCACTTGTCTTTCCCATTTACATTCTTGGGTGGACGAGGATTGTTCTCCTGGTGTTTGTTTATAAGGAATACAGCAAAATGGGCTGGATTTCATCTGGGACCTGATGTTTTACTGTAAGCAAACTGAAGGAGCAGAGTAAGAACCTGGGGCCAAAATGAACTTGCTCAAAGTTTTTTTAAGAACTTCAACTTTTCACAGTAGAATTATAAGCTTAATTCCTCTATTTGCTTTGTACCTTGTTCCTACTAAACCCCATTAACATCAGAAGTATTAGGAAGAATTTCTACCTGACCCTCTGCCTGAAATATTTGTTGAAAGGGAGAAGACAAGTCTTTATAAATAATTTGGAGAGAAAAAAAACAAGCATCCAGACTTGTAGTTCACATATCCCAAAGTGCACATTCCCCCCAATAATTTATTTGTTCACCTCAGCAAGATTTCATACACATTCAGTATTTGTTCAGGGAAATGACCAGCAGGGTCATTTTCAAACATGATAAACCCAGAAAACATCATGTAGAAAATCCAATGACACGGGAATACCACGTTCAGAAAATGCAGTGCCTGTTTCAGGAGAAATCTTTTAAAACCACTGGCAGCCAAACTTGTACAACATGCAGGCAAAAAGCTGCTGCAGACAGAAGAAATAAAAAACAAAAACATTTTTCTTTGCAACCAAAGACCGACAAAACAAACAAAAAGAAAAGCTCAAACCAGCTTGTATACAACTCCCACAGCCATACTGTTGGGAAGAACTGAGTATTCAGTGAAATTCAGAGGTTTTCCATCATTGGCTGAGTGGACTTGCTTTGGAAGTGGAAATCTGCCGAAATGCTGGTCAGCTTTGTGTTTTCCTACTTCAGAAAATGATTTACAAGGGCTGAGTTTTGGCAGCTGACAAAAGAAATCTGCATTAATGCAAGGAAGTCTTGTTCTTTGGATGAGACGTTAAGCACTGTAAAGTCATGTTTGTTTTCACTATTAACACGTGGAGGTTTTTGACTCTGGAAAAGACCCTGATGCTGCCGTGAGGATAAAGGAGAGGCTGTTACTCATCCTGGGTTTGAGCTCAGTGTTGCACTGAGGCAGAAATGTGCAGAAGCAGAGCTTTGAGCCCACTGTGGGACTGACGTGTTATTTCTCGTGTGATGGTTGCCATCCACAGCTCTCCTCCTCAGCAATTCATTTCCCCTTAGCTCACGTTTGCTATTTTCTCCTTCTCTGTCAGCATGAGAAATATGCAGCGTGCTCTGCAAAGAAGGAATGACATTTCACTCCAGTCCCTGAGACAAATGCTCCATCTCCTCCCAGGAAATCAGAGACTCATTTACATCTATCAAGCTGGGAGGAAGATCTGTATTTCAGCACACCTCAAGCTACCTCTGCAGTGCCTTGTGGTTTTTGTAACACTGTGATACCCAAAATACCTTCACAAATATTTGGGTGTGTGAGGGGAGCAGGCAGAGAGCAGATGCTGTTGTGAGAGCAGCTCTCTCATGAGCTGTTGGGTTTTTTTCCTTCTGACAAAAGATAACACTGGTGCAGGTCCCATATTTGTCTGAAGCTACGTGCAACACTTTGAAGACCAACTGGCTTTTCTCTTTGGCTCTGCTGTCACAAAAGATGTCAAAAGGTGTCAACAGCCTGTCCCCTCGAGCTGGTTTTCAACATTGTCCTGCTGATCCAAACCATATTAAGACAGGAGAGAGGATCAAGGTGTCTCTGGGTAGGATGGGAGTTAATTACTCAGCATGGATTCAGCCTGGGACTGCTGAAACCTTGCTGGAGGAATCACTGAGTGCCTCAGTAGCTTTATTTTAAAATGAAGTTCCTAATAAAACCCCACTGAGACACGAGCAACAGTAGCTCAAGGCCAACACAACTGGGCAATTCCACTTCTGCAAAGTAATAAGACCTTTTTAAACTGATTTTGACCAGTGTAAGGTGCTGCAGCCTGTCAGTGTTGCCTTTCAGAAAATTGAACAAGTCAGGCAGGGAAATTTGGTAAAGAAGCCTTGTGAAATCCATTTGCTTACTCCAAGTAGAGGAGCAAGAAATATTCCTGGCTTAATCTTTCTTCTTTTCAGTGCTATAGATTCTCAGGACATTAAGGCCTGGCAAAGGAGAATACTCTTTTACACAATGCACAATTTATCCTTGGAGTTGGCAGAGCGAAATAAAGAATATAAAAATGAGAAGACATTTATTTGGACAGTGGGCAGAACTTAAGTATTTGGGATTTGAATAATCTTGCAAAGTACACGAAGCCTCAGAAACATTAAATAGTACATCTGAACTGACTGTGGAAACTGGACTACTGAACTTTCCCTGCCCTGCGAGGAAGAGGGGTTGATGATTTCTTCACCTCAGGCTGTGCAAATTAAGAGTAATCTCTGCAATGCTCCAGCTCTCCACTCTTTGCAGCAGAGACTGAGCTCCACCCCACATGGAAATCTTGGCTGCCCCTCCCAGCAGAGTTGGGGGAGTTGTCAGAGCCATCCCTTGAAGGTCTCAGGCAGGACACGTCCCCGGCCAGGTCACTGTGGGTCACTGGATGTGGCTTTGAAGAGAACTCCTGGCACTCCTCTGTTCTCACTTCCCATCTGGCCCCTCTCTGATCTCTGCTCTGTGCTCCTGCCAGGGCTCACACCACAGAATCCCGATGCTGGGAAGGTTTCACAAGTGATGATTGATGCCCAGCCGCTGGGAAAACTTCTTGTCCTGGTTGTGCTTTTAGACAGACAGATACACTCAGCCTCTTTCACCAGTGCCAAGTTCACTTTAAATAACAGAAAAAAAACGGGCTGCTTAAATCTGCTCTCATTTTTTTTTCTGCTTCCTAGAGCTCCTTCTATGGTTTTTGAGACTTTTCAGTCCAAATATCCACCGAGATGACAAGTGCCAATGACCCTGCTTGCCACAAGGGAACGGGGCAGTTTTCCTGCAGAAATTCTCTGAGGGAGCCAAACAAATGATGTGTTTGTTTTTGCTGGCAGACCTGGCAGCAGCAGAGGTGTGGCTGGGACCAGGCTCACCTGAGGCTGCGGGCTGGGAGCTTTTCAGAGTCCCTGGACACAGAGAGGTCCTTTAGCATCTGTTTGGTGAAAAAAAAAAATAAAAAAAAGGGGATGAAGATGAGACCAAGACTTCATTATTCCAACCTCTGTCTCTGCCACGCAGGAGAACTGTGCTACATCCATGTCCATCCTGACTCTGCCAGCAGCAGGCTGACTAATTTGTCTTTATTTTACAGGGTCAGATTATATTGCTGCATCAGGATTACTCTGGAATTAAATTAATCCAGTTGTGGCAGCCTCAATGTGTAGCTCCACAACAACTCCTTGCCTGACACCATGAAACCTCAATAAATCTGATATTACTCCAGCAACCCCGTGTAAATCTCCCAGCTGCAAAGGAGAGATGGCAAAAAGGACCTTGCTGGTTATAAAACAAGTGTTGGCTGTAGAATAAGACAGGGTTGGGCACCAAGGATGTACAGTGAAGGCTGAATATTGCCAGACTTGTTCAATTTAGGGAGTGTTTTTTCAAAATGTTTCAAAGTTCAGGTTTTGTCCAAACACACGTCCCATGTATCTGAACCCTGTGAGACTGGAAACCTCGGCCACGAGTCTCACGTGACTTTCTTATGAGATTTCCAGCTTTTCTCCTTCTGCTCTTGGCTTGAAGCACCATGAGAATATTTTCTTACATGGTATTTCCACACTTCCAGCTTCAAATTCTAGGCCTAAAGAACCATAAGAGTGAGGTGGATTTCTTATTTAAGCTAAAAATGGGATCATGCTACAGATCTGTGTTCTACAGGGCAGAAATTAAAGACACAGCAGACAAATCCTCTTGACATTGGGAACTTAATACTGAGTAAGAGATAAATAAACAATGATTTCTCATCGACACCACCGAGGTGTTGCTTCAAGGCCCTCTCCTGTGATAGTGACCCTTATCTCAAGCCCTTTTCCTTTTCAAGGCAGTGGATCTTCAGCACAGAAGCTGACACAGACATGAGTAGGGCCTCGTGTGTTGTTTCAAGGAGCTGGATTCTTACTTGGCAGGCTCAGGAGGAGTTATGTCAAGAGCTGCTTATTTCTAATATTGTACAGAGAATTCCTCCCACTAATTCTTCCAGATGCTGGCCATCTCATTTATTTATTTATTTGGATTAGCTGTATTAAAATACAACATGCTTCCAAATGCTTTGCTCCCAAATTCCCAAGGGACGGCCCTTTCTCGTGGGGATGGATGTCCTTAAGCCTTTTAGCATGCTTAACTCCCCCTGCTCAGAACAAGGGGAAAGTTCCTGACTCCAGAGTACCCAGGATCTCACAGAAAGCTTAGAGCACTTGGACTTGAAGGAGTCGGGAGAAGGAATGTAGCAAAACACTGGGCAGGGAGACAGGAAAAATCTGCAGCTTTTCCAGTGACTGTGGCACTGTTCTGGCTATCAAGCACCTGAGCAAGGAATTACTGAGCCTTTCAGCAGGTTCAGATGGACTCAGAAGATGAAAAACAAAAGGATGAATGCAAGTGAGCTCTTTGAGCCTTGTTTGAGGAGGACTCACCTAGTTTTGAGTTTTATTGGACCTGCATCAAGGCGCAGGGATCGTCCAAACAAACCAGGGGCACGTGCAAATTTTCATTTGGTTTGGTGTGGCCATGAGGGAGGCTGATAGTAAAAAAAAGGAAGAGTTCTTCTTGGTCTCTGAAGCTCGGTGGAGTGCAGTCACTTGGATCAAGTTTCCCTTGGCAGTGGACTGAAATCCACAGCTGAGGTTTGGCTTTATGGGCAGGGGAGGAATCACAAAATGCCTCTGAAGGTGGAGCTGTCAGAGAGTGTGGGGGCTGAAATCAGCACAGGGTCTTTGTGGCTCTCTCTCTCTCCTCCACTGCCCCTAAATCAGAGCACTGGGACCTTTGAAAGAGGAGAATAGAGGGATAAAGCCTTTGAATGCCGAGGAAATGCCTGGCAGATGCTGGACCCTCAGAACCCCATCCACTGAAGCCATGCACTGTCTTTGAGGGGCTCCATTCCCACTCCCAGCACTCACAGACATCATTCCTCAGAAGACTCGGCCCTGTTTTACCAGTTCACACCCAGATCCTTTCAATTATCACCACACCTCCTCCTACTTCCCCATAAAAAAGAGCGACATCCCACAAGGCCCCCGAGCCGCCAGCCTGGCGCTCCCAGCCGGGTTACACATCCTCCCCGCTCTCACTCAGGGAGATGGAGTGGATTTTTATGGTTGGCACTTTGCAGTTCTCATGCACGAGGCTCCCCGAGGTGCCTGCACAGCAGCATTCCTGCAGGAAGCCTTTGCTCTTGGCTTTGGCGGCCGTGCAGTCTTTGGAAACGGCGTTTTTGGCGGGCACGGCGGAGAAGATCTTCCACTCGCAGACCCCGTCTGACTTGGAAATCCTGTAGAAGGTTTCTCCCGACCCCACGGGGATCCTCACCACCCCTCTGCCACTCTCCATGCTCTGGCCAGCGGGATGGTTGAGGTTGAAGCTTGGGGTTTGCTTCTTCGCCGGCTGCTTCCTCAGGAGGCACTGAGCTTTCAAGACGTTCTGGAACGCTTTCTTGAACTCCTGACTTGAGCATGGATAGATGATGGGGTTGATGCAGCTGTTTAAATATCCCAGCCAAAATGTTATTTTAAAAAGTGTGTCCGGGGGTTTGATTGCAGGAAAGAAAGAACCTAAAATGGAAAATACGCAGAGTGTTAGGGCAGAGGCAGTGAGGAATTGCAGGTAACCAAAGAAACTGAAACACTGGAAAAAACAAATAGAATTCTGCTCTGTCTTGAAAAAATGATGACTGGAAATGCTATTCCTGAAGGAACAAGTGTTTCAGGATCCATGGTACAATTACATGGATGCTCCATCAGAAAACAATTCAAGAGAGCTATTTTATAATTACAAGCCTTATATTCCCATTCACAGCTAGAGAGGCAGCCAGAGGGCTGATTCCAGGGATAGAGGAAAATTCCTTCCTCAGGGACTCCTAATTCAAGATTAATGGCCCAAATGACAGCAATATCTTGGAGGTCATCACAAGGGGCTTCAAAGGCAAGAAAATCACAACATTTCAGAAGGATTAGAGAACAGACTTGACTCTGTTACAGCGAAAAGTCTCAGAAATGATGAAGTACTGGGCACTGATATTCCCTGAAACCTTCAGAAAACCTAACTATCCACATTCTGCTTCATGGAATGTAGCTAAAATTGAGAGAAGTTAAAGGAAAGGTTCCTTCTTAAATCAAGGAACACTGGGGAGGTCTCGTAGGAAGCTATTTTATATATATATATATATATATATATATATATATTTATATATATATTTATATATATATATAAATAAATATATATATAATAGTCCTATTAATATGTATAAATATAAATCAATATATTATATATATTCACACATATTTATACCTAATATATATTATAAACATATACACATATTCAGAGATATTTCTGCAATATTCCCTTCCAAAGAGGATTCAAAAAGGAAGAACCTCAATGGCTCCTTAGTAAGGAAAGTACTTTGGCATTTCTTTTTCTATAGAATTATGAGTTATACTCTGATTTAAAATCTCGGGAAAAGTTTTCCCCGATACCAAACTTTTGGGTTTATAAAATAAAATATAAAAAAAGATTTCCCAGGAACCAAATTGACTTGTTTTGGAATTTATTCTCAAATTTATCATAAACAGGGCTTCCAGCACTGACAAATGCTTATCTTCCTGCTTCCCCTGGAAAAAACTGAGCATGTGTAAAGAAATAATTTGAAAGGCTTAGGCATCGATGCATCTCTCATCCCCTACAGCTTAACCATGTCTAGGAGCAGCTCCTAAGATTTCCAGGCATTGATTTCCCTGGATCTCTCTGGGAGGAAAAGCTGGCAATGCCCCCCTGAGGACGTTCTGGTTGAAATCTGAGAGCTGCTCAACTGCTCAATCCTTTTTCCTCGAGTCTTTGTCCCACAAAGCTGCAGCACTTGCAGCAAATGCTTTGGAGTGGCCAAAGGAATTTTCATGGCGGTTTTTGCCAGTATGGGAATGCACCAAAATTCTGCCTGGACCAGAGACACTCCCGGTGCAGGGTGATTTGAGAAGCTGCTCATCCTGCTGAGCACGGGATCTGCCGGGAAATGAGGAGCAATCTTGTGCACCCTGGGCAGAGCCCATGGCCCAGGGACACTGCTGGGAGTGTCCCCAGGGAGGGGACAGGGCATGGGGCAGGGTGGGAAGCCTTGCAGGGGTCTGGGACCCGGGACCAGGTGGTTCGTGTGTGCTACAGCAGAAGTGGCACCAAGGTCAGGATCATCACGGGATGGTTTTGGTTGGGAGGGACCTTAAAGCCCACCCAGTGCCACTCCCTGCCAGGGACACCTCCCACTGTCCCAGATGGCTCCAAGCCCATCCAGCCTGGCCTTGGGCACTGCCAGGGATCCAGGGGCAGCTACAGGAATTCTATCCCAGCCCCTCTCCACCCTCACAGGGAGGAATTCCTTCCCAACCGCCCCTGTAACCCTGCCCTGTGACAGTTTGAAGCCATTCCCCCTGCCCTGTCCCTCCAGACCTTGTCCCAAGCCCCTCTCCCGCTCTCTTTGAGCCTCTTTAGGCCTTTCCCAAAACTGTCTCTTCCCCGGACAGTGCAGAACAGGCCACAGGAGCTCTGAATCTGTACTGGAGCAGCTGAAGCCCTGATTCCAACCTCAGACATGACCTGGACACCAAGAACGGGTCCCTCTGCCTCCGTGGTGGCTTCTGGCTGCTGCAGGCTGCACCAGGTAGAGCAGTTTCATTATTATTATTTCAATATCAACCAGATTTTAAGACCAAAAAGATTTTTCTAAAGAAAGCAAGCGCTGTTTTGCAGAGAAGAACAAGCGAGCGGGCACATCCACAACCTAGAATTTTTCTCAGCAAATTAATGCTTCTCTCCTTTAGTGAAAAACAAATAAATAACATTCTCAAAGAACTTTCTGGCTGAAGTCACTGGCAGATGAAAAATAACGAAAGGCTTCTAAATGCCCAAGTCACACTCTAGTTTTTGGTTTGTTTCCTTATTTAAATGCAGTGCATCTGCTGCTTTCCCATTTTGTGGTGAGACAAAAGGTGAACCAAATCCCAGTTTAGAGAATCAGCTCTGTGTGGCCAAGTGTAAAAAAGGGTAAACAATAACAATTCCTGTTTGCTGCGACTCCTCACTCTCTCCAGACGGAATGCAAGGGCTTTGCCAAAGTCTGATAAAAATAGAAAACAGCCAGTGTCAGAGTCTGTCCCTTGCTCTTTATTTGGGGTGGGATCTGCATGTTAATTTATTAATGTAGCCTTTTTTGGTTCATCAGTGGAGAGACTCATTGTGGCCTTGGAATAAGACACAGTGAAAGCAAATGAAGGAGCTTTAACAGCACAGAGATTTTGCTGTCTACAGACCCCACTACACACCGGCTCTCAGAGAATCCTGGAATGGTTTGGGTTGGAAGGGACATGAAAGATCATCTAATTCCAACCCTCTGCCATGCCCAGGGACACCTCCTACTGTCCCAGGTTGCTCCAGCCTGGCCTTGGACACTTCCAGGGATGAGCAGCCACAGCTTCTCCAGGAAATCCATCCCAGCCTCTCACCACCCTCTCAGAGAGGAATTTCTTCCCAATATCTAATCCAAGAACATCTTCCTTCACCTCAAAGCCACTCCCCTCTGTGTTAGCAGTGCATGCCCTGGTAAAAACTCGCTTTCCAGCCTCCCTGTAGGGTGTGTTTGACCCTCAGAGGCCACAGAAATCCCTGTCCTTCTATTGCAGCCACACAGGCACCTCTGTAGCTCAGAAATATTCCCTGATCTTTCCTGTTGGCTACCTGAGTATCTAGGAAAAGGGAAAAAATAACTTATTTTCCAAATCCTTGAGGAATGGTGTTCCTCCCCACAGAATCCTAAGAACTGTCTCTTTTTCCAAACCTTCAACATTCAGTGATGAAGTTGTGATCAGTCTCAGTGGCTGATGGATCTGGAAATGAGCAGGAGGCATTTTCAAACCTGGTGACGAAGTGGTTTGTTCAGTGCTGAGCCCTCAGAATGGACAGCTCAGGTCAGACAAACTCAAAGGAGAAATAAAACAAAGATTTTGTGGGGCTTTTTTTTTTTTAAACAGTTACCATAATTAATAATGAGATTAAACAAGAGGGATGAATTATCTTTCTTAGAGTGTGTGGTACAAGTTCCCTGCAGAGCAGTGGGTGCAGGGAGAGCAGAAGGAGCTGGGATGAGCATTTCCATGCAATCCTTGAGCATTTGGTGACTGCCAGTTCATGTCAGCTCAAGTTTGGACACTTGGACACCATCAGCCAGGGCTGAGAAATCAGAATTATTGCACCTCATTCTCAGAGCAAACTTTTCCAATCATTGCTCTCCAGGCCAGGTGGAATCTCAGCTGCCATCCAGGTGTCCTCCAGCAGAGCTAAAGGGTGAAGAACAGCTGAGGGATTAAGCTGAAATGAATTCTCAGTGCTATTCACTGTCTTAATGTCTTCCTTTGCACACTGTCGGGAATTAAATGGTAAATAGTGGCAAACTGATTAAAGTTTAAAGGCTTCACCTTACGCTCTCTCACTGCAGTCTGTGCTGGAGAAACACTAAAGAAAGCTTCAAGAGGTCTTTTAATGCATTTGGAATCATGGATTGAGCAAATGATGCTGGAATTCCTGCTTTGTTTTCAAAAGGTTGAGGACACTCAAGGGTCAGTAGCACAATTCAATTGCTTCTTGTAAAATTAAATAAAATAAAATGTACTATGAGCCTCCCAAGATCTTTTGCCATTAAGTGTTTCATCACTCACCCCTGGAAATGTCAGGGTTGCGTTTTCTTCCCTCATCATTTATTTTCCTGTTTGCCAGCTGGAAGTTTCTCCAGCTCTGAGAGATAAGTTTGCCACATCCCTCCTGGTGAGTAAGTGCCAATTCACTCTCAAAGATGTAATTTGACTTTGTCATTTGTCACAAGAGCTGCCTGATTATGGGTTGTTTGAAAACCAGCCCTGATGTCGTGCGTTGTTTCACTGACAGACAGCAGAGAGGGCTTTGGAACCTGCCAGACTGTAAAAACTAGCGTTGTTTACTCTGCATCACCACTGCCAGCACCACGGGAATCAGATCCTGTCTATTTGTGCGACCCATGAGCCCTTTGTGGTGTTAAAATCCATTCCAGCTACAAACCCATCTCAGCTACAAACCCATCTCTTCTACAAACCCATCTCATCTACAAACCCATCTCAGCTACAAACCCATCTCTGCTACAAACCCCTCTCTGCTACAAACCCATCTCAGCTACAAACCCATCTCAGCTACAAACCCATCCCAGTTACAAACCCATCACAGCTACAAACCCATCTCTTCTACAAACCCATCCCAGCTACAAACCCATCTCAGCTACAAACCCATCCCAGCTACAAACCCATCTCAGCTACAAATCCATCTCAGCTACAAACCCATCTCAGCTACAAACCCATCCCAGTTACAAACCCATCACAGCTACAAACCCATCTCTTCTACAAACCCATCCCAGTTACAAACCCATCACAGCTACAAACGCATCTGTTACAAACCCATCACAGCTACAAACCCCTCTCTGCTACAAACCCATCCCAGCTACAAACCCATCCTAGCTACAAACCCATCTCAGCTACAAACCCATCTCAGCTACAAACCCCTCTCAGCTACAAACCCATCCCAGTTACAAACCCATCCCAGCTACAAACCCCTCTCTGCTACAAACCCATCTCAGCTACAAACCCATCCCAGTTACAAACCCATCTCAGCTACAAACCCATCCCAGCTACAAACCCCTCTCTGCTACAAACCCATCTCTTCTACAAACCCATCCCATCTACAAACCCATCTCTTCTACAAACCCATCTCTGCTACTGAATCCTGCAGCTCTGCTAAGGTTTGCTGCTTTTTCTCCCTTTTTATTTTGTGTCATTTCAGTACAGTGACTGAGGCAGAGCACAGAGGTCGGGTGGGGAAGATGCTGCTCCAGTGTATGGGGGAGGTCAGGGTTGTGTCCATAGAGAGTCCCAGATTGGTTTGGGTTGGAAAGGACCTTAAATCCCATCCAGTGCCGCCCCCTGCCATGCCCAGGGACACCTCCCACTGTCACAGGTTCCTCCAAGCCCTGTCCAACCTGGCCTTGGGCACTTCCAGGGATCCAGGGGCAGCCACAGCTTCTCTGGGAATTCCATCGCAGCCCCATCCCCACCCTCGCAGGGAACAATTCCTTCCCAATATCCCATGGATCCCAGCCCTCTGGCAGTGGGAAGCCATATCCCCCTTGTTCTGTAATTCCCTTGTCCCAAGACCCCCTCCAGCTCTTGGAGCCCCTTCAGGCTGGGGACAGGGAGAGTGCTCTGCTTACAGGGAAGCAAAACTCAAAACTCAGGTCCTGGAAACTGCCCTGAAGCCATCAAGCCCGAGGGCAGCAGCTCTTCCAGAGCCACAAAGCCCCAGAGGATGAAGCACAGAGCAGCACTGATATCCCAAAGGGAGTCAGTACCAGGGCCTCCCTACATCTCTCATGGCTCTACAAACATTGATAAATATGCTACATTTTGTGTTCCCAAGCCCAATGTTAGCTCTCAGCTTTATTCCCTAAAGAGAGTATTCCATACTGCATCTCAGGTCATGACACAATCCACCCTCTGGAAAGTGTATTTATAAATATAAGTATATATATATACAGATATATATATATGTTGGTGCAGACATTGAACAGCTGTCCCCTGTACACACATGAGCTCTCCCAGCATGTCCCTTATGCTCCCATTTCTCCCTTATGGGAAGTATTTTTTTATGGAACAAGAACTGGGGTCAAGAAACCCTTGGACAGTAGGAAATTATCCTGAACTCTGCACAGTCCAGTTAACACAACCAGTGCAGAAAAAGTGGTGAGGAAGTCTTGCACTTTCCAGCTGTGCCTGAAATACTGAAAAACTGAGGCTGTTCCAGGAGAAAATGAGAGGCACTTTGTGCTTGGCTATCCCTGATCCATAATAAACAGCCCCAGAAGGAGGAGCCAGTTTGTTTTCCCTCCCAAACCCCTGAATTCAGATCTCTGCGGCACCAGCAGGGTGCCTGGGACAGGTGAGAGGTGGAAAGGTCAGGCAGCAGGAATGGGTCAGTCTGGGAACACTGCTCTGATGGTTTGGATTATTTCAGACCTAATTTATGCTCTGTTTCATATTGTACCCACTTAGGATGGATGATATTTCTGGCAAATGTCTCAGCAAGGAACTATTTCCAGATTTGCTTCGGGCAGCTGCAGATTTAGAAGGCTGATAAAAAACCATGGGAAGGTAAACTGAGGTTTTGTTACCCATGTAAACCCAAAGGATCTCATTGTTTCACAAATCAGCGCAATTGTCACTCCAATTCCAGCAACCACGCTGTTACTGCAGTGGAATGGGTCTGGATCCCATTGCCGACATTTTGGAGATATTGGATATTTCCCCCAAAGCCCTCACTCTTGTAATCATTTACAATAAAATAATAATTTTCCTTTAAAAATTTAAAAAAAACCCCAAACAGCGAGAGAACAGTCTGAGAAGCTGAGTCTGTCTCATGAGTTTGTTGTCTGTCATGATTTTGGAATCCTTGGAGTTAGAAACAAGGAATTATCTCCTTCAGCAAGAGCCAAGTGTCTCTCCCGTTATCCAAAGTGCAGACAAATTCTGACGTTTGTTCAGTGGGGTGGGAGAATCACACACCAGAGCCTTTCCAATACTCCCCAACCCTTAATTGTGCTGTGGCTTTTGAGGGTGAGTGGAAAATGATGCTCCTGCTTCCTTTACTCTGGGACTCAAAAGTGGTGGCTGCAAGGTGAGGGACATTCTGAGACAAGGATGAGGCTCCTGTGACACACAGGAGAGCCACAGGAGTGGCTCCTGGAGCAGAGCACAGCTAATCCACCTTCTCTCCCCTGTTTTTAGTATGAATGATTTTTAGCATTGATTCCTCCCCTCCTTTGCAGTGTTTTGAGCTGCATTTCAGGATTTCAGAACGCTGGAGAATCACTGGCCCAGGGATGTCCATGGGGTCTTTGTCGTTAGCTGAGTTACCAACCCAGACCAACAGTGCCTTTCCATTCTGTGGTTATGAAAAATGCCTCTTGTGATCAGCAAAAAAACTTAAAAAGACCTTGCCATGGAAATGTTTTGGCTGTTTATCTGCATGGCCAAAATTCTCCCCATTCAATGGTTTAACTCACACACACATTTGTGCTCCATGAGAATGCAAACATCCTTGCTCTCCCTGGGCTGGGCTCAGAGAAAGAGCTGGGGCTTTATTCTGTTTTGGTTTTTTTTTTTTAACTTCTATTTCTTTTTTTCCTCTCTTTCTCACCGAGAGAGCACTGCAATATTAATGTGGGGAGTCTGTGCTGGTGTGTTGCTGCTCTGAGGCTTGTGACCCTCTGAGAGGTCACGTTGTGTCAACAGCACAGATGGAAAAAGGCACTTTATTTTTCTGGTTTATGTCTAATGAAAGTAGAGTGGTTATCTTTGACTCTAGCTTAAAAAATTACCACAAAACAGTAAATAGAAACCAGCTGCAGACAGGATTAGAGGATTCCCTTGACAGTGTTTGTGTTAGTTCACAAGACTAATTTACTCCTCGACCACAAACACAAATACCCTCCAGTGAATCCTCTTTTTTGCTCTTTTAATCATGAGAATGATTGACAAATGCTAAAACTCTTCCTCTCCTTGTACAGTTTAGGATTTTTTCCCACTGTGGCCTCCTGGCTTGAACTTTCCCTTTTTATTTCTTCCTGCTTTGGAAAGCAACACCTTCACCCAGAGCTGAGCCACAGAAAGCAGACCCCAGGCAAAGCTCTGGGAATTTGCTCTCTTCTGAGGGTTTGTTAAGATAAATCATCAATTTTCCATCAGTCCTGTGCATGTTTTGCCTCAAAACAACATCTAAGCACTGTCTTTTATGATGCCGAAAAGAAACTTTTTTAAGAATTCCCAGAACAACACATAAATGACTTCCAATTACAGGGCAATTGTTCTGTCACTTGTAACATGAAAACTTCTCATCCCTTGGGGCTTTCACTGATTTCTGGGCTCTTCCAGCTGGGAGTCTTTCTGTATCTGCCCATCCATCTATATAGGATATATCCCTTTCTAGGATTTGCTAGAGGAGAACAAAAAGCCAGAAATGCATGTGATTGGGATTGGGATTGGGATTGGGAATGCCAGAGCCCAGCAAGCCCTGATTGCCCAGATGAGCCTCTCTCCACAAAGCTCCCCTTGGCCCAGGAGCTGCAGAGAAGCTCAGGCTCTTCTCTTTAGCCCTTTCACAGACTCAAAGTTGCTCTTTCCTGTCTCTGTTTTGTTGTTTTGTGTTTCCCTGGTGGTCACTGGAGTGTCAGTTGAAGCTGTCACTGATGCCAGCCCTGCTTGGTTTCGCTCACAGCAATGAAAACCTGACTTCTTCCAGGGGAGACCAAAGTTCTGACAACCTTGTGTGTGTCCCAGAGGTTTTGTGAGCAGTGAGTTCATGCTCCAGCATGCACAGAAAAAGCAAATATTAGCCTTGCTTATTTTCCTGCAACGGGATTATCATTTCCTGTCTTTTTCCAAAAGCATCAGGCCAAGTGAGAAGAAGGTGTGTTGGGTTATTGGGCTGAAGGACCTTGCACAGACCATTTGGAATGAAACTCAATCCAATATAGTAAGAAAAAACCCCATTCCTTACCCAGACTGCAACTGGTACTTTTATCCCCCTGTTTCAATTCAGTTGGAAATAACTGGAGAAAGAATTAGAGTGTCCCTGTCATAAGAAATTATAGCAGGGACGCTCCAGTTCTTTCTCCAGTTATTTCCAGCATCATCAGCCAAAGTGGATATTGTGCCTTTCTCAAGATCCTTCTATCCCTCTTGCCCTTCCATACCTACACTTTAAAGGTTTCTCCCCTGCTTTGCTGTGCACCTCAGTAATCCTAGTGTTTCTTGGATGTAGTTCTTGGCTGGTAAAGTTGATTTTAATGGATGTGGAAATCTTGAAGGTGCTGTAGGTCACAGAGAAATGAATGTAGGAAGCTGTGCTGCATGGAATGATGAGCACAGCTGCCTGAAGAGCTTTGTGTAGCAGTTTGAGTGTCTGTCTCATGGGCAATCTGCATTGGGAGTGCTCTGGCTGATGGAATAATGGAATTTATGTTGGAAAAGACCTCTTGGGTCATGGAGTCAAACCATCCAAGTCCACCATTAAACCATGTCCTTCCACATCTGTCAAATCCCTCCAAAACTGGTTGGTGGGACCAGGCTTTGGTCTGTCCCATGGCCACAAAGCTGCAGAGCTGGTCAAGGTTCTGGTTGCCCAGCCAGGCACGCTGTGAGCTCCGCCAGGGAGGATTTTATTCATGTGGAAAGTCAGATCCCTGCCACAGGATCCTGTCAGGATCATTCCCTTCCCTATCTGAACTGGACCTGGCTGCAGGACAGACCTGAAAGTGGCTGTTGTCTTTTGGAACGTGCTCTGCATCAAGATGTGTGTCCTCAGCTCTTTTTGAGGACTTTTTTTAGTGCCAACTTATCTGTTTAATCATTTTTTTTTCATCTTTAAACAAAAGCAGCCGATAGGTTTTGAAAGCCCTATAATATGTGATTTAAAAATAACCCAGTAATCCCCCAAAACAGGACAAAAAACCTCCAGAGTTTCCTTACAAGGGACCAAAGGAAGATGCAAAGCCATTCTGGAGCCCAGAAGATTTCTTAAATGCAAAGCAAATTAATTAACAACAGCTCCGTGTGGGCAACCACATTTGCAGATGAAAAGTGTGTTTAATGCATTCTCCCAAACCCTTTTTGGATATGTTTCAGTCATCTTGGCAAGCAGCATTCCAACGTGCTGACATCCTGGCCAGCACGAGCCAGGCCCTCCAGGGCTCCTCCTTAGGAAACTGCTCCAATCCAGCACTTCCCAGTATTGGCAAAGAGGAAAAAATTCTGAATTTTAGGGTTTTTCACATTAGCAACAGGTTTTTGTGTATCTTCATAAATCCTGGTAAAACCAGTGGAGGTTAATTGAAAAAAATACAGTTATTAATAAGGTTGAAAAAATAGAATAATAAAAAAAAATGAAAAGAAAGCTCCCAAATATTTCTTTTCATGTTTAGGTAAGGTTGTTTTTCCTTTTCTTAATTGTCCATATTGTTGTCTTACTAACTAAAGCTTCCATAAAATCTTACTTTACTTTTCCTGTACAGCATAAGCCCTTTCCGTTAGAAAAGCTCTGAAACTGTGCAAGTCACAGATTTTAGTTTCCATGTATGAAAAATCCAACATTTCATGGCAGAGCCCAGCTTGGTGTGATGAGCCACATCCCTCAGCTATAGGTATGAAATTAGTATTCTGCTTTTACATCCTGCAACTGCATCAGAGGTAACTGAGCAAGGTTTAATTAAAATTCTAATTACTTCTCTATATTCCAGCAAAGCAGAACAAATCCCCAGCTTTGCTCCTCTCTGGAATGACAGCTGGAGGATAAATATTCATCTCCAGCATGGTGGCTGAGCCAGTGTTTGGCCAGTGGGCTCCACAGGTTTCCAGAAAAGATGCAAACCAGAGCAGTATAAAATGAGTTGGAAGGACCTTCACTGCTGTCTGGTGACTGGTCATATGAAAAACTGGATTAAAAGATTAATTTTGGTTGGAGTTATGGTATCTCACAGGATGAATTTCCTGATAGGAAGCTGATATTTTTTTCCTTAGAGTGGGAATCATCAGTGCTAAGCACTCCAGGAGATCTGTGAACAGCTACTTCAACCCTGAGCCTTTTTTATATCTTGACCTTTTATATGTTTAATTCACCTGGCTGCAAACATAAACACACAAACTCCTAAAGATCCTGTTCCTGCAGCAGAGATGGTCACAAATGTCTGCTCTAGTTCACAAAGAGGATTTTCTGTGTGGAAAAAGTACAAGGTTGTTTCCCTGGTTTTCAGAATTTTGTTTCTCGTCACCAGAGACTTTTGGTCTCATTTGAGACTCACCCCCTTCTTTGTGGCAGCAAATATTTTATTTTCTGACAGCTTTGCAGGAGGAAGTTGTTCCCCCAGAGCTTTTCTGATCACACCCAGCCACAAGCACAGCTCTGACAGCACCCGAGGACACACAGGGTTGGCTCTACTTACCAAGAGGCATTACTACAAAAAATGGGAGCCAGCAGAGAACAAAGCATCCCACAACTATTCCCAGGGTCTTGGCAGCTTTCTTTTCCCTGGAGAACTTGAGCAGGCGCACGGAGAAGTGGTGCTTGCTCTTGGGGTTGGGCGCGGAGCCGCTGGCGCCGGGAGTGTTTTTGCGGTGGATGCGGAGGGTCACCTCCTCGGAGTGGGACCTCTCTGTCTTCAGCCCAGAGGTGAGGCCCTTGTTTTCCCTCTTGGCCACCACGTAGACCCGGCAGTACATCACCAGGATGATGATCAGCGGGAGGTAGAAGGAGCCCAGCGCCGAGAACAAGACGTAGCCAGGCTCCTCAGTGATCTGGCAGATTGTCTCGTCCTCCGGGGCCGGCTCCTTCCAGCCGAAAAGGGGCCCGATGGAGATGACCAGGGACAGAGCCCAGACACACAGCAGGGCCAGCAGGCCCCTCCTCTCTGTCACGATGCTGGGGTACCTCAGCGGGTAGCTCACCCCGATGTAGCGGTCGATGGAGATGATGCAGAGGCTCATGATGGAAGCGGTGCAGCAAAGCACATCCACAGCTGCCCAGATGTTGCAGAAGATCCTCCCGAAGACCCAGTAGCCCAAAATCTCCATGGTGGCTGAGAAGGGCAGGACGGTGGAAGTCAGGAGGAGGTCAGCTACAGCCAGATTGATGATGTAATAGTGGGTGACACTCTGGAGGTGTCTGTGGCAGGCTACGGACAGGATAACCAGGATGTTGCCCAAAACCCCAAAAACAATCAGCCCCCCCTAGAATTACACCCAGCAAGATGGCCTTGGAAATGTTCACGGGCTCCACGGAGTGGGTGCAGTTGGGGCACTCGGAGGAGTTTCCAGGGAGGAAAGCCATGGCTGGTAATGTCCATGTGAGGCTGCTGAACTTCCCTCCCCTTCCTGACCAGATCAGTTCTTGGAAGGTCCTACAGGCAACATTTGCCTGGCCTTGCTGGGGGAAAGAGTTTTGAAGAACGTCTTAGAATTGCAGCACCAGCAGCAATGAGAAAGATCCAGAAACATATTCGAGAACCTACCTTTGCTCCCAAACTGTCACCAGTATAACACAGCTGATACTCACCAGTTCCAAGCCAAATTTAACTCCTGCATTTTCTTTGGGGTGCACAGGTGAGGCTACACAAACCTGAGGCTGCTTATTCCACTTTCCAGGGTTGTGTGATGAGAAATATGAGAGCTGCAGGTTAAAATTTCTGTCTTTTGGGGAAGGTTCCGCATTTAAGGAAAGTAAATATTCCAAAGGGTCTCCAATTTAGCTTCTCCTGAGAGGAAATCGCTGATGCTTTGAATTGCCTGGTGTTGGTCCCAATTCTGCCTTAAAATTGGCTTAGAAACCTGGCTGGGTGGAGGTTGCTGTGTCTGCTCAGCAATTTTGTTTGAGACACCCATCACTCCCCATCCTCACGGTCTGGGCTGTCAGTCAGAGCTTTCCATGAGTGGAGCACTCATCAGTCGAGGTCCTGGGCTGTAAATTGAAGCTCATTTACATCAGCTCCCGGCTTGCTCTGAGGGGAAGAGTGGAGTTTGCTGCGTGCTCTCTCTGCAGATCCTCACCCCCCTGGAGAAGACAAAAACATGAACAATGCAATTCCCAGAAGCCACGCTCGCTGCAAGGGTTCCCATATAAGAATAGAGCAGGAGGCTATTTTAGGGCGCTTTCCTCAGGCTGGCTCCAGCCAGTGGAACCAACCTTTTCCAGTCCAGCATTGTTTAACAGCAACTGAGATACCCAAGCGAGTTTTCCTGCCTGAATTTCCCCCCCTTTTTGGGGATGGGCATCAATCCTAATTATCAGCTCACCCGCAGAGACCAGTTCTAGGAGAGACAGAGATGATTCAGGACTACACAAACAGTGCAGCAGATTTAGAAGCCCAGAATTTAATCGCGGTTTTCTTTGTTAAGGAAGACCTTTCCCCACTGAATTGTTAGTCCAGCTGAGCTGCCCATTTTGAAAATCTGTAGGGAAAAGCAGCTCCAAGGCCAAGCAGAAGACATTGCAAGGAGCAAGCCTCCAAGTGAGTGACACAACATTTCAGAGTATCTGGAAGCCAAGCTCAGCCTTTGCTGACTAAATATGGAGAAAAGGTACCTCAGATGGAAAAGTGAGGATTAGCCTGGGAACCGAGACCTGGGGTGCACGGAGAGAGCACTGCAAGTGGGAACTGCACAACCCTTCCCAACACCTCCCTGTGGACAGAGAATCCCCATCCCAAATATTAATCAGAGGTTAATATCCACCACTATGACTGTGGCTGTAAAACCCCAGATGAGGAAGGACTCGCTAAGGATCCTTTGGGGGATGAGTCCCTCAGAACACACTTTAAGCAGCAACAACTTTCCCGTTTCCAAGCCTCCATGCTGAACTTTCCTGGAGGCAAAAGCATCTCAAACTCTGAAGCCTCGAAATTCCCAGTTAGTAGGCAATGAGGAGGGGGGAGGGGGAGTTGCATAGTTATCACACAGTGAGAATTTTACTTCAGTGCGCTAAAATGAAATTGGATCTTTTATTTTCTTTCCTGCCAGACGGAACAAGCTGAAGGATAACCCCGAGGAAGAAAAGGACAGGTTATCCAAGCACATCCATGAGGAATGATGGATCGAGCATCTCTGAGCATTGTAATGCTGCTCATTACAGGGCACAAGCCGAGGTCATTATAGGGCTGAGAGAAAATGAAGAAATTATTAATTTGATTTTTAAGCACATGAAGAAAAACTTCCCAGCAAGTCAAGGAGATACAGCAGAAAGCACTGACAGAGGATTCCATGCTCAAAACCAAATCATGCCCAGCCTGCGGAGACAGCTGATGTTGGGAAGAGCAGAGCCCAGGCTCCTGTGCCTGCCCCACACTCACCTCTTTAGTCTCTAGAAAGCAGCACAGCTCCTCTGAGCATCTGAGAAGGAGATTCTCAGCACAGCAGCCTCCTCTCTTCACGCAGGGATGGGACTCTGCCTGGATATCCTCGGCTTTCCTCCCTTCATTTCCCCACTGGTATTTCAGCAGCTGGCTGTGGGGCTGATTCCCTGAATCCCGCGGCTGCGAGGGGCTGGCTCCGGGCTCCCTGGAGCGATCCGTGCCCCGTTCAGAGCTCAGCTCCTCACTGGGAAGGAGCAGCAGGAACTTTGCTGCTCTGCTGATGCAGCCTTGCCATTACCGTAATTCACTGCCACTCCCGTATTGCCCAGAAAGAAAGAGCATCCTCAAGTCTGGTTTTAATTCTTCTTTTTTCCCCTCCCACTCAAACTCCCACTTCCTGTAGAGACCAGCGAGTGGAAGACAGATAAAAAGCTCCTGTTTATAAGATAACACCATAGTTTTGGGATAGAAAAAGAGAATTTCCTTCAGGACAAGCGGAACAAAGAGATGAAGGCAGGACACGCTGCCTGTGGGTTCTGCATGGTGGGACAAAGCACAGCTGGCTGGACATGGGAGTTTCAGGAGGAAATTCCTCCAGCAGAATGTGCTGTTGAAGGGAGGTTGATTTTTCACGTGGCTCTTAATTGCATTTTTTATAAAAAGTGTCAGAAGTCCCTGATGAAGAACAGACACAAAAGTGATGTCCTGAAGTCAAGGGGGCACAGAGTGGGATTTCACAGAAGGCCAGTAAAGCCACAAGGAAGCAGATGAACCATGTGCCTGTTCTTGCATGGCAGGCTCTCCACCTCCTCCTCCTCCTGGGCAGTAACTTTGAGGAAAATTTGGAGTTTTGGCTTCAAGAGTTTCATGGACAGAGGCAAATTTGAGTGAGGCTCAGATTCCCCCAGGAGAGTTCTGAAAGCAGATCTGGGCTTGTGAGCAGCCCTGATCACTGGTCCAACAAATTCCGAGTGCCTGCTGGCTTCTGGGAGAGCCATTGCTTCCGGAAGGAAAATTATAAAAGCAGCCCCCAGGAATGTGCAATTTGTGCAGGACAGGCAAAGAGTTTGGAACAGTGTAGTGACCCTTGTGGCAGCTCCAGCTCCAGCATCATGTGCTGTCTGCTTGAGCATAAGGAACCCCATGAGAACAAATTGCAAAGTGAGGGGAGAAAAAAAAAATTAAAACTAATTTTGAGGAACTTGCAAATTGCAAAAATGAGGTGATTTTTAAATGCTCAGCTGCTGTTTCTCCACGGTTTTCTTGGCACTTGTGGTCCCTGTTCTGTTGTACACCTACACAAGGTGTTACACTGGGTTTTGGAGGTTGCTTGGAGGTCTTGTCCTTTCCCTGAGTAACAAAGGGTGCTGGGAGGCAGCAAACCATGAATGGATGGAGGGAACCTTGAGTTGCTACGGACCCTTAAAGGCTGTGATTCAGCAGCTTTATTTTAGGTGCCTCTGTTTGGATGAAGCAACTCCATTTCCATCAATCCATTGGGAAATGAGTCTACACGACTGGGGCAGGGAAGGGAGTTGAACCCCACTCTGGATTTTGTTTCTACTGACCTTGTTCTACACAGACCTTGCCATGCTGGTGTCTTGTTCCAGACTCTTAAATGCACTATGGAAATAATTAAATTTCTGTTCATGGCTTTAGTCATTAAGAAGCTCAATATATCAGCTCATCTGTGAGTAATACCCTTGTTAGGGGACATCCCTTTGGAGTGAAGGGAAGCAGAAAGAAGTGACAGCAGATTTTCTCCTAAAATTCTCAGAGAAAAATGAATTTATTGTGGTGAAGAGCTCGTACACCTGGAGACCACCAAGAGCCTGAGGTCAGGAGGGTCATTAAACACAGCGCAGAGTGTCCCCAGGCAGGATTAGTGTCACATCAGCCTTGGTGAAGGAATCTTTGCAAGATGTGCAAGAATTGTCTGTGTCCAAGTGAAAAGTTTTGGATTAATCAAAATTTGGGAGAAAGCAGAGAGAGGGATGCAAGTCTAGAAAATAAAAGGAGGAGCTGTTGAATCTCAAACTTTGCACCTCTAAGGACAGATGAAAGCCTGTCCATGGGGGTTCTGAGCATCCACCACTGGAATTTTGTCAGGACATATTAGGCAAGGATCCATCACAGGGTTTTACTTGGCTTTCATCCTCGGTTGAAGCAGGATGAGCTGTCCCCTGGTGCTCACAATGTCACTGAATGGTTTGGGTTGGAAGGGCCTCTTAAAATAATCTAATTCCAACCCAAAAGTTTTGTCCCCCAAAATGATTTTCAAGACAGAGAAAGGTCTGTGAGTCATGCAAGGAAGGAACAAAGTCCTGGATGAGCCTCTTGTTCTCCTTTGATCCTTGGCAGGTCCATTTCTGCATGTATCTTTATGTGGGACATGGAGGAAATAATGCTTTTGTCTCCTTTCTCTTATTCATTTGGATTTTAATCCTTCTGAGTGAGGTTTGTACCTGATTCTGCCCAGGTAACACCCACAAACCAGATCCTGTGCTTTCTGTGTTGCTAATTATACTCATTAGCACAAGAGGCTCCCTAGGGAGAGCTCCAAGCAATCCACAGATGCTCAGCTCTTTCTGAAATTAAAAAAAATGTCAAAATCAGAGCCTTAAATCCTGGCTTTGGGGGAGAAATTGTCTTTTCATTACAAATATCTCCTCAAAAGGCCCGAATCCAATTGTTTGCGTGTCTGATGGCATTTGAAGAAATGCCATTGGTAATCTGCTCAGATCAGTGCCAGTCCATGCCAGCAGCTGGACCAGGAGTGGAGGAACTTCTCTGAGGTGCTCCAGGCCTTGAAATTACGGTTTACTTGCCCAGAAAGAAGTGAAAAGAGTTGTTTTGATGAATCATCCCTTGGATTTTAGCAAGGGTTCGACTTCTGCGTGGATAAGAAGACCCACCCAAAGGCAAGAGATGTTAAATGTTGTCTATTAAACTCAAAAATGGACTCATTCCACTGTCTTTTAAGACTAGGACAGCCTGAAGCTTTTAGCATGGCTGAGTTGAAGATAAACTGGAAAATTCTGAGTGTTTAAAAAGGAAAAAATCCAACCCAGCACAGGGACTCAGAGTGAGCATTCAAAACGTGGATTTAAAAAAAAAAGTGTCAGGCATAAAAAAAAGGCTGAAATTTTTAAACAAGGTAGATCTCTCTGTGATCTCATAATTAATTATAAGATGTCCAAGTGTTAGAAGTTTCTCCATTTTGGGATTCATAGGGACTTTTTCACCTTGTTCCTAAATCCCTTCAGCACAGGCTGGCTAAACAAGATCCATGCTTTTGCATAAATCAAGGCAGCCTCATTAAAACTCAGGGTACCTTCTTAGTTCTCAACAGATGAAGATTTGGGCCACTGGATTTTGGATACAGCTGCAGGTCTGAAAGCTGCCTGAGAGGAGCTGTTAAATGTTTATTTCTGTGTAAGTCACAACGAGTTTCCTGGTTTGATTTATTACCTGGATGATCTGATAAAATCTGACCACATGTGGAGGACGGGGCTCAGAAAGATTTTACCTAGTGCTGAAATAAATCTACCCAGAGATGAGGGCTTACTTCAGTTTTCATCCCTCCTATGCCTTGCTGCATCCTTTCCCTTCCTGCTGCTTCCCTTGGGTGAGAGTTCACACATCTTGAGCTTTGGCTCGACATTAATCCTTAATATATAAATGACTGGGGAAAACTGAAGGTGTGTCTAAACCGTGCCTTTCTTGGACTCATTGAAATCCTGCCTTCACTCTGGTACCTGCTGCCTGCCCACCTGTGAGAAGCCACAAGAACTGATGCCCTGGAATGCCTCCTTCATGGCACTGACTTGATTTCACCACCAGAGCATCTCCCTTCATCTCCCTTTCCCATTCCAGCTCCTGGCAAGGTCGAGTTGCCCTTAGAGCCAGAGCTCTGACTGTGTCCTGTGTGTCACATCCAGCTCTTTGTGCAACAGAGCTCACAATCCACACCACAGAAATAAACCCAGAGTTCTGCTTTATCTTTCCTGGATCTGAGCTGGATTTCGGTCTGATCCTGTGCCTCAGCCCTCACCACAGGCCTGTAAGGTTTCCTTTCCATCCCAGGCACACAGTGCAGTAAATCTCTTAGGGAAATGTGTCTCTGAAAAGTCCCAGGGAAGAAATTCAGTCTTTATTCTTATTCCAGAGGGGCTTGAAGCCACTGTGAGTGTGTTGTCCCCTATCCAGGCTCAGACCTCTCTTGCCACATGACTTTGTGTACAATTCTGTCATCTCTGCCGAGCCTCCACCTCCCTCCTGTGCTCCAACTGCAGCTCGTGTTTAAATAATCCTCCAAGCAGCTCAGCCTGTGGTGGTGCTGCATTTGATAGATGGAGCCTCTCATCTCCAAGGAGCCTGTGGTACTTGGGGACTGTAAATGCAATGCTCGTGGCACCCACTGCCATCTCAGGGCAGTAACTGTTGGAGAAAAAAAAATTGTTTAGGGAAAGGATGGGAAAGAATGTGCTTTTAGGGATGGATCAGTCTTTCCACAGGCATGTATTTACCCATTATTTGCTTATCACATCTTGTCTGAGATCCCCTTGGAAGGAAAGGGGCCCGAGCTGATGACAGCAGGAGTCAGCAGCTTGGAAAGGAACCCACAGCAGAGCCCTCTTGGCTGTGTGTCCCAGCCCAGGGAGGACACCCAAAGCCCCCCTGAGGTCAGAGTCAGCAGCTGGAGCTCCGGAAAAGTGTCTGCTGAGCTCCCTGGGCCCCTCCTCTTGTGGATCTGCCCTGCCAGGATACATCAGGCCAACTCAGCAGCCTGGCACACAGCAGGCAGCATGGGATGCTCCAGAGGAAGATTTGTACAACAAGCCCATAAAAAACAAATCTTCAGAAGACCAGACAATCAGCATCATGCCCGTGCCAGGCCTCTGGAGCTGGGCTTTAACCTCCCCCAGGCCAGCCTGGCTCCTCCTGAGCTGATGGGTTTGGCCAGGCAGAGGATGAACAAAGTCACTCCTGTCCCCTCTGCTCCTTCACCCATCTGCTCCGTTTTGTCTCAAGCACTGCCCCTTTTAGCCCAGCTCTTCATAGAGCAGACCATTTTTCCTTCCTAATTAAGATATTAAGGTATTGCCATAACACCAGCAAAAAGCTGGGCTTTATTTTTCATCTTCTGATGGGTATTTCCCTCAAGGACCTCAAATCATGAAAGGAGGTAACAGTTTCCATGCACCTTGTACTCCCTAAATTGCCCAAAATGAAGGTTCTCTGTGGAAATGTGCACAGTTTGTACAATGCCAGCAGACACAGGTGCTTGAGAGACACCAGACAGATTTTTATTCCCTGAAAGGAACAAGCTGGAGCTTTCTTCTGAAGGATGTGACCATTTTAATAATATGTTTTCCTCTGTCTCCCTTGTTTTTTTCCTTCCCTGATTCTCTGATCGTTATTACTAAAATACACACACCAATAATTCCCTTCCTCTGAGCCAGGCTCTCATGGCTGCAGAATGCAATTACCACAAATTAGCGTCTCATGAAAAAACAAAGAGACAACAAAAAGCTGAAAAAACCCAAACAAACCCTCCCGACTGCTTGGCATTTAAAACTCTACTTAAAACACCAAACAGGCAAGCGTGGTAATGAAATTTGCAAAGCAAAATGGTTTTACATGTTAAAGACTTTAACTGAACACCACCAGGAGAAGGGATTGTCCTGCCCTGCCCAGCTCAGGTGAGAACTCACCTGCAGAGCTGCCTCCAGACCTGGGACCAACATCAAGGGGACGTGGAGCTGCTGGAGGGAGTCCAGAAGAGGCCATGGAGATGCTTCAAGGGCTGGAGCCCACCTGGGAGAGAAAATGAATCAATTAATAAGCCTGTTCATTAATTCACTTGATCAGGTAAAGAACCAGTGGCATCTCACCGTGTGCTTTCCTGCATCTGAACTTCCTTGAAAACCAACACTCGGGATAATGAAAAAGGCCATGAGGATTTGCCAGTGTGAGCACTGACCAAGCAGTATTACCCTGGGAAATGTAAAAACTCACATTAAATAATTTGATTTCAAATGAAAAGAGCTGCATAACTGGATTTTCCTCCTTTTGTTCAACACGATGGGGGAGGCTGTCTCAGTGAAGTGAGTTTTAAACATTTTGGTGATGAAGGAACCAGAAATGAATTGTTGTTCAGGGCATTTTTCCTTCCCACTGTGCATTCCAGGACAGAGAAATCCCGAGTCATCAGAACTGGCCAGAACTGCAGCAATCCTCTCAGAAATTGGGTGTCTGCAGGGATGTGTGATCTGCAAGAAAACATTTCTTAAAAATCAAAAAATGAAACGCCAGGCAGCAAATACAAATTTTGTTTGCAGTTCCAAGCCTGCAAGAAGGGTAATATCAGACGCTTCGGAGACAAGCAAGAGAAGCAGGAAGCCCTTAAAAAAGGAATCAGTGTTTGAACTGGAAAGATGGGCAGCATCCTTATGTTCCATCCAGGGAAATGCAGCTCGGGAAGCTCTCACTGGAGCAAGTTCCCACCTCAGTGCGTCAGTGCCAGAGAAACCTCCTGTTCCCACCAGTGCAGTGCCACCTCTCCCAGGAGGGAAGTTACCCACCACCCCTGCTGCCTTCCAGCAGC
This sequence comes from Petroica traversi, assembly GCA_025920805.1. Taxonomy (NCBI): domain Eukaryota; kingdom Metazoa; phylum Chordata; class Aves; order Passeriformes; family Petroicidae; genus Petroica; species Petroica traversi. Next base: position 882,260 of record JAHLSL010000082.1, on the reverse strand, counting down.
TCCATTTGGCCTAAAGGGATGTTCTGGATTATGGGAAGCTTTGTGTTGGCACCTGGCATTGCTAAGGGGTAGCAGGAGAAGCAGGAATTCTCCATTTACAGACCTCAAATTCACCTACGTGTCCTTCCTGACCTGCAGTAAAAATATTCTTATCAAAATCACAGAATCACTGAGGGTTGAAGAGACCTCTGGGACCATCGAGTTCAAGCTGTGACCAAACCCCACCTTGTCCCCAGCCCAGAGCTCTGGGTGCCAGATCCAGGCCTTCCTTGGGCTGGAGACTCCAAACCTCCCCTTCCAAGAGCCCTTTCCTACTGAGGGAGGATAAATCCCCTTTGTTACAACCACTGAACTTCCAGATTTCATCTTCACCCCACATCAGAGCAGAAGGAAAACCTTTCTCCAAAAGAGAAACACATCACTCCCTGGCTTTGGGATTGCACCGATGTTCCCATGTGGGTCCAGCCTTGCTCCTCTCCTTTACTCCAGCTCCGCAAATACAAACCCAAAAAGCTCTGAGCAAAAGCTTCTGCTTGAAAATACTGCTCAAACAAGCACATCACTGCACAGAAATTCACTTTCTGAGTTTCATTGAGCTGAAAATGTTCTGAGAGCTGTAATTCACTCCCTGCTTCCATTTCCCTTTGGAGCATCACTGCCACGCAGTGCACTGCATGAACTCAGGACTAATTCTAAGCAGATGGACCTGATTTTAGCTGTTGGTTTGTTTTATTGGGTTTTTTTGCCAGCTCCTCCATTTCAGTGCCAGCAAGAAAGCCAGCCACACTGGGAAACATCCTCCTTTCACTTCTATACAAGGCAAACCAAAGCATTTCTGCTGGGGTATTTCTGTGAGCTAAATGGAGGCTTTCAACCAGCAGCAGAACCTTCACTTTAGGTCAGTGCTTAACTGATTCCCAAGCTTTTCTGCTGCCTCTCATTGAGCAAACAGTGGATTCCTATTTCCATGCTGCAAAAAGGTTTCCTGGCACTCACTGCATTCTGTAGGATCGAGCTCTTAAGGGCACACAAGTCTGGGAAGTTCCTGCTGCACTGAGCTGAGAGGTCTGAGCGCAGGCAGCAGCGTCCATCCAAGCACTTGGGTTGGAAAGGAGATTTTCTAGGGAAATTGCCAGGTTGGACACATTAAAACAATAACAATAATGCCAGCAAAATCCCTAGAATAAGTTTCAAAGTGGAGAAGGACATGGTTATTCCAAACTGCTTGGGCTGCGGAGAAGTTAACACGGCTGAACTAAAAACGAAAAGAAAGGAAATGTTTCAGCTTATGCTGCTTGTTTTCTTCTGAATGATTCCATAAAACTCTTGGAATTTGGGGTTTTTTGGCCACTTGGCTCTGGGGTTAGGGATGTCTAAGTTCCACACACCTAGGAGGACCAAACACCTCCAACTGCTCCCTGCATTGAGGACAGAAGGGGCTACAGCTGCCACCAAAACATTGCATCCTTGAGATGTCTGTATCGAGGACATCTGCTGTGTCACAGTTTGAATTATTTGAATTTTCTGAGTGTGGTATAAGCACAGAAAGCAGCTCCTTTAGCCCAGAAAATTTGTCCTGCTCTTTGGGCTGGTATTTCCCATTTGTGCCCTGGCACCAGGACAGGAGTGAACATCATCCCAGACCTGCTGGGCTTTCACTGCTCACTTGTTTATTCTCAAATACTCTTGATCCTTCCTTGCAGGAGTTGCTGAGTTTCTGGATTAAAAGCCTCTGATTTATAAGCAGAGGTCCAATTTTGGGGGTTACAGATTCAGGGAACTGATGCTGACGTGCCTTAATTTTAGCTTATATTTTGAAATTGTAAAAATCACACCCATCACTCAGCTCTCTTGTGCCTTGCAGGAAAATAACTAATGTCATAAAACCCTGGAGGCAGCTCCAGCTTTGGAATATCAGAGACTCCTCAATATTAAGCTAAACAGCCTCTATGAGATAAAATTTGACTGGGGATTGGGGGGGGATGGACCTGAGACACAAAGATTAAACATTGCCTTCTATGAGCATAGGATTGACCCCAGACATCCCAAATAACCTTCTGCTCTGCCCTCTTGGCTTTTCCTTTTTTGTTGGTGCCACTCGTCTGAGCCAGTTGTAAAAATCCTGCTGCCTTGGGCTCTCATGGAGACTCAGGGCTGCTCTGTGCAGAATAAAGTCCCTGTCCCAGCCCCGTGTGGTGCCTCTAAATTTGGTGCTGGTGACCCCTGGCAAGGTACAAGGGGCACTTGCTGCTGGAATTACTCCTTGGATGTGTTCCTGTATTTATTTCTCCCCCTATGCCACAGCATATTTCACAAACGTGACATTTATTTGAGGCTGAGGTAACAAATAGTGCAGGGGTATGGGAAGAAAAGGATGAATCATAAAATGAATCATGGAGTGGTTTGTGTAGGAAATGACCTTCAGGATTTATCTATTCCTCCTGCCATGCCCAGGGACACCTCCCACTGTCCCAGGTGCTCCAGCCTGGCCTTGGGCACTGCCAGGGATCCAGGGCAGCCATAGCAAATCTGGGAATTCCATCCCAGCCCCTCATCATCCTAAAAGGGAGGAATTCCTTCCCAAAATCCCATCCATCACTGCCCTCTGGCACTGGAAGCCATTCCCTGTGTGCTGTCCCTCCATCCCTTGTCCCAAGTCCCTCTCCAGCTCTCCTGGAGCCCCTTTAGGCAATGGAAGGGGCAGATTCTGTGAGTGTTCACTCTCTCAGGCTGAGGATTTGCTGACTTATTCCTCGTAGTGGGGTATATTGGGAATGTCTTTGTTTTAAACAAAGTTACTGCCTTGCATTTAGCTCCATTCCCAGTCTTTAAACCAGCTGCACGTTTGTGGTCAGCTTAAATCTCACTGTAACTCCATTAGGAAAAAAAGCACTGCAGAATGAGAAATAATTAAAACCCTTCCAATGCGTTAAAGGAAGGTGTGGGGAGGGGGAGTGGACTAGCAGTGCAAGCTCTTCCAGGTTTCAGATGAACTTTATTATTTTTATATTTTTTTTTTTTTTAACTTTATTATTTGGTGCAAGTGAGAAACCTGTCTCTAACAAATTCATCAAAGGTCCTGGAGATCCCTGAATTCCCTTGTGCTGCTGTGGCTGCAGAGCCTGGCTGTGGGAAACAGGGAGCTCTGACTCCTCAGGTGATCCCCATTGCTGCAAAGCATCCAAAACACACAGGAAACAGCAGCAACATAAGAAAAACTGTTGTTTTTTTTTTTTTTTGTCCAAAGAACAATCCTGATGGCTGCATCATCAAAAAACAGGACATCTGCTGTTTTGTTCATAAAAACCCCAGATGGAGAACTTCTCCCAGCTCTGTTTGCAGCATTATTCCCTTTGGTTTAATCTCGATTTTGCTGATGTTTGTAAAGCATTGCAAGAGGCAGGAGTTCAATGCCTCCCATCTGAAATAGGACATTTCTCTTTATTCCCAGCTAGGAATATTCCCAACACCCTGGGAATGCAGCCTGCACACCGAGGCAGCACATCTGACAGCAAATCTCCTTCTCAGGAAGGCTGCCTCCTTTCCTTGTGCTCCAGAAGATTGCATTTCATCTGCAGGAGCTCTGGAAACAGCATTTGGATATTACAGTAAACATCTCTGTGGGTGGAAAACGATCTGAGTGAAATTCTTCCCTCTCTGCAGCCAAGCAGGGAATGGATCCATTCATTTACCTCAAATTCCTCTGGTTTTTTAACTCAGGTTTCGCTGCAGGGAACCGATAAAATCATATCCACGAGGCACAGAGGAGAGAAAAGTAATGTACCCATTTTCCATTTTCATGGATTTATTGCTAGTTAAAGATGCTCTCAGGGCGCTGCTGTGGTGGGGAATTATGGTTTTTCCGGGCAGCAGCCAGGCACAGCAGTGAACTCGGATCAGCCTGGCTTGCCAGGGAGGCAGACTTTTATGATTATCCTGATTTTTCATTCTGCATTCACAGATATTCCGTGACACCAACTCATCAGACTGGGAAGGTGTCCAGGACTCCGAACATCAGGGTCAGGAAAGCACTTGATGAAGATGCTCAGCAAGGCCTCCTGCCTGAGCTGGATTTGGCCAGGAACACCCTAAATAAAACAGTGAGACCTCATGGAACCAGGAGAATTTCCACCAGCTCAGGCCTGACTCACACCTTGTGGAGTCCAAGTGGCTTTGCTGATTGGCAAAGGGAGAGGGGATGGGCAAAGCAAAATGTGGTCGCTGCCGTTACGGATCTTTAGATGGGGAAAAAAGCTGGTTCCAAAGTTAACTGAGAAATCCATCCCTGACCCGACTCTCTCACCCCGAGGACTCTTCCCTTGGATGGACTGGCTCAGTTTTTATTAAAGTGGAACAGTAGGAAGGGATAAGAGGGCTCAGGGGCAGCAGGGACTGTTGAGCTGGCAGCTCGAGGAGTTTTGAAAAGTGAAGGGTTTAACCCCAGATGGATTCACATTTTCTGAGCAATCTTCAAAAGCAAAGCTCGTTGCCATGCAGCAGCAATGTTTCCAAATCCCAGCCTTGCACAAGTGCCAGAGACTGCCCAGCTCTGCCTCCAGCCAGACCCTCCAGGCTGCACCAAGAAAAGGAGCAGAGCCCTGTTTTGGGGGCAAATCTGGAAATCCAGACAGCCTTGAAAATCCTGGGGGGTTTTGAAAATCCTGGAGAGGATTTCTGCAATTTGCAGAAGAATAACTATGGATTTCTACAGCTGCTGATTTCTCTTGTTCAAACCCATGGCTTTGAGAGCTGCTGGGAAGGAAAAGGGAGCTGTGAAAACCGAAAGTTTTTTGCCTGCAGCAAATTTACTCAGAGGGTACATTTTATCCAGGGTTTCTTCCTTCAGATAATTTGTTGGCAAAGCAAATGCAGCTTCAGCAATGTTGGGCTTTTGTTTTCAGTAAAATAACTTGGCTGGTGGATCAGCCTTTGACTGTAAGTGCTCCTGTCATCCCATGAAATATTTGAAATGAAGGGATGCTGGACTTTGCATTTGGGGTTCAAAAATCAGTTCCAAACCTGAGCAGTGTCTGAGCTCTCAAGGGAAGGCCTGGCTTGGTCACAGGACAGATCTTTAAATCTTTCTGGGACTGATTTGGTTTTTCCCTGGTTGCTGGTGCCAGCCAGGGAATTGTATTTCTGTGAATGGTGATGTGCTTTTGGTTGTAGACCCCAGTCCAGGGGAGTTCTTACTGCAACAGAACCTTTTCCCACATTTAGTTTTCCCAGGGAAAGGAAAATCTTCTTGAGCTCCAGATTAGGGAAATGACTAGTCAGTAACATGGACAAAGCCTAGAAAAGGTGAAATCACACTGTGTTAACGTGAATTGACAGTATTTTTAAGAGGAGGATGGGAAACAATTATCTGTTTTGATGAAGAAATTATAAAAATACCTGGAAAAAGAGAGGAAGTGTTTAATTGGATGTGTAATGTATGCAAATGTGCACGTGACACCCAAAATCAGGTGAAGGAGAAACTCTGTGTTCTTGAAACTTGTAGGAGTCCTGCTCTTGGAACTCCCCTGATCCACCTGAAAATAAACTCGGCTTGGAGGGGCACAGGAGAGAACAACAGCAATGCCCACTAAAGTTCTGTGTCACTGATTCCTGACAGGCTCTGAAATGTGTCAACCGATCCACCACAGCCTGATTCCAAAACAGACTTGAACTGAAAACAAAACCCAGTCATTCTGTGTTTTGCTTCACAATAAGATTTCTGGAATGGGCAGCCTTGAGAGAGGCAGGATTAGGAACCTGCTCCCATGTAATTAAGCTGTAAAAAATGGCTTTTGTCAGGACTGAAGAAATGTTCTTTCCAAATTAACCATCACTAAGATGCTCTAAGAGCCCATCCCTCCCTGTCCCATCCTGTTGGGATCTGATCCCCATTTGCTGCTGGGGAAAATCTTTGCACCCTGATTGTTATGCTGTCAAACAATTATATTAATTATTATAATTATTAATTGTTATATTAATTGCCCCTTGTCCTCCTACCCCGTGTGCCTGGCAGATTTCCACTGATACTTTCAGCCCATTGTGCAGTGAAATAAAATATGCAACTCTGAGACAGAGAACAAGTCCTGCTGAGCACAGATTGCATTTGCTGTAGATTTTTCCTCCCCAAATTGTCAGGTGTCTACAAACCGTTCCTATTCAGGTTTTAATTAATAGTACAGCTCAGCAATTAATATGGCTGTGTGATTGTTTCAATCAACCTATTTAAGGTGCAGTCCCCCTTAAAAATTGACCGAAGTTTTGAATAATTTCTAAGAGCAACTTCCTTTCTGTAGACAAAGAGAAGCATTTTTCTTCCAAACTCTTTCCATCAGTAGATATTGATCACTTAACCAAGCCAGCCTTTCAGCTGTGAAAGGCCTTTGATTAAAATTTCCCTTGGCAGTGCCTTGGATTAGATATTTTATCATCATCATGAATACTAAACACCCATTATGTAAAAAAAAGAAATTAAATGAGGGGCAGTAACCTGGTGGGAGAAGTGGAAAATTGTGCATTAAATGCCAGGCACACTCTTAGATACTCCTGGTCCACTTTACGTATTGTACAGTCAGTTAAAAGAAAATCTCAGGGCTAAAAAAATTCTATTTAATTTCAACATTCTATGTAGCACCTGTAAATCTTACTGGCTTTGTTAAGAGGCTGCAGATTTTCTGCTGTGTTCTTGTGGTAATTGGAATTCTCTCTCTGCCTCAAAAATCTGAGATGGTTTTGGAATAGCAAACAACCTGTCCACCACAAAATCTGCTCTGATAGGACTGAAGTGTCAGCTTTCTCCTTTTTTTTTTTTACCAGAAAACTCCCCAGCACATGAGGAGAGAGCTGATATTCCAGATAAATGCCACTGCAGATGAGTCAGCTGCAGAGGAGGGGAGCTGCTCAAGTATCCTTCTGTAAAAAGAAAAAAAATCTCTTTCAGGACTCAACAAAAAGGCAGAAGGCAGCACTTAATTTGGCAGGGAGGCAGCAGTGATGATCAGAGCTGATATTTAGTGGTGAGGCAGCAGTGATGATCACACATGACAGAGGAAGATGGGGGTTTTTGTGTTATAACCAGGAAAAAAATCTCTCTGTTGCAAGCGATCTGTTTTGGCCCTGAGAAAGTCTATCCATGGCTGGTTTAACCCTTTCTTAGGAGGTTCTTTAATCTGTTTCAGCAAGGAATTCTTTGGACAACAATCCCACTAATGCCACAATGAGTTTGGTTGTGAGTTTCTCCTAAACAACACCCATTTTTGAGTTAAGGATGCAGAGTTGCAGCCATGACCATTCCGAGAAAATGAAAGAAGAAGAGCAGCAGTGCTAAGACCAGGTGGTTAAATCTGATTTATATGTCCCCCTGGGCAGCAATAAGAAGCCAACAGCTGACTCAGAGTTTCTTGTTAAGTAGGATTTTGAGTGTCTAATTCTCATATCTGCGAATAAAACTTTGTTGTAAAGACAGAGGTCAGGAGATGCACAAGCCAGAATTTCCTATTTAATTCCACTGTAAGGTGAGCTTTAATTAGAATTCTGCCTGCAGAATGGTTGTGGCTGGGGGCAGGGTATTTTTGAATCCCACTCTTAGCAAAATTGCTCTCAGTGGGTTTTCGAGGCAGATGTATGGAGAGCTGTGCTGGCAGAATAACACCCCTGAAAGGTTAAACCTGTCAAAATACAACCTGAAACACAGAGCATTAACTCTGCCCTTTAGAGAGGTAAGTATTTATTGGCCCCTTCGACAGCAGCCTGCCCGGGGGGCTCCCAAATTCCTGCAGAAGGTGTGAAAGCAGCAACAACTGCAGGAGCAGAAGCTGCCCAGGTCTTTTCATTTGTTCCTCTCCCCATTCCAGCTCCCAGCTTACAATGTCTCGATGATAGCCCAGCCGCGAACAAGCTGCCTGTTCACCGAGCGTGAAATGATTTTTTGAATTTGTATCCATTATCCGAGGCAGGAAAAGCCCTGCTCTCCCTGTTTACGGTGCCAGCAAAGAGCTTCCAGTTACACCGAGGTGATTGGAAAAGAAAGCTGGTTTTGGCTTTGTTTTGCTAACTCTGCTTTGCAGCTTCTTCAGGATGTTCGCTGGCCTCATTTTCCTTCAGTTAATTACTTGGATATCATGGTCTTGCCTAAAGCATCAGAGGAAAGAGTTTAGAACTCGTTAACAACTGACTTTCAATTGGATTGTGATTCCTTAGCAGGAAAACCAGAGGTGCTGCAGGAAACAGCCAGTGGGGTTTTTCCACGCCTTTCAGACCTCAATATTCTTTGAGGCAGCAGAGGATGCAATTCCTGCAGCCACATTCCAGCTGAAGGCACAACTGGCAGGAGCTTCCCTGTTTTCCCAAGCTTGTCCCAGATGGATGAGGCTGGAAGGGACCACTGGTGGTTTGCAGTGCCACCCTCTGCTCAAGGTCACATTTCTCAAGTTTGTGTCACAGGGCTGTTGCACAGGGTGATGGCAGTGTCCACCTCAGATAAAAGAAGTCTTTAGATGAGGAACAGATCTTTTAAAAAAGTTCTTCAATTCTATTCCCTTCCATTTAATCGCTGCTTGCACACAGATGAACTTTTGGTAAATTCTTAGTCCTGATGATGGCAGTTGAATAATTGTCCCCCCTTGGTGTGTGTGGAGACTTAACTTTGAGGTTAAAGCATATCAGTGAGGCAACTATAACTAATTCTGTTTTAGAGGCTATTTTCAATTGTAAGTGAAAAAAAATCTCTTTTTTTAGGACAATTCACTTAATGGTGAGCCATAGGCAAACCATTAATATATGATGAAAATTAAAATAACTCCTTCGTTTCTTTTGTTGGAAAAGATTTATCTAAACACGGCATTTTAATCTTATTTAGAACTGTGGATGCCTTGATCCTGCAGTGAAATCCTCCTACAACCTCATAATCCATCAGAATTGACTTGTTATGGACTGGGGAACACTGCACAGTGCCAGAATGTTTGTGAAGCTGCCAGAAGCAGAAGGGATTATCAGCCTTTAATAACAGAAATCAGGGAATCCCAGAATGGGTTAAAGCCCATCCAGTGCCACCCCTGCCATGGGCAGGGACACCTCCCACTGTCCCAGGGTGCTCCAAAATCCATCCAACCCAGCCTTGGACACTTCCAGGGATGGGGCAGCCCCAGCCTGTTCCAGTGGTTCCCTGCTGAAAGGAATAAGGAATTTGTCTTCACAAACAAACCCTGGGTCCTGCCCACAGACAAAACCAGCACTGAGAGGCAAAAGAAACAATGGGGAGGATTCCACCCATTGATGAATGGAACCAGGGAGATTTGCATTTACAGACAAACCAAAGGTCTGCTGGTAAATAAAATGGAATGTTGGAAGGAGAAAGGAACAATGGGAAGACCCATAAATTCCATCAGGAATTCCACTGAGTGACACAAGGGAAGGACAAAGAGGGGCAGGAATTCTACATGAGAGGGGGGTCTCAGGTCTTGGGTGTTCTGGGCAGTCTGAGCCTCTCCAATCCCTCAGCCCATGGGGAAAGAGAGAGGGACAGGCAGGAAATTGGGATAAAAAGGAGGCTGCACCCTCCAAAAATCTGAGAGACCCCAGGGAAAATGCCCCTTTATTCAAATAAAGTTCCAGGACTCCTTTGTCTCCTTTTTGGACAGAAACCTCTGCTGTTTGTGGATTCATTTTCCTCTCGCCCTGGCTGGCTGGGCTGTGGAACAGATTCTTTCCTGAAGATGGAGAAGCCTGGGCACAGCCCCAGCCCTTCTGCAGCAAAGCAGGAAGGCAATTAAATTTCATCCCCAGTGCCACAATTTAATTTCCACAGGGTGCTGCTCCTCAGGATCCTCTGGGACCTCTCCTGGCGATGTGAGAAGATGCTGGAGCTCAGATGGAGCCATTGATTCCTTTCACTGCTGACAACAAAGAGATGAACAAAGCCTGTCCATTATTCATAGGAAGGGCTTTCACCATGGCTCCTGTGGGACCCGCAGAAGCTCCCAAGCACTGAACGGCCACACCTGTCCCGTGTCCTGAGTGCTGCTCAGCCCCCAGCACGCTGGGAGCAGCTGCCTGTGCTGGTCCTGCAGGGGCTGGGGCCTGATAAACCAGCAGAGCCCAGATGATTCGTGTCCTCTGAGCTGCCCCAGAGCAAACACTGCCACCCCCAGAGCCCGGCAACAACAAAGGGGTTTTCTTCGGAGGGAAAGGATGTCTGCTGTCATTAGAGAGGGACACAGATGGGACACCCTGCACCCAGGCTGGCTGGGCACCACTGCAGAGTGTGCTGCTCTCTTTCCATTCAGATAAGCTTCCTTATCAAATACTCAAAGCCTCCTCCAAAGCTCAGCACCTCGTTCTGAGGTTTTCACAGGGGTCCCACATACCCAAAGTTCTGAAATGAGCACAGTTCATTCACCCTGGCTCTGAGCATCCTGCAGGTGTGAAGCCCAGAATGACTCTGCCTGAAATTCAGGATTTACCATGATTTCAGATGGATTGCCTCTGCATTAGATATTTTAGCAATATCTGATAAGGGTTCCCTGTTCTGTCAAGATTGAAACTTAAAACAGACACAGAGAAGCTGGATGTTAATGCAGATTCCCATTATCTTCATTTTATAGTTGCATTATTATCACTATTTTGTATTATTCTCATCCCAGTCTCCGGATGCTTTGCAATAGGAGGAGTTGCACCCTCTTTTTTTCTACATTTTGTTAATAATTTTTGTAAAAGTGAGAAAAAACCAGTGATTTATCCAAGTCCCTTCCATCTGTATCTCTGTACAGCTCCTTAAGGATACGGAATTTTTAACTTTTCCATCCCTCCCAGGGATGGGGCAACGTTTCTCCCTTTCTACAAATTATTTGGCAAGTCTGCATGTAAACATACGAGGATCCTTTATCTTCTCTGAGGCATCCTAGAGCTTGTCCTATTCCTCACAGATGGAGAAAGCCCATTTTGAGATCAGTAATAGACCCAATTAATTTGCAGTTTATTCCTGTTGACCTTTGGGAGCTGCAGTGTCTGGAAAATCCAGTGCCTCATACAGAAAATTGGCAGGGAGATTTTTCTTGTTATTTAGAACAAATTGTCAATGGGATGAATATGAAAAAATCCATTAAAGGATTCAAACCTAGTTTGTTGTCTCATTTTCACTTTGGTGTGAGGCTGTAAGATTTCTGACACCATTTAAGAGTCACGGCTTAATTGGAGGAAGACTGAAGCTGAAAATGGAATTATTTGTCTGTAGACTTTAATTGGACAATGTGGAGGAATCCTTTGTGTTGCAAAGATAAAAAAAAATGGAAGCAATTCCCTGCCAAAAAAAAAAAAAACAAACCCAAAAAAACTTTTGAGCCAGGGAAGGAGAGAAGGCAGAAATCCTTTCCAATAGTGTTTGAGCACATCTTATGGCAAAGCAACTTAAAGGCATCACAAAAGACAGTCAGGGATATGAGGAAAATGAATCCACAAACAGCAGAGGTTTCTGTCCAAAAAGGAGACAGAGCAGTCCTGGAGCTTTACTCCAATAAAGGCAGAGCCCATGGGGCATTTCCCCTGGGCTCTCTCAGATTTTTGGAGGGCGCAGCCTCCTTTTTATCCCAATTTCCTGCCTGTCCCTCTCTCTTTCCCCATGGGCTGAGGGATTGGAGAGGCTCAGACTGCCCAGAACACCCAAGACCCCCCTCTCATGTGGAATTCCTGCCCCCCTTTGTCCTTCCCTTGTGTCACTCAGTGGAATTCCTGATGGAATTTATGGGTCTTCCCATTGTTCCTTTCGCCTTCCAACATTCAATTTTATTTACCAGCAGACCTTTGGTTTGTCTGTAAATGCAAATCTCCCTCGTTCCATTCATCAATGGGTGGAATCCTCCCCACAGTTTCTTTTACCTCTCAGTGCTGGTTTTTTTCTGTGGGCAGGACCCAGGGTTTGTTTGTGAAGACAAGTTCCTTATTCCTTTCAAGGAGCTATTTTTGTATCTCCTGTTTCAGAATCTCCACCACAGCACAAGCCATTGATGTCTCTGGGTAGTGAAGTGCTCTCAAAGTCCTTCTCACTGTGTTTCCCTCAAGTGCCTGAGTAGAGGAGCTGTGAATGAGCTGGATCAAGGCTCCCCTGTGGGGTTTGGGAGAGATGAAAAGATGGGCTGGACCTCACTTGGGAGAGCAAGAAAGAACTCTTCAGCAGATATTTATGGCACACGGATGTCTTTTTAGAGAGAAGAGCAAGTTTAAGTAAACATAAATGCACTTTATAATTCTTTAATGCCACCAGTGTAAGAACCAAGCCTTCTTTGTTGCACGGTGTCTTAAGGATTTTAATAGAAAATGTGGATGAGCTGTAGGAAGAGATGGAATATGTCCCAACAGGGAGAAAAATGAGACAATTCTTTTTTCCCCCTACTCCACCAATCAAAGGTCACTCACCCATTCTGATCCAGTTTCCCATTTTGCTCTTAGACTGCAGCGTGTTCCTCCTCTGGCCTCAAACCCACCTCCAACCCTTTCTAGAGAGGCCTAATTTGGGGTTTTTTTGCAGTCTGACCTGAAACAAGCCCAAGCTAAAATCTTTTCCCTTTGATTTCAATATCTGTTCCATGAGATCCTTCAGACCGAGCCCTGCTCCCAGTTCTGCTGCAGTGGAGTTGGGATAATGATGCTGTTGTAGAATAAGAACTAAATCAATGCATCAGCGATGAAACTGAAAAAATAAACTTTGGTGTCAAAGTCCACTTCAGCCAGGGGTTGTGCAAACATTCTCACGAAAAGCAAACCATGAAGGGAGCAAGGAAAATAAATTCTAGCAGTTGTCCCAGCAGTTTCAGGCACTGGGTCCTGGGATTCCATGAAGGACAGAGAGCTGAAAATATTTACGGATCTCGTTTTCAAGTATTTAATTATGTTCAGCTGTGATTTAAAGAGAACCTGCTGGCATGTAATTTCTCATAGAGAGAAAAATCTCCTCTTTATGTCACCAGCAGGTATTTTATTTTACTTCCATGAACCTCATGTCAGCAGCACGAAGGCATTTCTGATCCATAGAAATTCCCAGGAGGAGTTAGTGACACAAACAGCGGGAGCCTGGGCAGCAGCAGGAGCGGGGTAGCAGCGTGCTCTTCCCATGTTCCATTGGTGGCTCTGATGACAAGTCTTTGGCATCCTGGGACACTCACTGGAGCCAAGAGACCATGGGCAAACTTCACTGTTTCTATTTCTGTGATCTGTAGTTTTTTGGGGCTTTTCTTTTTAACAATTTCATGCTCCTTTTTCTGATGGAGCAAAGCTTTGGAGTTTTTCTAGTCAGACATTCCTTCTTGGTTTTCTGGAACCTGACAAGGCTCAGGCAGATCCAGCTGCTTTCAACGTGAGCTCCATTATTTACCATAAAACAAGAGGAAAAGCACATGTGAGCACTCCCATTCCCATGGCTGTTCTGGCATCAAGGGATCCACAGATTAATTATGAACCCTCCTGACTGCCCGACAGTAAAGTCCTCAAGAATTACCTTCTTCAATAAATTACAGAAATGTGAAATTTATTTGCTCTAATCTCAGAATGCCTTGGTATTGCAATATAAAATTTAATAGCAATTCTTTGCACTTTCTGTTCTATGGATAAGAGATGCTTTGTAAATATAAAAGGGCATTAATTTCCAAAGGTCTCCATGTGATGAGTGCAAGGCACCTCTCAGGCTGGAGGGTTCTAGATGCAAGTTTCTTTTCCTTCTGTGGCAAATATATTTTCAGATCCCCCCATGTCTTTGTTTGAAAGATAGATGTCTGTAGGATTTAACCCTGTGGAATTTGGTTATAGGGGTAAAATAGAAGCGAGGGATCTCTAAAGATGGTTTAGAGCATGGGAGTTTATTGTGAAAGAGCGTGGGTCTGAGAGGCTGCTGGGCTGCAAGACACAGCTCAGAGCAGGCCAGAGAGAGAGAGAAAGAGGCAAAAAGAGAGAGCAAAAAGAGAGCGATTTGCCGTTTACAATACAATAAATCATCTTCTCTGTTGAATATTCTAATTCTCTTTAACCAATCTGAGACAAGCTACAAACTCTACAATATTTGCATGCAACCTATAAGAATCATCACATTACCATATGGGGTTATATTTTAAACCTTAAAAAAACTGCTTTTGGGAATCTCTACCAGGCAGGCAGGGTTTGCTCTGACCTTTGGACCAGCCTGGGCAGAGGGCATTGTTCTATCCAGAAGGAGGATTCCCTTCAGTCAGCTCTGCCATTGTTTCTTAGTTACTCTTTAACTCAAACCTTGTCTTCATCTCAATTTCGATTCTACTTTCCATATTTCCAGCATCTTTTGCAAGGTAATCACATCTATAAGGCTTTCCTATTTCATCTTCCCCAACAGGTGTCTGCCAAGGAAGGCAGGAACCTCTCTTGGAACTGAAAACCTGACCCCTTTTCCTCCACATTATTAAATCTGAAATTAAGGGGCTTTCAGGCAAAGATATGGGAAAGGAATAAGAGCTCTTTGCTAACACATCCATGTGTAACAAGGCAAACATAGAAGAGCCACGGCGTTACCAACAAGCAGCAGCACAAACCCAGTCCCAGCCCTCTCTGCTGCAGGCACTGCCCCTTTGGTGCAGTTCCGCTCACGGCCAGCAGGGGCGCCGCTGGCTCCGGCCGGACAGGGCGGCTGCGATGATTCCTCCGAGGCTGCAGGGGGGCGCTGTGGCGTCGCCCCTCTCCATACGGTGGCCGTTACATGCCAGCGTGTTCTCTTTAAACCACAGCTGAACATAATGAAATACCTGAAAATGAGATCGGTAAATATTTCCAGCTCTCTTGCAGGCGAGGCCTGTGGGAGAGATGGAAAAGGGGAGGCCTTTCCAAACCCAGCCAGTCCCGGTGCCCCTCGGATGGCGAGATGGGCTGTAGCAGGAAACTTGGTGAAGAGGCCAGAACAGCAGGGGCGGGCACGCCCAGGATGGCAAACTGAGGGTGGCGAGCCATGTCAGATACAGGACAAGGATTTGGAAGAGCACCCTGGCATAAAAGGTGCCGAATTCCTGTATCAAGGTATCTTTTCTTGTTGATCTCCAGGTTCCAAATATATCCCCTGCTCCATTTACCTGATTAGTTTTAGTGATTTGAATGATTTTTTCACCCTGTGCAATGCCACTACCTCTGTCTCAAACAGATTGTGGCAGCTTGCTTTGTGCTGCTTTTAGAAGGTTTTCGTGTGTGCCCCATGAATGCTGAAGAAAATTAATCCATTAATATTAATCCATTAGGAGCAACTGACAGAGGAAAATGCCAGTGTGCTGGATGGCACTGGGAGCAGCTCTGGTTTGCTTTCCAAACTTCTTTGCAGGAAAGTGTTTTGCCAAGGAAGACAGCAAAAAAGGAAGAAAAGAGAGTGTTAAATATAGAATGTGTTTCTGCATTTGTTGATATCCTTGAGGACGTGGGTGATCCAGGCAACAGGAGCAACCCAGGCAGATCTTGGAGTTGAAATATGGGATAGGAACAGCAAAGCTTTAAAGGAATGGCTCAGTACATAGTAGGTTGTGAACAGCTGATGGCCAGGGATGACTTCTCCAAGAATGGGTTCTGACCACAGAAATTCAAAGTAGGTGCATTCTGATAAATCCAAGCCCATACTGAATCATTTGGGAAGAGCTGAGGGTGCTGCATAGCCCCACCAGGAGCTCTCCCAGAGCTCCAAGAGTGTAAATTTTTAATAGAATGCAGCTGGACAAAGGAAGAACATGAAGGTTGAGGGATTTATCTGTGTTTTGTCAGCAGAGGACTGAGAGAAACACACCATGAACAAGTAAAACCAACATCCCATCTCCCTAGGCAGAATTTTTTTTCCCTGTGATTGATTTCCCCATTCATTTCCAGGTAATTTGAGCAATGAGACTCTTGAATCCCTTGGGAATTGTGAATACAGGGGACCTGACAAACAATTTATTTACTTATGATGGAAGAGTTCTGGTGTTCCTTTAATGGGTGTACAGATTCCCTTTTTTTTTTCTGGGCAGCAGATTTTTTGTAGCAGGGATTTAATGCTGGACTTCTTAATTTGAAGAACAAGGTTTTATATCTATGATAAAGACACATTTTACAGCATCTCAAATATTTCAGTCACTGGAGGGTAACAGAAATGTAAGGGGACCACAGACCACCTGAGCTACTCCTGCTCCTACCTTGACTCAGCATTAGTGGAAATGTTCACATCTTTATATTAACAGAGCAATTCCAGTGACAGTGATTGAGCCAATCTGTTCAGCCCTGACAGTGAGAAATCTCTCCTCTGCCTCCAAGAGCAATTAGGGTAATTATGCACGTGCCAATTAAATGAGAGAAAGAATAAATCAGTGTCAGTACCCTAAACCACAGCCCGTTTCTTCCATCATCAGGAAATAACTTTTTGTATCAACATCTTTGCATTTATTGATATTTTTTAGGCCTCAAGTCTCCTGCTTTGGCCACAGAGGGTTCAAATTCTTGGTTTTGGAAGAAAACACCCTGATTTTCCATCAAGAGCTGTGAGAGCTTGTTCATGGCCTGCCCAGGTGCCTCTTCATGCCAGAAAACACATTTTCTAGGATCCTCTTAAAAACTGTATCCTAAACTGGGAGTTAGGATAAATAAATCCACAATTTTCTCATCTATCTCTCTTTCTGTTTGTACTGTTCCAGTAGGTGTGAGGAGGTGCTGGCAGAGTCTGGAGGCTGCAGAGGCTCTGAGTGCCTGCAAACGAGGCACAGTGTGGAATTCACAGGTCTTAAATAAAACCCTGAGACGGCAAAGCTGAGAGCTTTTCACCAAAAGGATCAGTCAGGACTCAGAGACCTCCAAGGAGCCAAACATTTATATTTACACCTCCAAATCTATGCAAATCAGGAAAGGATTCTTTTTAGTTTATTATTCATTCTTTTGCTGAGTGCCTGAGTGTGTGACATATCCCACATTTTAATGCAGGCATGAATCAAGTTCAAAATGAGTGAAAAAACCTCTTTTCTGGCCGGTGCATTTGGATGTGACACACAGACCTGGTTCCTTCTGGGCTGAACCTCAGACTGAGGGGATCTCATGAAATTTGCCAAAATAAATCAGGAATCTTCAGAACTGCTGGAAAAGCAACCTTGCTTAAGGAAACAAAAGAAATAAAGAGTTTAGGAGGAAAAAAAGAGGCCCAAATTCTAATGAACCTGGATTTATTAAAACGTATGCAATTGATTTCAGTGGGAGCAGCAGTTGGCTCGGAATAGACCGGTTTAATTAACAATAATGATTTTTTGGCAGACTCCTCCAAAATCCCAGAGGAGCAGTCCATGCTATTACCGCTGCAAAATCCTCATAAATATGTGGCTGTATTTGCTCTATTAAATAAAAAGGCTGTAGAGAGCTGATGGATTGGGGGAGCCTGTTCTGCACAAGAGGGCCAGTGATGAAGCATCAGAACACCATGGACAAAGAATGTGACTCCACAGAAGTCCCTGGTAAAATTCCACCCTTTTCTGTAGGATGAGGTTTCACTTTTGCCAATCTGTGAAGGTGGGAGCTTTGTGCCAGCACCTGATCAGCAAACACATCTGTTCCGGCTTGTGCAGACCTTTAGCTGGGAGCATCTGCTGCCTTGTGAACAGAATTCACAAATCCCCTTGCCTTGGATTCTGATTGAAATTCTATGAGTGCTTTAACTTGCAGCCTGGAGAAGCGAAAAGAATAAAAGGGTAAACAAACCTGAGTAATGGAAATGAAGTGATGGAAGAGGGGAAAGCTGCTGGCTGTTTTGAGGAAGATTCTGGTTTCCTCTTTTTTTTTTTTCAACAGGCTGCTAAGGGTTAGTCACTGGCACTACCACCACAGGTGGAAAACATAAATTATTACCAGACTTCTTAATAATAGAAACCATTTCTAGGCTTGGGAGTCTATTTAGGAGTAGCTGATTAAACATGTGTCTTGTGATCTGTGCTCTCTAAAATTAACATTCTGCTGTGTTTCATTGACCCTTTTGCCCTGGATAAATCAGAGCATCTCTCCTCTGTGCCCCACCTCAACCCCACTCCTGAGAGAATGAGATCCAAACCATTCTGGACCTGTGTAGCAATGACAGAGGAATGGCCAGGAATTCCTCTGCCTGCTTTCCCCAAAACCACATTTCCTCCCAAGCTCCAGCTTCAGGCTGTGACCATTGAGTGTCTGGCCCATTTTTGCAGCAGGAATTTGGGATGGAAAATGCTGTTGCTCTGCATTGCTCAGATAAAGCCCCGTTTATTTCCCACTTCATTGGCTCTGAGGGATAATTGGAGCACAGTCCTACAGTTTGGCATTTTATAAATACCAGCAAGAGTGGAGAATTTTGCCTTTTGAATTATATTTATGCTAATGTCTGAATTACATTTTATTGAATGTGTTTTGATACCCTCCCAGTGTGATGTAACTGCACCAGCAGGGAGCTGCCAGTTCTGTTGTCTGATGATTGACATCTGATTTTCTACTGTGGGATTCGATCAGGGAAAAATCAGAGAGCCCAAGATATCCAAGACCTTCAAAATGCTCCTGGAATTCCTTTTACGTAACCACAAACATTCTTACTGGTATTTTAACTGACTTTCAGGAACAATGCAATATTAATTAATGATTTCCCTAAAGAATTTGGAACATTTGGTGCCATGACTTGTTCATCTTTGGATTGTGACAAAGTAAGGAAGAGGACCCTGTGATAGGACAAAATTTCTCATCCTTTCAGTGAGGAAAAGCAAAAAATAAGGGGGTAAGAAATCAAAGAAATTTAGAGGTTGCTAATGAAGAAAATCACGGCCCTCTTTGGAGGCTGTAAAGAGCTATAAACCAAGGCAGGATATTGGTGTGGAGATCACTGATGCCATTTTCTGCCTGCCTTTTGGATGCCTTGCTCGTGGTGCTGTTGCTGTGCCATGAAATAAAAGCTCTCCATCTCGTGCCTCAGCACAGTTCTCTGTCCAGCACAAATTATACCCAAACATTCTGAGAGGGGCAGCAGAGCAGGAGAGAAAGGGAAGCAGAGCGACACTGTTAAAAAAACCTGTTTGTTAAAAGTGGTTATTGATCCTCTCCCGCTGAATTCCTACACATGGCTTGCTCAGGCTCCCTGTGCAAATGTTTATCCCATTAATACATCTGCCTGGAACATTTACTGCCAGTTTGTGACAGTTCAGGGCAGTGAAAGCCATGAGCAATGTGCTGCGGCCCCAGAATTTACAACAAAATAATCACTTGTGCCTGCAAGGCAAGCGAGAGTGTTAATTACCCCCAGTACTAATTTTTGACCTCTGTTATGAAGAAGATTGCAATAAACCCTGCTCTGACCTTGCTGTCTTTGAAGAGGAAAGGCTTTTAGAGGCTGATTCTTCAGCTGAAAAACTTTCTGAGCGCTTCGTGCAATCAGCACATCCTCGTTGGTATCCACCGGAATAAAGGATGTTGATTAATTGATTAAATCTTGCTAATAATGCTCTGAGACCTCACAAAAATGCATATGGAAGAGGAGAACTTAATCGATAATCTTGGATACGCATTTAATCTGTTCTATCTGCCCAGGAATGATGAAGACTTCCCAACAAATCCTGCTGGGATGGTGGGGGGTTGATATTTGGCATTTCTGCAGCTCATCCATCTCTCAGCATTTACCCTGGTGTGTGTGTACTCGTCATGGTGACATGTCCTGCTCCTGAGTCTAAAATGAGCAAGATCCCATTAGCAGTGGGAACTGAGCATGGCTGGGGAGAGAACTGGAGGTGTTCCAGTCATGCTAATAATACTTTTTGCTTGGAGATAGCAACAATCCAGTTATGTTAATTTTTTGCTTGGCACATGCAGCGTGCCACGGGCAATGATGGCCATGAGTGTTTTTACGAGGGCTTAATGCACACTCTGGGGCTCTGCAAAGCAGCTGCCAGAGTTAAATGCAGGACAAATCAGATGGTTAATCAGCATGTGAATGCACGAGGAGCCAGGTCTGCAGACCAGGCACTGTTATTTTTAAACCCCTGGGCAGCTCTGCCACCAGATGGGCTTTTTTTTGAGCTCTGAGTGCTCCTCAGAACAGTTTGGTTTGGGCCTTTCACAACCTGTAGTAACTCTGTGAATACCTTTCTGCAACTGCTCAGCCTGGCTCCTCATTTTTTAAGTTGGGATCAATCAATGCTAAGAAAGTTAAGGCAAATCCTGTACATTTGCAGGCTGGATGGAGCCTGGGCCTGATGGGGATATTTGGCCTTGTTTTAGCTGTCCTGACCTTTGGGATACACCAAGAATAGCTCAGAATGAGATGTCCCAGCCCTGGAAGTGTCCAAGGCCAGGTTGGATGGGGCTTGGAGCAACCTGGGATAGTGGAAGGGGCCCATGGAATCATCATGAGATGATCCCCAAGCTCCCTTCTAACCCAAACCATTCCATGACTCTAAGTATTTAAAGATGTAAACTTGCTGATTTTGGGAGTTAAGCACCTGGGAATGAATGCAGTTTCTACATCCCTTTGTGAGCCTGGATTTTTAACCTCCAGTTAATTCCTGGAAGTGAATAAACCACTTCACAGCTTGACATTATTTGAAAACTTCTGAGTGGGGTTTTGTCATGTTTAAATTAAACTTGACCAAAGCTTATACAGACTCAAATGATAGGATATTAGGAGGAAGTTGAAGGTGAAAACATCTCTTATTGAGTAACTTTTTCCCTGTGTCTCTAACGTGTTAATTTTTCTCCCTGCTCCTAAATAAATAGGGGAGACAATTTCCATTAAAAGTGGATGAGCTGGAAGTGTGAGTGGAGGGTTTTCTACTCTGAAATCTAAATTCTTTAGTCTTCAAAATCACAGCCAAGTGCTCAGTTGTTTGATGTTCCACTTCCATGACCACATTATCTGCTAAAACATCTGCAGTGACTATATTATTAATAGGCAATGTCATGATTTTCCTCTAGCAAACTTCCCCGGGGCTTCATCTCTACTCTGAGCAAGGCAATAATATTTACTTGCTCTGAAAAAATAAAATCTTGTCAAGAATTTTGTCATTTCCTCTGACCATTAATTAAACTTGAAAAGCACTTACCAGCACTACTATTAGCACTTCATGCCTGGCTAAACCTACAGAGAAAGAAGTGAAGAGAGCAATTTGATATGAGATAAATGTGCAGTGAGGAGAAGATGATACAGAAATGCGAATACAACCAACAGAAAACTTATTTTTCTACTTTGATCAAGAACTAAACATTTCTGGTAAACACTGAGAATATATTTTGCTATATACTGTGTGCAATTTTTATGTACTCAAAATGTACCACAGCATCCTTCCAGTTCTTCCTTTCTTTTCCACTGAAATAATTGCTGGAGCAGGACTTCAGCAATTCATGTAAATATCATTAGCACTTGTGCTTCTTTTTAGGATACTGAGGGATTTTTCCCTTCTTTTCTTTGTTTTCTCTGTTTCCCCTTTCTCCCAGGAATTCCATTTCTGTTTGATGTGCTGCACTCGTTCCCACAAAGAGTTTGGGTTCTGAGAATCTGACATTTTCCAACAGAAACCCATTCCGTGAGAAAATCCCCAAGCCAGTCCTTTCTCTAACTACAACCAGTTTGCCTCCCATGGGCCCAGATCCAGCAGCAATCACACAAATATCAACAAAATTTCACAAGGTCTTCCAGCCCAGCCTACTCCTGTAGCCATGGTTTATATAAAATTTAAAACAGAGAGACATTTCTACCTATTTCTGGGGTGCCACAGTGTTGTCCCTCTGTGGCCACCAGTGGCTGCCTGATAGATTTAAATCTAATATTTGAAATGTCAAATGAAATTTCAAATTTCATTTCAAATCAAATTTCAAATTTAATCTAAAAATACATTTATTATATAGCTCTCTCCCGATGGATGCAGGTATAAAGAAACCTCTCTGCAAACACAGCATGGAAAAGGTGGTTTTTTTCTACTGACAGTTCCTGCCAACTTGCTCACCCTGGTCCCAGGTTTAAGCTCATTTGATGGCTTTGAGGAAAGATAAGGATTTGAGGGCTGTAAGTGTCTTTGGCTCATTCCTAATGGTAAAAAGGACAGAAGGAAGAGAATGTTTGGCAGTAAAAATTCTTTATGAAGGAAGTATTAAAAATAAGTGGGATGGATTTCAAATGGATTCTTGTGGCACAGCTACTGACTTTACTGGAAGCAATCAATTATAGCTTGCATTGATTCCTGGGTGTCCTGGAACATTCTTTTCTCATTGTCAGTGTGCACTGTAGCAAAACCACACTGCAGTTTGCTCTTCCCCATTGCAGGGAGAAAAGGGGAAAAAAGACAGAAATTCCCATCAGTTCAGAGCAAATGTTTTCCTCTGTATTAACAAAACAAAAGCATTGTCTGTAAATTTTCAGCACAAAGTTCTGAGAATGAAAAATGATGCATTATGCATGCAAAAGTCTGCCAAAATGACAGCAGCTCTTGTTAAATTTCTTTTGTCAAGGAGAAAAACTTGTCTAAATTGCCTCACTATTTTATTAGGAAATGAAAAACAAATATCAAAGTGGTATTTCTTTTAGAGTTTTATTGTAAATGGAGTTAAATACAATGAAAAGGCAAACATGGTTTGATTGATGTGTATTATATTTGCCCATTTCTCTATATTTCCCTATTCACATCACATTTTGTTCTGATTTTGACCGGGGTTCTTTTCTTAATGCTCAGTATTAATGCCCAGCTTCCTTCCCAAGATGTCATCTGCAAATCCAAAAGGAGAACTGTGTCCTTCTGATCAACCTAATGACCACCACAGACCTCTCCATCTGGGCTGCATTTGTGGCAAATATTCAGATGTGAAGTAGACTTGAAACATTTGAAATTCTCAGACAAAAAGAAGTGCGAGCACTTTGCTGGACAAAGCCAGATCAGGTACAGGCAGAATTTTAGCAAAGACTGGGGTGACTGCACACTCCTGTACTGAAACCAGAAATCCTTCTCCTTCAAAACTTTATTTAGTTTTTCTGGTGCTGAAATGTGCAGGAAAGGAGCTGTGTTATCAATCAGTCCTAGGGCTCTCACCCGGTTGGAACAGGACATGTTGTGCACTATATTTTTATATTTACCCATTTCAAAATGCTGGAGATTCATTTTTTTTCCCCTGACATGGGAAATGTTGGTGGAAGCACTGAAGGATTAGAGGGTGGCTGTGATTTGCCTGCTAAAATAAACATGAGCCAATGCTGTAACCAGATCGCATTCTTGTGGTGGGGTAAAGAGACTCTTTTAATTCTCAGCCACACTGAGAAGAAGCAGAAAGTGCACCAGGAAATAGGTTGAGCTTTCTTTAGTATGGGAATGAAAACAAATGGGGATATTTGGCCTCGTTTTACCTGCCTTGATCCTTGGGATGCATCAAGAATGTTTCAAAATGAGATGCCCCATCCCTGGAAATGTGCAGGTTGGATGGGGCTTGGAGCAACCTGGGATGGTGGAAGGTGGGGCAGGGGTGGGACAGGGTGGGCTTTAAGATCCTTCCTACCCAAACCATTCTGGGATTATAAGGATTCTTCCTTCCTACCCAAAACTATTCTGGGATTATAAGGATTCTTCCTTCCTACCCAAAACTATTCTGGGATTATAAGGATTCTTCCTTCCTACCCAAAACTATTCTGGAATTATAAGGATTCTTCCTTCCTACCCAAACCATTCTGGGATTATAAGGATTCTTCCTTTCTACCCAAACCATTCTGGGATTATAAGGATTCTGCAGACAAGGAATAAAATTGATTTCTCCATTTTAGAGAGAGCAGCGCTGTCCTGCCCAAGCAATCCCTGCACTGAGTGTGTGTGGTGGCACTTCCAGGCAGGAGTGGGACCCCACCAGTGAGCACACCGACGGCAAAAGACCCTCCCATGCCAAAAAAACATCACCAGAGCAAGTTCAGGGAGGAAGGAGAACAGCCCTGCCAGGTCCCCTGTGCTGACTGAAGTGTGAGGAGCAGAAATGTCCCAGATCTGGGCTGAGGTCACCCGGGCAGCTTTCAGCAGACACGTCCCTGGAGCCCAACCATTCCTGCAAGTCATGGGAGGTCACATTATAACCAGGCTCTTTTCCTCCCCAGTATCCTTTTCTTCCTCTGAGGACATTTCTGTGCATGCACCAGAGAGGATTTGTCTGTAAATGGCAGGAAAGTTTGATAACCGTGAGAAATGAAAGCTGAGAATGATGTGCTCTGTCAAAAGACAAGCACAACCCCAAGTAAATGGTGTTAAAAGTATTTTTTACAAGCACACAGATGGCAGATGGAATATAAAGTTTTCTTCTTTTTAAAACCCTGAACACCAAGGAAAAGAAATTCATTGTTTTGCCATGTTACTGTGAAGAAAGTACCTGGTGCAAATTTTCAAATCACAGGCACATTTCTGGAGCAATGTTGCAAACCCACGTAGGTGAACAAGATGAGAGTTCCAGCTGACTTCTTTTCTTTGAGTGCCTGTGCAAAGCCAGCTCTGCTTTAGATCCAGCCAAGGGAAAGGGAGAAGGAATAAAATTAATATAGCTCATAGGAATCCCTGGATTTTTGATGTGAATTTCTCCCTTAATATATTGCAGTGACTATTTTGGTGGAAGTTTTCTACTTTCCAACTAAACATGTTTTTATATAAATAAAAACAATGATAATAAAATCAAGCCGTTTGTATTGAGGTCTTATTTTCCCACAAGGATTCTTGAGAAGCTGAACAGGTAACGTTCTCCAGAAGAAAAACAACTCCTGCCCAGCCAAGCAGATCTGTTCTGCTACAAAAAGGTGCAACTCCAGCAACTTCAGCACAGCCCTGTGTCCTACAAAAATGGCCAGAATTGATGCAAGAGGGAAAAATGTTGTTCTGGCTCACATAAAGAAACAGCACATTCTGTCCCAGAGTGGTTATGTGGCCCCTGCTGAGCTGAATTTCCCCTGGACAATTTCTTTACGTCTTGGAATTCTTGGCTCCAGCCAGCCCAAGGCTTTATGTGTGACTTAAATTCGATGGAAAAATCGTTTTGGGAGTTTTGGTGCTGTCCTGTGCTCTGTGCTTGTCTACATGCACTGCAAATTTACTGTGCTCGCTCGATGCTTTGATGTTATTTTGGAAAGTTCTTGGGGGCTGACAGAGCTCCTTGAGTTTGGGGTCAAGCTGGAGAGCCTGCAGTGGGGACACAGATGTTTTCTGATTTATTTTAGCATCCTGTGCATGATGCAGCCCTGGGCTGTGCCCACCTCTTCCCACCTCCATACCAGTTCACTCTGGCCAAAATATGGGAATCTGTAGTTTCTCCCCCTGTTTTTGTTTTACCATACAGAGAAGACATTTTTATACCATATTTTGAACAGTTTTTGTCGCTACTTTTCTTTTTTTCTGCCACTTACAATTTCTTAGACATATTTGGCTCAGGTTTGTCAGTTGTATTTTGCTCTAATACAACTTTATTTCTGGTGTAAGGGAGTTCCTGATTTTCAACACATTGCACGTCTTGTGGTCTTCTGTCACATTGTTGGAGAAAGTTTGTTTCACTCAGTTAACTCAATAATTCAGTACTTGACAGCTGATAATTTACATTTTTGTTTAAGAAACTGAAACTTCTAAGGCAGTTGGAAGTATAATCAGACTGTCTGAGAGCTGGAACAACATAGGGCTAAATTGAGATTTCTGGAGAAATCAAAGTTCCGTCTCGTCCACGAGTCCTTGACTTGGATGTGCCAATGTGTGGGAGGGCTTGTGATCAAATAATTGGGGAAAACAGGATTTAAACCACATTTCTATGCAGGAGAGATACTCTCTGTGGTTACTTACTGACTGTAGTCCCCATCATTTTAAATTCAGTTTTAAGAGCCCTTGGCTCTCATTTTTGGATGCGTATGGGCACCTAATTCCTGTTGGTTTGGAGCATCCGAGCACTGACCACTTTTGGAGCCACCATAAGAGGGCTTGGAGCTCCCTGGTCTAGAGGGAGATGTCTCTGCCCATGGCTCGGGATCTAAGGTCCCTCCTCTCCCAACCACTTTAAAATTCAGTGATTCTGTGGGAAATTCTCACTTTATTCTGCATGAACACACAAAATCACACACAGTATTTCGATGTCAAGTGGCAGAGTAGAAGCCCAACAAGAAACTGGAGCACTTGGGGAAAAATTCCTTCCATGAGGGCATCCTGGACTGTGTATGGGATATTCCTTGTTTGTTTTACAGTGGATAAACCCATCCCAAATCCCTGCTCTCATGGAAGGAGGCTCTCTGGGCTCCTTGAATGACTTCCCAGAGCTGGAATCAGCCATTACATTCTGATCTCCCAATGCATAGAGGCTTCCCCTGAAAGAATGATTTGGTTTAATTGGCTTTAAATCAACAGAAGAAAAGCTCATTTATTGTAGTCACATCAGCTGAAGAGTTACAAGACATGAGCTATGTAACTGGGACAGAAGACAAATGAAAAATGAATCTTATTTCTGTGAAATACCTCAGGTTCTGGTGAGTTGCTTTAAAAAACATGATTTGCATAAAAATCTGTGGATTTTTGTCAGCAAGATATTGCAGGTAGTGTTTGAGTGAGTGTGAATTGGGCTAGATCTGATTTTGGGATGGGAAACCGTTCCTGTCTGCCCAGCTCAGACCTTGGGTTTCTCCTCAGCTGTCGCTGATCCAAATTCCTTCTCTGTGTTCTCCCCTCTCTCCCTCACATCCAGCTCATGAGATGGCCAAGAGGGTTTCTAGACAGATCTAATTCTGAAATCTAAAGATTCCTAGGGTCGAAAATCCAATTTCTCCTGCTCAAGCTGCTGAGATGCCCACTATGAGGTGTTAATGGAGAACAAATCTGCTCAGTGATCAGTCCAGAATTTTCTGTTACCTCTTAACTGCATAAACTCTGTTTGGTACGAGTCTGAAGTAATGTTCATTCTCATCTGATTTGACTTGAAAATGTCATTAATTATTCTGAAAGCGCCACCAATTACTCTCCTGAGAGCTGGATGGGGATAAATCAAAGCCTGGGGATGCTCTTGCTGCAACAGTGACAGCAACAAAACAGACATCTGGTGTTTTGCACTGTAGTAACCTCAAAATTCAGGAGAACTTTGAAGTGCTTCAAGAATTCCTTACCCATATTGCCTCACAAGTGGCAAGAATTGGATTTTTAGAAAGATAAAGTACATAAAATAGAAGCTGCAGAGAATTAGATTCAATTAAAAGAATTAAGGTTAGGGATCCATTGGATTCTTATTTGAGCTGCAGATGTCTGGGTCAGGAATAACATGACTGGAATTACTGATATTTTGGAGGTAAGAATTGTTTTCTATTGAAACCTTTAAATAAAAAATTGAAAATCCCCAAACCCAAGCCTAAAGGGAAATCCTGGTGACACAAACATACAGCTGGTCCCTGGATAACTGGGAATCTAAAAGAGACCAAAGGAAATCTGGTGCCAAACTGAAACCTAAAGCACCTTCTGTCATTTGAGCCCCAGATACCCAAAACCCCAAAGCAGAGCACTGATAAACCAAAACTTTTTCATTCATTCCCACAGGAAGGGAAATCTCTCCCAAGGGGTTCTGTGGGCGTAATACAAACTTTTATTGCACTTAGACTTGGTCTTTCTGGCTGCTGTGCCCATTTTGGAAAATTAGGCATCTTTAGGAGAGGAAAGGATGAATAATTTAAAAGGAGCTGCAGTCGGTGGTGCCTGGGCTCCCTCTCCTGGCTCTCCCTGCTCTGCTGCTTTTGCAGCTTTTCTGCTGATTCCCAGACCTCTCCCTGAGCAATTTAATTGCTCACCAATTAGAACTGGGATTAAATATTACAAATTGGGCAGATTTGGGGGAGAAGCAACAGAGCTCTCTGTCCCAGAAACCCACGGAATTCCCCTCCTGCCAGCACCCACCCATGTGTTTTTTACCTAATTATAATTTCTTTAAATTCTTGCTGCTGTTTAAAGAGTCAGTAAAGAGCAGCTGGAAAACTTTTTTCCTAAAACATCCCTTTGTTTTGTAGGAAGGAAGAAATCCTCTAGGAAGGAGAGCTTTGCCAGTTCCTGCTGGAAATGCCACCCTCTGTTAAATTGCACAGCACTTACTCCCAGAGATCCATAACTGGGATGTTCCCCCCTTTCCCAAGTTTAAACCATTGCCTCATGGTTTTTTGTCATTTTTTACAAAGGCGCCCTGATTGCACACAAAAATCCGAGTCTTAAACGCTCAGTGTATTTTATTTTCCCCAAAAAAACCCTTCCCCAAATCTGGATTAGCTGAATTGCTCCACGTTTCTCCTCTTCACAATCCAATTTTAAGAGTCCCCAAAAACATAAGGCATTCTGCTAAAGAAATAAGCCACGTTCCTATTCTGCTTGCCCCCGTCTACCCCCTGAGCTAACTGGCAGATGTTTTACTGTCCCAAGGTTCTATTAATGAACAATATTTCTTTCAGAGCTAATTAGGCACTTGGCAATGGAGGTGTCAGATGCAAAGGCAGGGAGCAGGCAGCTTAAAAACTGACATTATTTTGTTGGGAAGGAGGAAAAAGGGGCAATAAAGCCCCACATTAGAAACTCAAAAATACAAAACACTCAAGGAAGTTACCAGCTATGCTCAGCCACCAAAATAATTCACTGCTGCTGCCTTAAAAAACTTATTTTAAAGATATTATTGTGCAAAAGACACTTTATGCTGTTCTCAGGGTGTTGCTTCTCTGCTGGGGCAGAAGGATCAGAAGGTTTGGGTTCTTCCAGTTCTATTTAAAGAAGAATAAATTCTTCTTTAAATTTCTGAAATTTAATTCTTTAATTAAATTTTGTGCCAGTACATCACAAAATTGATGGTGGTCTATTTGAATAGTTTGTGAGAATTTTCCAAGTGCAAATGAGTTGTACTGAAAGGAAACACAACTCCTAGTAATTAATAATATAATAATTAGCAATGTATACCTTGTAGCTTTAATTAATTGTGAAATCACAGCTTTTATAACAATTTTAGTTTTGTGCTCACAACAATGAGACCTGGATCATCACCCAGAGTTATTAAATCCGAAAAATTCTGCCTGTAACAACAATTAACATTCAGCCAATCCATTTTAAATATCCAGACTTTCCAAAGGTGACCTTGGAAATGGAGCCTCTGGGATGTGCTCCTGAAACTTCCAACATTCTTCAAGGGAGGTGTAAAATAAAGCAACATTCCAGCTGTTCCTGAAAATCTGCAGATTATAAATATTATTCTACTCTGCTTATTTGAACAGTGAGTTAATTTTAATTAGGCTCCTGTGCCTAATTGCTCAGGAAAACACCTCCTAGTAACAAATGTTGCTCCTTGCTTAAAAGAAGTTGGATCACAACTCCACGTTGCACTCTATAAATGTCTGTGTTATAGCTCATTAGGCTGATATTTTTAAGTTGTTTTAAATGATGTGGGTTCTCCCTTTAAAGCTGAGCAGAACAAAGTATTTGCTTTAAAAGGGAAAATTAAATAATGGAAAATAATAATTTATTACTCTCGCTCTGACAGGCAAGACATCAATTTGATGTTGTTCAGCTTCTATTGCCACTGTGCTCAAAGCTCCCTTCTCCTCCCAAAACAACAAATGAGTTTTGATTGCTCTTCATTAAATGCATCATTAATTCCTCCTCCTGGTCTCTGTTTGTTTTCCCTTCCTGCTCTCTGGTGCCCCAGTTAGAGCATGTGAGGGTTTTCCCCTGTGGCTTTGCAGCTTTGGGGAATTTCTGTTCCAAATTCAGTATTATACCCCAAAATTCAGTATTATACCTGAAAATTCAATATTATACTCTAAAATTTATTATTTTCCCCCAATACATGCTGCCAAGTCCATGCTCAGGAAATACTGGAGCTGCAAATATTCAACTGGAAATAATTACAGGTTGAGTGCTGGTAGTATTGTGTCCCCTACCTGTTAAAGGCATTACAGTTGAAGACTTTTGACTATTTGTTTTGTTGTGAAAACCCAAATCAAACCAGAACACTTGGTTTTCTCTGGCATTTTTTGAATCGCCTTGTCCTGATGTGTGGTTGGAGGGAATCACAGTTTCTTTCGGAGTTGTGTTGTGATTGAACCAGATTTTACTGAAAGGCACAAGATTTGGGGAACTGAAGGTGGGACAGCTGAGGGGGAGATGAGAAGGTTAAAGAAGGGCAAAGTGGGCAGAGCCTGCGCAGACCAAACTTTATGACTTTAAACAGGAGCCTTCACTGTTCGAGAGGCACAACTGGGGAGTTTTAGGCAATAAGAAGTTTTGATAAATGGTATTTCACACACAGGGCTGAGGTTCCATCCAGCTGCATCATGCAAGGACAAACTGTGTGTCTGGAGGAGGCTCAGGAGAGTCCTCAGCTGCCACCTCAGCCATGGGGATTTTTCTTTGTACACCCTGGACTCCTCTGTGTGCTCTGACCCTGGGACAGGCCTTTGCTTTTGCTTCCCTCTCAGATTGCCTTAAGGTTGCCCTCATTCTCTCTAATGACTTTAAATCACTGGGTTTGATGTCTAGTTTATCTTCCCAAAATGTAACACCCCTGACGACATCAAATTCTCTCCTTAATCCCCTTTGCATCTCTGATCACTGAAGACTGGAGTTAGATAAACTCCCCCAGGTAGCCTTTGCCATCTTTCCAGAGGCAGATGAATGCCATAAAAAATCCATCATGCTTTCCTTGGTGTCAGAAAGGTTTTGCTAATAAAGATTAGGGATGCTGGAGGTCACTCCAAATCACAATATTGCTCACTTTATAAGCCCATTTTATCCTGTCATCTGGTATTTTGTATTCCAGTAGTTTTGGAGGAGTCCGCAGCATTCATCAATCCCTCATCCTTCAGCCCCTTTGCACACTGGGGTTTAAGCACTGAGAGATTCATGAAATGGATCCAAAGCCAAGCCATTTATCTTTTTCACTGTCTCTATTTATTCTCTCTGTTTTCCTTGACTTACAAACCCCCAGCACAAAACTGAGTTCTGCTTGCTTTAACAGCTGGTGCCTCACAATGGGATCCTGAAGAAAGAAACCCTTGGGTAGTGAAACCCCTCTATTGAAATACTATTTTAAAATAAAGGAAAAAAAGGAAAATGTTGAGCCCAAAACACAGTTTCAAGATTCAAAAGATTATTATTGATTGTTTCTCAGACTCAACCCTGAGCTTTTCAAGCCCAAATTCTTATTTATATAATGCAAACCTCAGAAATGGGGAGAAGATAATCACTTTTAAATCCCCAAAGCCCATATTTGGGAACCAAAGGGTTGATTTGAGGTCCAAACTCACTCTCTGGGACTGCCAAACCACACTTGTAAGCTCCAAGGCTTATGATTTTAAAGCTCAAAGCCTCCTTTAAGGGGCCTTGAGCATAATTTTTCAAAAGCCTGATCTAGAACACCGGTGGGACTGTGATGTCAACAAAGCCTGTGACACAGTGGGTCCAAAGGGGCCACAGGGTTCTGCATTCTGGAATGTCTGGTTGGACATTCCAGAGCGTGAATGCCCTCAGCACTGAGGACATGGCTGCTGACAGTGGTGTGAGCCCAACCCAGGTGGATTTTTGGGATGGGATGGAGCCCGTGTTCATGATGCCCAGCATCACCCCCACAGGTACGGGCAGGAGCCACCCCAGGGGTGTGGGGACAACACTCAGCACTAACCCATGTGGGGCTGGGGCTGGCAGTGACACAGCCCAGGGGTCCTGGAAGGCTGAGAAGCAGCAGAAGCACAGAATCAGCTGGTAATTACTTGTTTTCCAGAGCGAAAGGATATCTGGGATGCAGTGGCCAGCCACGTCCAACAACACCTGTCGCTGCACAAGGTGGGACAACACCCCGGGACAGCACCTACATCGTTCTTTGCCCACCCCAAGCACTGAGGAGTTCCCATTGCCCTGGGTCATGGCCTACAGTTCCTCTTGCCCTCCTCAGAATGCAGGAAATGCACCCCAAAATGCCTTCTGAGGGACAAACAGCTTGTGCAAGGGTGGTGTCACCTCTGGGAGGTGGCACTGTACCACAGGCCTGATCCCAGTCCCTGGAGACCGGGATTGCCCTCAAGCTGCCTCTGCCTGCCTTGACTCCAGCATAGATTTTTTGGTGGGAGAAGGGAAAGGAGAGGTCCCAGCATCTCCTCCCTAGGGCTCTCCCCACTGTCCTGACTTCTGAACAGTTGGAATTGACAGAGTTCGGTCAAAGACACCATCCCTTGATGGAACCACCCTCAGCTCTTCCCTCTGTCCATTTCTCACCATTTGGGCCTTTCCCTTCTGCTCCAGGGCATCCGAATTCCCACCCTTGGGTCCTTTGATGTGGTTGATGCAGAGACCCTGGTGGGGAACGAGATGGTGATCCTGCAGAGGCCAGTGTTCCGCATGGCCAGGAATCTCGGAGGAATCCAGAACCTGGAAAATAAGGATGAACTGGCTTGTAAGACAGAGGATTTAACCCTGCAGGCTCAGGGTGGAGGAGGCTATCACCCCACATTTCTAAAAGCATCTCCTGGGAAAAGCCTTTGGCCAAGGCCTGGGGAAGTGCCTGCATCCCCCTCCTGTGCTTTTCCAGGGTGTAAGAAGCAGGAGCCTCTGAAATACGCCAAGGTGGCCATGGAGGCCTCTGTGTCCCGGAGGAAAGTGGAGATCTGCATCCTTGGCACCACGTCCCTGCTGTACCGCTGCCTGGAGAAGGGCGTGAATGTTGCCTTCGTCCTGAGGGATGTGGGCGTGCTCCTCTTCGAAGGCAGAACGGTGAAAATGAGATTCTACCTGGACTTCCTAGGGAAGGTGATTGGGGGCAGCTTCCAGGACAGGGCTACGTTCAAGGTGAGCCTTTTGTTTCCCCCCTGCTTGAGCAGACCCACAGCAGTTCCGCAGCACTGCTGGCACGTGGACACCGGGTTGTGGCCAGGTCTGGCCAGGCAGGAGCACGGTTCCACCAGCGCTACCTGCCCTGAGCTCCTCCTCTCCTGAGTGCCTTGGCCACACTGAGGATGTGCTGACCCCTTCATGTTTCTGTGCTGCAGGCTCTCCAGAAGTTGGACATGATGGTGTCCCGTGATGTGCCTGTCTCTTCCCTGAGCTTCACTGGCCACGTCATCATCTTTCCCAAGTGAGTCAAATTCCCTAGCAGCTTTGGCCTCTGGAGAGGTCTGGGAGCAGTTTCTCCTCATGACCACAACAGTCCTGCAGAACACCTGGGAGTGCCAGCAGGGACCTGGCAACTCCTCTGTCTCCAGAGGAGGCCAAAAAGTGGCTGCAGATGCCTGGGAGGAGTTCTTGGCAAGTGCCACACATTAATTTTCCCCAACACACACATGTAGGTCCCTCAGAATAGTCTGGGGATGAGTTCCTTGCTCCCCAGTAAACACCAAAATGCTCCTGGAGATGCCCAGAGGAGTCACAGTGAGCAGAACAGTGATTCTTGTTTGTATCTGCCTGCTCCTGGTCCCTGTGAGCAGATTTGAGGGGACAGAGGGAGGATTTTAGGCAACCCTTGCTTCCCCATCATGGCCAGGAATCCTTTCCTGGGTGACCCTATTTCCCAGGACAGCCCTTGGGGTTGGGGCACAGCTGACCTGGAAGAACAATGGCCTTTACCCCACTGCCAAACTCTCCTGTGAGTGTGAATGGTGAGCGGGAGCACCTGATGGTGCTGGTGGCATGGGGCCAGGGCTGGTGGGATTGTGGGTCAGGATTGTGTTGTCTCTTTGTCTCCAGCTTTGAACCGATGTTTCTGCCCACATCACTGCCCAGGGATCATCTCAAGGACCTTGGGTTTGTTCCTGGGGAGGACAAGAGGAACAAAATCAGGCAAGGCGTGGAAGGTAAAGCAGCTCCCTGCTCCATAGCACAGGCAACTGGCAGCTGTGGTCTGGTGAGAGAATCCTTGGCCATGGTGGTCACAAGGATCTGATTGTGCCGAAATTGGTGCCAGCTCATCAAAGCCTTTTCTCCTCAGGCTGGCTGCACAAGAGCTGAGCCTTGAGCTGAGCCCAAGATGCTCATCCCTGCTTCAGCAGGAGGGTGGGGATCTGAGGGCCCACACTTGGTCCCTGCTTTCAGAAGAGGCTCTGTCCCACACGTGGCACTGTGGATGGGAGGGTACCAGGGCTCTGGAGACAGTGGTGTGAGGGGAGTGGGAATTCCCTCTTGGAAATGTTGGGAAGAGGCCTGAGCTTCACCGTGTGTCACTTGTGGCCAGCAGCATCACAGCTTTGCTGTTCTGACAAGCTCTGTCCTTCCTGATTCCAGGGAGACTTCCTGGCCAGCCCGTGCCTGGAACCGCTGCCAAGGCAGGAGAGCAGCCCTGGGATGAGGAGATGGAGATAAAGCAGGGCTCTCGGGTCAGGTGAGCCTGGAGGCTCAGGACATGGGAGCTCTTCCTCATCCAGCCAGAGCTTGTTCCCCAGCACATCCACCAGAGAGACTGGGGCTGATAGGAGCCCTCCATGTCCCTGGGCTGGTTCCTTTCCATCCTTCCAGAAGAGCCTCTCATGGCAGCTGGAGCTGTGATGGGGACAGACAGCATCAGCCAAGGGTTCCAGCTCAGGGGGCTCCTCTCCTGAGCTGGGCACAGCCAGCAGCTGAGGGGCTCGTAGCTCCTGAGGGGCCTCACTCAGCCTCACTCAGACCTCTCCCGTATTTCCTTCCAGGAAGCCGACAGAGATCCCTGGAAGAAAGCAGCCTGTGAGTGCCCAAGCCAAGGGCAAACCTGTGCCCAAGGGCCAACCATCAAAGCAGAGCAACAAAAAGACAGCAGCAGCTCAGAGGGACAGAGGAGGAAAAGGAGAAAGAAAAGATTCTCTTGGGGGAGAGGGAGAAAAGCAAGTTCAACTTGGAAAAGAAGGAGAAAGAAGGGAATCTCTTGGGAAAGAAGGAGAAGAGAAAGCTCTTATCAGAAGAGAAGGAAGAGAAAGAAGAAATTCTGTTGAAAGTCAAGGAGAAAAGCAAGTTCAGCTTGGAAGAGAAGGAGAAAGAAGGGATTCTCTCAGAGAAGAAGAAAAGAAAGTTGGACAAGGAAAAGAAAAAGAAAAAAAAGATGCTGTTGGAAGTGAAGGAGAAAAGAAAGCTCATCCCAAAAGAGGAGAAAAAAAAGTTTCTCCCAGAAGAAAAGGAGAAAAGAAAGTTCCTCTTGGAAGAGAAGGAGAAAAGTTTCGCCTCAAAAGAGAAAAAGTGATGTGTCTCCTTGAGAAAATAAGAGAAATGAAACTTCTTCCTGGAAGAGAAGGAGAAAGCAAAGTCCCTCTTGGGAGCACATCACTGCCGTGGAGTGCCCTGGCCAGGAAGCCTCAGGACTCCAAGGTGTTCATCCTGCAGCAGCCGGGGACCAAGGCAGCACAGGGCCTGAGACACCGGCCTGAGGCCTTCTGGTCAGTGCTCAAAGAGCCCCAGAAGTGCATTTTGGCAGGCTACAGGTTTGAGGCCTCCCGTGTGCTGCCCCCCCCTGTCCCCACAGGGCACTGTGGCTTCACAGCTGCCCATGCTGAAGAAGAGAGAAATGGTCTCCAGGGGCCCGTGGCCCTGGGTGGAGTGAGCAGGGATGAGGGAGAGCAGCACCTGAGGTGGCAAAATGGGATGTGACTGGAACAGGAAGTTCCATTCTAGGAGGCTGTTTCCTCCTGGGAATGCAGAGTTAGTGAGGGGATCTTCAAAGACCCTTTGGTTCTGGTGGACATCCTGGCCCAGGTGCCGCTGTGGGCTCATCCATCTCCAGGGCTGAGGGACTCCTTTTCCAACAAGAAGGAGCCTCAGGACACACCCTGGCCTGGCTGTCTGGGATCAGAGAAAGCCTAACTCAGCACAAAGATTTTCTTTAGATCCCCACTTAGAAGACAAAGCCTCTCTGGGGAGCGTCTGGGAAAGCCTGAGAACAAAGTGCTGCTGCTGGAGAGGCAGCCTAGGGAAAGTACAGGGAGAGGAAGAGTTGCCCTCCCATCAGTGCCCGGACCTGAACCAACCCAGGAGAGGCTGGAGGTCACTCCCAGGTCTGTCCTCTGGAGCAGGGAGCCTCACGCGGTGTGAAATTCCTGCCTCAGACCAAACTCCATCCCAAGTGCTGCTCCTGACTCCTTTGGGATGAGACCAAGCATCCTCCTCCCAGCAGGCTGTAGGTGCCTACCACTGCCACCCTGGGAGATTTTTATCAAAAGAAAAATCCCTGAGTAGCAAAATAAACAGAATTCACTGTTCTATTGCACAACCTATCCCTTGCACATCTGGAATATTGATTTCTTCTCTTTCAGTCTCTTGGGTTTAAGCATGGATTGTTCAATAAATGTCTCCAAAATGAACAATTTCTCTTTTCCACTGCATTTTATTGTCTCTATTTTCCCTAAAAACTTCCAGCACAACACTGAGTTCTGTTCACTTTAAGAGTCTCTGTAAATACAGGATATATTTTTACAGAAAGAGGCACCTGCAAATGCAGTATTCAAAACTGCACTGTGTTTTATGGGAATTCTAGTGAGGTTCCATTTGGCTTTTATAGTGTTGTGTATTTCCGGTTAAGAGGTTCACCCTGTTCTATTATTCAGGAATGATTTTGTCTCATTTCACATTTTTAACCCAGTTAACATATGGGATATGGCCACATATATTTAAGAAGTTAATGTGCAAGAAAGGAGAATATAGAAATACACTATCAAGTGCTGGTAAGAACCAACAAGGCTGCGTAAGGTTTTAAAAATTTGCTTTGGTGCAAAGCTCCTGCACTGCCTTCCTGACTTAGGGTGATGAAATGGTTTGGGTTGGAAGAGATTTTAAAGCCCATCCAGTGCTCTCCCCTGCAGGGCAGGGACACCTTCCACTGTCCCAGGCTGCTCCAAGCCCTATCCAATCTGGCCTTGGGCACTTCCAGGGATGGGGCAACCACAGCTCCTCTGGGAATTCCATTCCAGCACCCTGCCACCCCACAGGGAACAGTCCCTTCCCAATATCACACCTCATCTTGTACCCTGACAGTGCAGGACCCTCACCCCTGGGCCTGGCACTGCAGACCCTGGTATAGAAATATCTCTGTGCCTTTCCCATGAGCCCCTTTATCCTCTGAAAGGTCAGAACAAGGTCTCCTGGAGCCTCTTCTCCTCCAGGCTGGACACCCCCAAATCTCACAGGGTTTCTTTTCCAGGCAGCTCTGGGATAATTTTTGAGGCCTCCTCTGGACCTGCTCTAACAGGACTGGGTCTTGCTTGTGATGGTGGTGCTGGACATGGGGTCTCCAGAGAATGGAGCCAAGAGCAAGAATTCCTTCCAATCCAAAACTTTCACATGGATAATTGTGCTGCTTATCTTTATTTAGACTTCCAGTGCCAATTCCTTGTCTCCTGTCTTACTGTCAAGGGTCTCAGAACTGGCTCTCAAAGCTGTGAGTTGCCTGTGGAGAGAGAAGGAGCTGCTGAAACCCAGCCATGGGTGGGTATGTTGTGGGTGTGAGGATGTGGAGCAGTGCTGGACATCCCACGGGATGTGGGCACCCAGGAGCTGTGGGCACAGAGGTCTGGGCAGGGCACGGGTCCCCAGCTCCCAGTACAAATCTCTGCTGAGCTTGGCCAGTGACCAACTGGGCACCCAGAGCTCCATGGCTTGAAACATCTCATGGCAGGTTCAGCTACCCTGTACCAAAATTTGGCAGCCCCAGAAATGTCTCATGGCAGGTCCAGCTACCCTGTACCAAAATTTGGCAACCCCAGAAATGTCTCATGGAATGTTCAGCCCCCCCAGCACCAAAACTTGGGAGCCCCCCACACCCCACTCTTTTATGCCCTTTTATGTCACTCACTCTTTTATGTCCTTTGCCCATGCAGGGACCACCTTGAGAAGCAGCAGAGCAATCAGGCTGCAGACCACAGACATGAGGAAGGCTCTTATGAAGATGCTCCAGATGATTTTAGCATTGGCTGTGCCACTCTCTGCCATGTACTCCACAGTGTTTTGGTCTGTCTCATCCTCAGCACTGCTGAATCTCTTGTCCACACCTGGAGGAAACCCCCAAAGCTCTGAAATCCCTGGGAATCGGGTGTGAGGGGTGGTGGGCACCACAGAGGGTCCCAGGGTGTGTCCCTGGCTCAGGAATGGCCACAGCCCTGGCCAAGGGACAGGGATTCCTGACTCACCTGTTGGCTGAAGGGCCTCAGTGCTTCCCCCAGGGACTGGCACTGCCTGGTGGCCTTCCAGAGGTTCCTCCTTATCCACAGACTCCATCTCCAGCACTTTGGAGAGAAAGTGTTCCAGTTTAATTCCTGTTCCTCATGGGAATCTGAAAGCCCACCCCCAACTCCTGCGGTTGTACCTGGAAGTGTTTCCTGCAGTAAAGTCATTAATTCAGACTGTTCCATTAACGGCCAGGAAATGTTTCCCAATCCAGTTTCATTCTTCAGACCTTGAGGGAAAGAATGAAAAATTTCCACCTCAGAAATCCCTGGAATCACCTCTCGGGCTGTGCAGTCGGTCAGGACTGAGCAGTGACCCTCGTGATGCTCTGTCCAGCGGAGGAGCTGGGAATGCCCAGGGACACCAGACTCCCCTGAGGAGCTCCTGTCACACTCTGTGGCATTCCCCGTCCAGGCTGAGCAGGAGCACAGGGAAAGGATCATGGAATGACCCGGCACACCCTGGCAAGGCTGGGTTTTCATACTTGCAGGAGATGCCTCGCTCGCATTTGGGCCTTGAGCTGGCAGTTCCCAAATCAAATCAAAAGTCATGTAGCGTCCAGGAGAGTCAGATCCAGCACCTGGATCTCCATTGTCTCCAGCCACGGCTGTGAACAGGACAGAGAAGCTCAAATGAAATATTTCCATGGCAGGAGCTGTGGCTGGAACATGGAATGGCTCTGTGGACCTGTTTGTCCCTTCCCCTCTGGAGCACCATGCAAGCAGCTGTCTGACCCAAGGTGATCCAAACAAACTGTGCAGGAGCTGTCAGAACCTAAAGCCCACCCCAGCAATCCTGCTGTCATTGCTCCTGGGAGCAGCTCAGGGCCCTGGAATACGGGTGGGAATGCTCTGCACTGCTGTGTGTTCTGGGGCCATCCCTGAGCCTGACCCATTGCCTCTCTGATCTGCTGCACAGCAAATAAAAAATTAAATTTCCTATCAACATGATATTGAAACCTAAATGCTCCTTGGAGGGACCTGTCAGATCTGTCCCACTGCCCCTCCCTGCCCACCAACCCAAAGGTCCTGACTCACCAGCAGGGAACTTGTCCCCAGGGGCTAGCAGGGCTAGCAGGGATAACAGGATCACCAGGGACACCAGGACTGTCAGGGCTCTCTGGACAGCCAGGAGCACAGTGCCGGCCATGGCCCATCGTGTCCACGCCATCAGGGGCTGGGTGACCCCTCAGGGGGTTGTGTGATTCCTCAGGAGTTGTGTGACACCTCAAGGGGTTGTGTGACCCCTCAGGAGTTGTGTGACCCCTCAAGGGCTGTGTGACACCTCAGGGGCTGGGTGACACCTCAGGCAATGGGTGACTCCTCAGGGGCTGGGTGACACCTCAGGCGATGGGTGACACCTCAGGGAGCTGGTGACCCCTCAGGGGCTGTGTGACCTCATGGAGGCTTCTACTGCCAACATTCCACTGTTTCCAAGGGAGCCCCAAATGTCCCACAGGTGTCTGGGACAGTGTGGGTACAGCCCTATCCCAGCCCACCCAAAGCTCTCTGCTCCAGGAAACTCAGCATGGGTTACCTGGGACCTCACCTGTCCCCAGAACAAACCCAGAGCAAAAGGAGGCACTCCAAACTCATGGTTTTTAGCTGTTTGATGGGAAAATGGAGATCAGACTGATTTTTTTGGGACAGCGTTTCTGTCAAGGGTTAGAAACCCAGAATGGATTGGGTTGGAAGGGACCATAAAACCATGAAGTTCCAAACCCCTGCCATGGGCAGGGACACCTTCCACTAGGAAAGGAGATGGGAGATATTAAACACAGCTGATCCTCAGGAACAGGAAAAAAAGTTACAGTTTAGGAGCCCAAATTTGGCTTGTGGATGTCCAAATACAAGTGCTTCCCAATACCAATCCTCCTTCATCAAAATCCTCTAGACCCACCACAAAAGAACTGTTATGCCTTTCCCCTCCAAAACACACACCACTCTCCTTCCCACATTTATCTGCCTTTGGTCAGTTTGGAAGGATTTATTCACTCAGTTAGAAAAAGATTTAATTGCTGTGATAAAATTGGAGTTGGTTTGCATGTTCTTGCTCCCTGGGCTGTTGCTGAACTTTCTCTTGTGTTAAATAAGTCAGTGCACAATATCACATCCCTACCGTGTTCCTGAACGTTTGTTGAGGTGTCTTTTCTTCAGGGATTCTCCTTATACTGGATAAATATTTAAGAATCATGATAAAAATCCATTTTGTTTAATTAATGCTTAAATTATGCTGGGAATTAACCAGAGCAGTGTGGATATAGGAAATCTGAGACAATAACGGAATAACTCATAGCCCAAAAGTCTGCAAGGCTCTGAGTAAAGTTTATTTATTGTGGAAATGCCCCATATAGAAAGGACTACCCCAACTCTTCCAAATGAAATGCCCAAATTCATGGGCTGGGAATGCAAACCACAGGAGGCTTCTTCCCAAATTGCCTGCTTTGCTGCAGTGGGTGTTTGCTCTGGGAATCTTGACAAAGCTGTGCAGCCTCACAGGTTGATAATGGATGATCGAATCTCCTGTTCATGGCAGGAAAATAAAAATCAGGGCTCTTGTAGCATTGACACGCAGCCTTTCTGCTCTTGTGCTTGTCACAGCTCTGTAATGTTTTAGCAAATGTTAGAAAATGAATGTAGGTTTTGATCCCAGTTTAATACAATACCCGTGAAATGTATCCACCCCCTTCATCTTTGTTTGCATCTTGGGCAGTGATGGAAGGAGAACAGAAGCTCTGGCTTGTAAAATGTATTAGTTTTCAAATTTTACATTTCTAGATAATGTTTCTACCAAAAGGCATCCTTGGTGGAAGAAAAGGTTTTCCTACATCATAATTAGCACTGGAGCACTGAAAAACGCAGCATTTCCAAGCATTTTGCATTTAGGGATATAAGAACATTTTAAATGTCATGGATTTTGGAGAAGGCAGAACGTAGAACAGATTTGTGCAGGGTTGCCAGACAGTGTTTACTAAACCAGATCATGTTGGGTTTTGCCTGGTGCTTTTCTCTTTTCACAAGCTGCAAAACCCTTTCTTCCAGGGCATCTCCTTCACAAAATCCCCTTTGCAGAGACCCAGGAGTTGCAGAATTCCCTACAAAGCAAAGGAGTTATGCTCTGGTTTGGACTTTAAAAACCAATTTGGGCTGATGAAAGAATCCCAGACTGATTTGGTTTGGAAGTGACCCTAAAACCACCACAGTGCCACCCCCTGCCATGGGCAGGGACAACTTCCACCATCCCAGGGTGCTCCAAACCCATCCAGCTTGGCCTTGGACACTTCCAGGCATGGGGGGAAAGGTTTTTTATTCAGCTAATTTAAAGAACAAAGATTTTTATTTGGTTTTAGCACTAGATGGGGCTAAAGGACTAAGAAGGAAAGAAAACTCCACCGTCCGAGTCACGGGATGTGAAAACCCCTGGGAAAAAAAGGAGGAAAAGCCAGTGGTGGCAATGATGCTGTTGGAGCCCCTTCACTCACTCAGTTTTGTGACAGGAACCTGGCTCTGCAGGTGTTGGGTTCTGAGGGGTCAGTGAGATGTTGAGGAGTGGGCTGAGGTGTAAATCATGAATAGGATACTTTGGACAGCAGCCCTCAGCAGGTGGATCCTGGTTTCTGACAAATCTTTTAGCAGAGCCTTTCCCTGCTTGTTACAAAGGACCTTAAAAAAGCAGCATCTCCTCAGTTTTCAACCTGCAGCACCCAGGAATAGCCCCAGAGACACCACTGCAGGGAAAGACCCAATTTTTGTGTGTATGAGCTTATTTTTACATGACTGGTTTAGAGGTTTACTGGGTGGCTTTTTATTTATCATTTCTGCTTCCAAAATACACAAGAAACCCCCTGTTTAGATTGCTGCTCACCCGAATTTCCCCTCCTGTCCCATCCAGGTAAAAAACCTGTTGATTATCAGATAAAAAAGGGAAATAACATTTTATTTTCAAGCACAAAGTTCCTGAGCCATTACAGTTAAGAATTTTAACTCTCCTTATTCATCCCATTGCAAATTGTTCTTATCAATGCTATTGCAAACTATCCTTATCAATCCTACTGTAAACTACCCTTATCAATCCTACTGTAAACTATCCTTATCAATCCCATGGCAAAGATCTGCTGTTGCACCAGATTTTGCCCATATTAACCTGAGTATTTGTGTGTGCAAACAAAGATTTCAGTAAAACTCAACAGCCAGCTGTTTTCTCATTGTGCAGAAACATTTAATGAAATTGCTTATGGTTTAGTGATTTGTATGACATAAACAAAATTTCCCTTCTGTCAGACCTGGGCTAATCTTGAATTGCTCGAGGATGTAAACATGAGAAAACAAACCCAAACAATTTAAATTAAATGCCTAATGTACCTGGGGACAGATTATCTGCTCTGCTTCCATCTTTCCTTTAAATCTTCTCCCAGTGGGGGTTCCTGTTTGTTGCTCAGTGCTTTATTGCACAAATACTTCAGTGCCAAGGAATGGCACAGGGGTGAGGGGATGGGCATTTTTGGAGTGAGGCACCAAGAAATCCAGAGTCCTTTAAAACCTGCAATTTCATCGTCAAAGAATAAAATATCTTTAGTTGGAAGGGACCCATAAAGAATCATTTGAGATGCTGGAACAAACTCTGAGAGAAAAGACAGAGCTCTGGGACACAGGCAACAACCGGAGCTGGGGACAGCAAGGAAGGACTCATTCCATGGATAAGGAGTTTTTAGTGCACAATTCTCATTTCCCTCAGGATGGTGCTGAGCCAGCTCCAGCTTGGATGTTCTGGACTTTGCAGCTGATCCATTTTTGACATGTGAATTTTCCTTCCTTCCTTTGTCCTCATTGAGTGTGATGGTATGGAGATGTTTGTGTGGGGCAGGGACTGCCTTTGTCTTGTGCCTGAGCACAGAACTCTGGCCTTTAAAATCCCAGAGGAGCTGGGGCTGCCCCATCCCTGGAAGTGTCCAAGGCCAGTTGGAGCAACCTGGGACAGTGGTGATACCTTTTCCCTGGTGTTATGAAAATGAAGCCAGACACGGTTAAGAGGGTTTTGGGGTCTTTCCCTCAGTATTTGAATCAGGATCCCGTTTGATGCAATCACTTCACCCAGGTGACAGCGTGGCAAATGCACCCCCGTCAGTCACACACACCAGTTCTAGACTTTCCACAGCCCAGATCCAACAAGGGAGCCCAATGCTGGGGCTGGGCTGGGCTCAGCTCGACTTTCCAGAATCTGTCCTGCCAGGGGCCCTTGGCTTCCTGAGCCAGCAGAATGTTTGGTGTCCCTGGCTCTGCAGCTCTGGGCTCTTCAGCCTCA
Source organism: Petroica traversi (assembly GCA_025920805.1). Lineage (NCBI taxonomy): Eukaryota > Metazoa > Chordata > Aves > Passeriformes > Petroicidae > Petroica > Petroica traversi. Next base: position 838,863 of record JAHLSL010000082.1, on the reverse strand, counting down.
GGGCCTGCAGGGCACTCCCAGAGCACTGAGCACTGAACTAAGTGAAGGGTTAGAAATGTGCATGCTGATACTTGTGGATACAGAGAACTGTGTAAAAGGGATATAAAGAAAAGACAAAAATCATTCCAGCATCAGTTGGAGGTCCCTGCCCTGGCAGGGGGTGTGGCTGGATGGGCTTTAAGGTCCCTTCCCACCCAAACCACTCTGTAATTCTATGATTTGTCGTTTTATCTGCCACCATCAAGGGCTTGAAACCTTTACAAACGGGTAGAAGGAGAGCCTTTGCATCCAGTAAAAAAAAAAAAGAGGAAACTCAGGATGAAGCTGCAAAAGCTGGTGACCTTATGGAATCCTAAACTCTGCTTTCCTGACTCATGTGGCACTAAGACCACAAACCATCCGCTGGGGCTGTGCCAAACAGAGCTATCAGATTTACAGCACCAGCAGCATCCCTGTGCTCACTGGAGTGGCAATCAGTTCCATTTTAGGGTGGCCATGGCTGAGGAAGGTGGTTAATCACCAATTAGGGAACATTCCTTTCACCAATTAGGGGACATTCCTTTCACAAAGGAGGAAGGAAAGGAGCCACTGTGGGAATATCACAGCGGCTTTGGCATTAGACAGGCAGGAGCAATACATTAAAGAGAGCAGCAGAAAGTCTGATGCCACCTACGTCCCTCCCATGCAAGTTTTAATTATAGCCCTGGACTTGGCTGAGACATGTCATTGAGCTCCGTGTTCAGACAGCTTTTCCATGGCTAAAATTGGCTCCCAAGGACGATGTGAGGAGCTGGATGCTGAAATCCGGGTGCGTTTCAGGGAAGTCGTTCTGGGTAGAGCCTCAAGAGTGAAGCTGGAGCTCCCAGCAGGGCACAGAAGTTAAGCCAAATTGCAAACTCATTTGATGTAAGCCTCGGGTTCTTCCCGGTTTCTGGGGGAAGCAGATGGGAGGCAGCTCAGTTCAAGCAATGAACTTATGACTGTGAGAGCTTTATGGTTTTTTTTGCCAAGAGACAGCTCTAATTGATTTCCTTGCACTGGGAAAAGTTATGTTTAGGAGACAGTGGATTGCATACCTGATCTAGAGGGAATTTTCAGCTGGGGCCTTTGGCATAGGTGGAAAGTTATAATTTGAACATGCAAAAGGTGAGACTTTGTAATGCTTCACCTGGATATTGCTGTTCAGAGGCTTGCTTGCTCTTGAGGCGCTGACAGGGAAAAAATGTGTAAGAATAAATTTTCTGTCTTTTTTAGATGTGAATTTTGCCTTCGCCCATCGGTTCTCTCCTGTCAAGTCACTGCATGAGCCCACGGGATGTCAAGAGATGATGTGGGGAGTGACATCAGCTTGGAAATGGAGTCTGGAAAGTTGAAAATAGTCTGGCAGTCCCTATTAACTTATTCCTCTTTTTTTCCTAGCCTTATAAAACACTTCATGGTTGAAGCTGAACTCTGGTAGGATTGAAATGCCATCAGTTGATTGACTGTGCCAGCAAGAGCTGCTAAATGTAGTATTTTGTGTGTGTCCTTTGATAACCCCCTGTTAAGGGATTCTTAAATTTTGTTTTAAATTTCAACTTTTGTCCTATATTTGTGATTTTTTTTGTTTGTTTTTTTTGTTTTAAAATTGAACTCTGGGTTTAGAGATGAGGTGAATTGCTCAAGGTGACAAAATTCTGGGGCAAAGAGGGAACTGAATACTGCCAGAGAAGGACTCCCAACAAATGAGAATATTTTTCATAGATTCATGGAGTGGTTTGGGTTCAGAGGGACCCTCAAAACCACATAGTTCCAACCTCCCTGCTCCTAGACCTGGTTGTTTTTCTCTGAAAGCAAAAAGAAACCCCAGTTACTTCTGGATAATTTATTGGTCCAGCCACCTGGATGCCATTAGGATTGTTTGTTCCCAGTGTCAGCTCCTGTTGTGGCTATGGAAGCAGATGAAAGTGTTGCTGTCAGAGCAGGGCAAATCTATTTGTGAATCTTCAATGCAAGATCAGTTTTAAAAGACAGAGACTTCCTAAAAGAAATGAGTCTTGAAATCTAAGCCTTGCTGGGTAAGTAACCCAAATAACACCTTCCATTATTTAGGTTGTAAGCAATAAAAAATATTCTTGCTCACAACAGAGAGATTTCTCCATATATACTCCTTTCTGCTGTAAAGTTGATGAATCTGTAATGCACTGCTTAATTAAACATTGCAGGGATATTGTTTTGGAGAGGAAACAAGTAATGAAGGGGATATAGTAAATTTTGGTGATTACAGATACAATTGTTTAGCCCAAGCATTGCATGGTCTGCTTTGCAGGCTCAAAAAAAAATCCCAAAGAACACAATTTCGATTAAGCTCTGCCTTGCACTGCTAGCAATGTATTAGGCTATTAAACTATATTTTTCCATTAATAAAACAAATGTTAATGCATTGTTTGATGCTAACAATGAAACCATTGTAGGAAGCACAGCTCCTTCCACATTTATCACATCTTGTCAAGGCTGGGGATGCATTCAGGGCTTTTTTTCATCAAGGTGAATTAAGAGGGCACAGCAGGAACTTGTTGCCCTCTTAGTTTGCTTTGCATTTGCCACATTCCCATGGACAAGGCTGATCCAAGGGCTACCGAGACCTGAGCTTTAAATACATCGAACCAGCTGCTGCAGCTCCTCACTGGCTTCATTAAATTGTATTAATTCTTAGCAGAGTGAGGCAAGGAAGAAACCTCTGCTGAGCTCTGCCTGTTTCTAGAATCTGTTAGGAGGCCGGGAATGCTCCACCAGCTCTTGTGGTGCTGCACAGATAAAGATTTTTTGCTCTGCAGCTTGTCTTGGGCACAGCCTTAAAAACCTGGAGGTGGAATTCCCCCCTCTCCAGCAAATCCAGCGTGGTTGGATCTGGCTGCCCTGCTGGGGTAGGTGTGTGTGTAGTAATCAGGGCATGGTTTAATACCTTGTCCAGCTGCCAATGGCTTGATTTGTACTTTTTCCAGATACTTGGGGGAAAGTTCAGGAGGAAAAGTCTGGTGTCTTCAGGGGGCTCAGACTGGGTTCCTTACTGGGGTGGGGGTGTGTTCATTCATCAGGCCATGGGGATGGTTTAAGGCCTCACCCAGCTGTTAATACCTTGATTTTGTCTCGTCCAAGGACTTAGGAGAAACCCTCTGAGCCCAGGAGGAAAACTCTGATGCCCTCCATGGGCTAAAAGTTAGTGTTGGTCACTGCAATCTCTTTGTCAGAGGTGGTTGTGCATTAATCCTTTTATCCCTGACAATTCTGCCAGCTGACTGGAGGGAGAGCAGGAGAGAAAGCACCTGCACAATGTTTATCCTCCCTGTTGCAAAGCTTGGTGCAGACACTGCAATTGTGAACATTTTAATGCAAACAATGACGGCTGCAGATAAAAGCCAGGGGATGGCTGGAACCGCCCTGTAGAAATCTGTGGTGCCTGTTGGATGCCTCTGCGGAGTGTGGATGCAGTTTGGATGGGGACAGAGATCTTTAGAGACTGGTTTAGAGCATGAGGTTTATTGTCATAAAGAACATGGGGGTGAGAGAGCCGCCATGAACCACCAGGTATGGCCCAGAGCAGGTCAGAGAGGTGAGAGAGAGAGGTACAGGAATCGGGGGTCCCGTGGTTTTTGCTTACAGTACAATAAATCATGTTCTATGCTGAATATTCTAATTTTCACTAACCAATCCAGGACAAGATACAAATTCTACAGCATTTACATACAGCCTATGAGCATCCTTGTATTACCACATGCCGTTATATTTTAAACCCTAAAAACTGCTTTTTTTACCTTATGCTAAGTTAGTAAAGTCTGCTCTGACCCTTGGACCTGCAGGCAGGCAAGGGCCATTGTCTGATCAAGGAAGGCTATTGTTCAATCAAAGAGGGAATTACCTGTGGTGGCCATACCATTGTCTTTCAGTTTATTCAGTAACTGAGTCTTGGTATCTCAAAACTTGTCTTCATTTCAATCTCGCTTGTAATTTCTATACTTTCAGCATCTTTCTCCAGGTAATAATTTCTATAAGACTTTTCTATTTCTTCCTCCCCAACACCACCCCATCAGTGGTTTGGGTGATGCTGCACACAACATTTCTTCTTACACAGGAGAGCAGAGAACACAGGCAGCTCTCTGAAACCTCAGCAGGAGCCCTTTCCAAGGTGTGCTGCAGCTCAGGGAGCACACGCCACACACAGGTGTCTGTCACCAACAGGGTGGCAGCACCTTCAATCAATCACAAATCAATGTGGTTGAAGGTAAAACAAGCTCCTGCTCTGCTGGGGCTGCAGCCAGAGCTGAGCCCTCTCCATCCAGAGCAGCAATTTGTGCTAAAGGACTGCAAGGGAGGCACAGTTGGTGAGTCAAAGGCATAAATACCCAAAACCAAGCAGGTTCAAAGGAACGCTGCTGTGCTATTAAGGGGAACATTTCTGAGTCCTCCAGCAGCGTGACTGTATAAATTCTAAAATGTACCAATTTACAATTGTGCCTCACAAAGCAAACCCAGCCATTTACTGGGATGCTTCTGAAGCCTGTGCAGACCTTAATTTGCCTTATCAAAGGATAATCTGTTGTGTCAAGACTTGGAAGAAAGCTTGATTAAAAAAGCAGTTGAAGTGTAAATGCTGGCATCCGAGTGGTGCAGAAATAGTATTTATTTCAATGCATTTAATGAGTGATTTTGGAAATGTGGGCCTGTATTTAGAGCTGCACCAGTGACTCTTCCTTCAGCAAGGCTTAGTCACACACTGCTTGCCTTTTGCTGCCAAGGTTATTTCTCTGCTCCGTGGCAGTCCCCAGGCTCCTGGTGTTAAACCCTGGGCAGAGCCAGCAGGCTCAGCTCCCTGAAGATTTTATTGAGCAGGGAAAGGAAGCAGCCTGGGATTTCGGGGTTCAAAGGGCTCATATGCCCTTCCGTGCTCCCCTGGTGAGTTGTTTGGTCTCACTCTTGTCCATCAACAGGGTTTAGGTGAAATCTTTCCTGACGTGAATTCCAGGGTGCAGCTTGGGAGAGCTCAGCTTCAGTTCTGCCAGCGTTAACCGTTTTTATAAGTATTTAAATTAAAATGAATAATCTTAAAGCTTTGCTTAAACAACAAACTAAACCTCCTTCAACTACTTTGGAGTGAATAAAACTTTCCATTAGGCTGCAAATGATTATTCTGAGCAGGACAAATAAAAATAGGTTTTTTTATCTACAGCTTTGATGCCTTCAGCCCTCAGCCCTGCCCTTCTGGGTGCAGGTGGAGTGGCTGCCCATTCCTACCTGGAAATCTCCTCCAGGAGCTGCCGTACATAGAATTATGGCAAACCCCAGTGTTGTTTGGGATAAAGCTGTAGCAGGGGACTCCTAATCCCTTTTCTGCCCCAGACACTGCTTTGTGTGTTGGGCAACATTAATGTTAAATAGCATTAGGTGAAGCAAATACACTGTATTTGAATCCCTGCCCTGTAATTACACATGACACAGTTCAGTGGCTGGAAATAAAACAAGTTTTGAATAAAATACGGTTGTTTCTGTTAATGCTGTAATTCTTGGGCTTATAATTTCCCTCTTGAGCAGTCTTTATTTTTTTTCTGAAACACTTAAGGGGTTGTGTTTAGATTTTATTAGTCTTTTTTTGTTTGCCTACCTTCTCCAGCATATTCAGTGTCCTCTATTCAACTCATGTAATTTTAATTAAATTCAATAGAACATTTATCCTTTCTGTATTAATGTACCTATGTTGGCTCTTATAATACAGTCTCAAATATTGTGAAATTTAAAATTCAGCTCTTTCATGAAAGAGAGAAACATAAAGAGAATGCAGCTGGTGGAACCAACTGTTGGAGCAGCTGATGAATATAACCTCCTGCTCAGGTACAGGGTGTAAAAGCCTCGTACAGACAATTTCCTCCAGATTGAACGAGACATGAAACCTAATTCATTGTTGAACAGGGTTTGTGTTTTTAAAAATGCTCCCTGGGGAAGTGTTGTGCCTTTCTGCACAGCAAAGGTGAGCTCAGCATTGCCTGTGTGACACAGCTGATGGACAAGAAGGTGAGGTTTGCCAAAAATCCCATCAAACACCTTGAGAAATTTGGGATTCAGGCCTGCAGGAGCAGGTGGTGGCAGTGACAGTGGCCTTCTCACCCCCAGTGACCCCGGGTGCTCTAAACAAGCTTTGCCTTTTCTGAGGAAGGTGTAAGGATTTCAGAGCACCAGTGAAAAGCTTCTTTTCTTGCAGGGTCTGGGCTGAACCCTGAGTTCCTGCTGCTGCCCTGGGAATGAGGCCAGGGGGACTGGGGGCTCTCCCTGGGGTCTGAACATCCCTCCCAGCATCCGAGGTGTCACAGGCACTTTGTCCTGGGATGATCCCAGCAGAGAAGAGCTCTGAGTGCTGCGGGCTGAACAGGCACCTCTGCCGCTTCCCAGAGGGGTTTGGGTCACCAGATGGAGGGAAGGGATGAAGAAGTTTGGATGGATCCTCAGCCAAGGATTTATGTCAGTTATTGGAGCAGCTTTGGGGCCAGATCAGGGGTGGTCTTTTCCATGCAGCTTTGAAAATAAGATTCTCTTGCTCTGCAAGCTCCTTCTTGTGGTTGGTTTGTTGGTCCTGAGCTCCCCAGAACTCTGCTCCAGCCACTGCGTCCCATATTCTCAGCTGGCTTTGGGAAGGGCTCTCTGGGCAGCCACCTGAGAGGAGCCAGATCTTCCTCTGCAGATAATGTCTCTTTTAACAGCAGGAAATAATCAAAGATTAAAGAGGTTGGATAAAGGCCTGGAAAAGAACAATTAATTTGATGCACTGAAAGCCTGCATATCAATTTTCAGCAGTGGGCAGCCTCACTTGACAGGTCTAAGTAATATTGTCACACAAAAAGGCACAGATCAGAACATCTGTGTGATCTGCAGATTGTGTCATTGTCCCTTCCTTGTTCTATGTGCCCTGGCAGAGGAGACTTTTCCATCCCTGTGCATCCAGGTGACCTTCAGAAGATCATTGATGGAAACCCAACTGCTCCTTCCCTTCTGCACTCACTTCCCACTGCTGAATCTCAAGAGGACCTACGAATTTAGCAAAAAATTGCGGCCTGCTCTCTCATCAGTTGTTTTTTCCCAGGCTCAGAAGCTGCACTAAACCTGTTCACATTAACTTCAAATATTTGCCTTCATTTTCTCTCTGCTCCTTTACTACCAGCTCCTCCGCCCTGTCCAGGAGGACAAAGTCTTGATTTTATATTGGTTTGATGATTATTGAGAAAAATTCTCTCATGTTCAGTTTAAGCTCTACTTTTCTGTAAGGCACATTTTCCACCCAGCTGTGTGGTCACTCTCTTTCAGGTTCTACCTTGCAGAAACCTCCAGAGTGTGACCAGAAATCAGTGGCTTATTTCTGTTTTCGGATTGTCCATCTCTGGATTAACTGATGAATTCTTTGCACTCTGCTGTTTCCATGTCATTGCCCCAAGTTTGTTCTTTAATAGAGAAGGAATCTGCAATGGCTTTTGTCTCCCTTAAACCTGTATTCCACTGCTGTCTCATCTGCTTAATACATTTCCTTTACAAACCTAGTCTTATGTTTTAGCCTAATGCCAGCAAGAGCTCTGGAAAGATTTATTCTTCTGTGGCCTAATGTGAAATGAGTAATGCTACAACTGGCTCCCTTGGTAGCAGCAACACGTTTTACTACTGATTGTCAGAAACAATAAAAAAGAGAACACGTTGGTAGTTTCTGTGCTATTTGCTTCCTGGGATTCTTGTCCTGGATTAACCTCCACAAATTCATTGCATGAGGAACTTTGGAGAAGTTCTCAGCGTGTGTGGAGGAGAGAAACAGAGCAAAGAAATTGAGTTGTGGCTGCAGATTTTAATAATAAACATCAGGAGAATGAGGGGTTCATGGCAAGGCTGTGGTGGCACGCTGGGCAGCCACTGTCAGGTGTCCCACCATGTTTTCCAGAGCACAGAAATCATCCCTCAGCATGGAATTTGCATTCCACAGCTGGAATAAGTCGTGTCTCAACTTGGCCAACACACAACCCAAGCGTGTGCTGCAGGTAAGACTCAATTCAAAGATTTTTACATTTCAATTCACTTAAAAAAAGCTAAGATTTGTCAAATTCTGGGTTCTAGCACAGCCCAAGGGATAAGGGCTCATTTTAGAGCAATGCTTGGCCACTTGGCTCAGCGTCAGAGGCTGGATTTGTTTTATTAGTTTTGCTGGGAAATGCAAGTGCTTTCTGCTCTAGCTATTAAGTAGATGGTCATGGCCTTCTTTTATAGATAAAAATACTGTGCAAATTAATCTGTTAACAGCCATCCAAGGTGTGAGTGGACAGAGAAATCTTCAGTGCTGAGTGCTGCTCAGCTTTTTCATGAAGGAGTTATAGAAAAATGTGAAAGGAAAGCTAATGTTTGTATTTCAAGTGGAAAAGAAACCAAGTCTGATATTTGAGAGTTGATATAACCCCCTCCTAGAGCAGGTCAGCAGTGCTTCAAACTGCCCCACTTTCACCCTGGTAAAGTTCAGGAGTTCTTGTTGTTATTTAAAATACATCAATTACCTGTGAGTGTCAGGAACAGAGAGATCTGGAGTGGCTGTGAGAAGAGACTCTGGGGGAAAGGCTCTTTCTTTTCCTCTGTGGAGCTTGGGTGAGGGAAACACCGCTTTTCTCCTTGGCCAGAAGAGATTTTCCAGGGCTTAAAGGCCAGGACCTGTCACCACCTGATTGTGGCAGAGTGGTGTTGATTTAATGCTGTTCCACATCGTCCTTAATGATTTAACAAGGTTTCCAATGTGCTTTGTGCCTTCCTTCCATCCCCAAGTCCCTGCTTCCCTTTGGGTCCTGGCAGGGAATATTGCTCTCCCACTGCAATAATCCCTGTTTTATCCTTTCCCATGTCCTCTCCCATGCTGTGGCATTTTCTGATTTGTGTGTTGAGCTCCACGAGGAACTTTTCCAGAGCAGTTTATTTGGCTGTTTTACATCAGTGGCAGTGGCTGAGTTTTGGGAAGCACGACAGATCCAGCTGTGATTATAATTTCAGCAAGGTTTGGACAGAAATGTCCCGTTCCAAGTTTGCCTCTTGGCTCTGCCTTGGTGAAGCCGCTCTTTGACACCCTCACTGTGCTTCAAAGGACACAGGGAGCATTTTACATTTGTTTTACATGTGTTGGACTAAACTTCCAGAGGCTTAAAATCTAATATCCCACCTGTCCTTCCTATCATTCACTTGAGAAGGACGAAAGGCAATTAAAATCACCAGCAGTGTCAGGAGCATGACAGGAGCTGACAGTTCTGGGTTGTGGAGCGCTGCTCGCGATGGATGGCTCTGCAGAAATTGTCACATCTCATCTTTGTCTCCTGCCAGGGCTCCCTTTCCCAAAGTGCTGCTGGGCTTTCCAAATTGCAATGATTTAGAAACAACTACCTTGTCTACATTTTTTATTTTCGTGCAGGCAGAGGTGTAGGGAAGTGATGTTACAGAGAATTTGTGGCTGTGCCATCCCTGGAAGTGCCCAAGGCCAGGTTGGACAGGGCTTGGAGCAACCTGGAATAGTGGGAAGTGTCCCAGCCCATGGCAGGGATGGCACTGGATGGGATTTAAGTCCCTTCCAACCCAAACAATTCCATGGTTTTGTGATTCTGTGCCTTAGCAGAGGCAGCAGTGCAATGCAGAGAGGGGAGGGAGTGTTTGAGCTCAGAGTCACTGCTGTCAGCAGTGATTTAACAGTTTATCCAAAAAAGAAAATCAAACATTTTCAGTTTGCTAGGAATGGGAAGCAAACTTTGCACTGCAGCTGTGCTGAGAAGTTGGCTGTGATGAGACACCCGGGATGAAATGTAAAATTTGTTTCCTACTATGAAACCATTTTACTCTGGTAGAAACCACGTGTTGGCCACATCTGGGCACGGCTGGATTAGTGATTATAAAATGTGGGATGGCTTTTGCCTCAGAGTTCCTGTCCTAAATAAATTGTTCACAGCACGAGGGCTGATGCGAATATCTGAGCACTGGCCAAGGAGCAGTGATGCAGAGATAGCTGGGTCCCAAAATCACCCAAATTTAGAAGTGGGAGTTCATGGCATGGAGAAAATATTAAGTGTGATTTGAATGAAATTCCTTGGGATTCTCCCTGGCTCATGTTCAACCCCAGTTTACCACTTAAAACGTAATTTTTGGAGGACTTTAATGAGGTCTTCAAATAGTTTGCAGCTGTGTGAGCTCTAAAAATAAAGAAAAAAAATATCAAAATTGGCTTTGAACACCTGTGAGTTGGGGATTTGGCTGGGAGCTCTGTGCTGCTTCCTCATCTCTTGTGGGCATGTACAAAACCATGGTTATGATCTGAAAGAGATGTGGTTTAAAATATCATTTAGGTGAAGTGTGACTCTCCACTTGGTGCATAACAGAAGGAAATACAGAGGAGGGAAGTCACATTTTACAGAGACACAAATGGATGCTGGGACTAAATCTCTAGGCCAAATTTATCTCAAGGTTTGGTGGAGTTATTTGAAAAATGGACCTGCAAACTTTTAAAGAAATTATTTAATAAATTGGAATAATTCTGTGCTCAAAATCAGCTGAAGACTGGGGCTTGTGAGAGCAAATTATGCCCCTGGGAGAAAGGTATTGCCTTTAGCAAAAGAGATTTATAGAGAGAGCAATGAGTGGACATAGATGAAGTGAACTCAGCCTTTGGAAGCTAAGACTGATTTATAAGCTTTGTTTTTGCAGTTTGTGCTACCATCAGTACCTAAAGATGGATTTATAGTTTCCTAACTAAATTCATCACCACGTAGACAGAACTTTTTTTTTCTCTTTTGCAGAGAGGGAGATCTCACTGACAAATCAACCTCATCTCTTGACTTGGAATTTTTTTCCCCCTTAAGTAATCAAAGGAGATAAAGAAACCAAATTTCTATGAGTTTTCAGGCCAGCAGGGGTGATCTGAAGGGGATCTAATCCCTTTCTAGAGTTTCTGCTTGCGTGGCTGTGCCAGGGGTCCCAGATGATCCCCTCTGGAATGGGAGAATCTCCAGGCAGGTGGGCTCCAATTTCCAACCTGACCCCCTCAGCACTGCCCCACTTCCCTGGATGGAAGTTCAGCCTCTGTAGTGGGAGAAAAAAGCTAATTTTCTCAGGAGTCTGATATTTCACACTTCTCCTGAGCAGTTTGGATAATCCTCTTTGACACTTATTTGGGTCCCTGCAAAGCAACTTCCAAATTTTTTTATAGGTTTGGACCACAAAATGATGATTGACTGACTTGAATCAGCAAGGAGGAGAATTTCAAAGAGCTTTTCTTTTTGTATCCCTGTAACAAGAGCACTGGAAAGCTCATTCTAGAGTGGGAAGTTAAAGGCCTGGTAAAGAACTGATCATTGATCAAACTGGAAATCTAATTCCAAGCTGATCATGGTCCAGAGTTCACATGTTTGACTTTGGGGTTAAGTTCTAGCAGAAGGATTTTGAAACTGGTAGTGGATTCAAAGGGATGTGGTGTTATAGAGGAGCCTTGAAAATCATGGAGGAAGTTGGTTTGCTTAATTTAGTGAGGAAAATTACAGAAAAAAACCCAACTTTTTTACAGTTTTGTTGGTGAATATAATTGGATCTATCACAGGGAGTTGCTGCTAATACAATATTGTGCTGCAGGGGATGTGGGCTGGTGATTTAAACCCTTTGCCACCCTCACCAAATGCTTTGCTGCTCTCCAGGCAGTGAAAGGGAAATCCATCCTTGTAACTGGAGCTTTCACTGGCACCAAGATCTGAACTCCCTTTCCCCTCTGTCCCAGCTCACACCAATCAGGCACTGCCAGGGCTGGGTTTATTCTGCCCATCAGAACCCAGCACTTCCCTGAAGGACCATCAGGAACTCCAGAAAATTCCTGCCGCAAGGCACGGCCGTATCCTCCTCCCGGTGTTTTGATGTCTCAGGAATTCCAGATGTTCCTGCAAATCAAACACCTTTCTGGATGGAGTCTGCAGCTGTGGATGGTGCTGTGGAGTACGAAACCAGAGCTCAGAGGTGACCCGGCAGCCACAGATGCTCTTGACCTCTGAATCCTTCAGTCAGGATTTTTTTAATCTTGTTTTATCCCCTTTCCACCCCCTTGGGTCAAAGTGACCCCAGCACAGTGAACTCCACCCTGTGCCTCTTGCTCTGTGCTCCTGACATACTCACTGCAAAATAATTGATAGGGCCTGGTGTCAAACCCGTTAATTTTGATTTTGTTAGCTCGTTAATGGGCTTCCTTCATCTTCTCCCTTCGCTTTGCAAAGGAGCCGTATATTTAATTAGCATGGGCTGACCTTTTTTTATTTAGCTGGTAAAAAGGTTATTGAAGTCCTTAAGAAGAATTACTACGACGACAGTCGACCTGGTAATTGCTGTATTGTTGCTAATTAGGCTCCTGTTGGGGCTGGGGAAGGCTGTGCACGTGTGGCACAGGTGTGTTGGCATAAATTAGCCTTGTTCTCCAGCAAAGGTCAAGGCACAGAAATAAGAAAAGCACTGGCAAACCATTTAATGGCTGCTGGGTGCTCATGAGGGAGATCAGCTCCTCCTTCAAAGCTTTCCCAGCAAATGTTCCTGGTTTTCCTCTAAACACAATTAAGGTGCAGTCCAGTGCATATTTGGGGTTCCTCCCGATGCCCTGCCCAGGGCATTGAAGTGATTAAGGAAAAGCACCAGCAAGCCTGAGTGTTCATAGGTGGTGTCATCCTGGGGACAATTGCAGAGATAAAACCAGCAGCTCCTGCAGAACTGAGACAGTGGCAGGTATTGGTGTCTCTGGTTAAACCTGAGAAGTTTAATCAGGTATTTCATCCTTACATGACAGCTTTGCTCTTTTAAACTGCAGATAATCAGTTTGCAAAACAAATCCTGGTGTTTGCTGCACTTGGAATTGCCATCAAACCCCCAAGTCTGGAAGAGCCTGTTCTGAAAAATAACAGGCATTCATTAAAACTTGATTCAGAGAAGTTCAGAGGTTGAGCTGGGTTTTTTGCAAGTTTCCTCAGAGAAAGCCATGGGAAGGTGTTTAAAAGGACTCTTTAGTCAAGGTCTAAACCACAAATCTCTTCCTTATTTGGTCTCCTTTACATTGGGCTACAAACAGTGGAAGCTTTTTATTGCTTTTCCTTTCAGAAAAACTTTGAATTTTCTGAAGGTACCACAGTTTTTAGGGTTCCTTCCAACCCAAATTCTGTAATTAGCCCACGTTCTGCAGAAATTCTGTCAGGTGCCTCTCCATTGCCTTGCTGGATCTACACCCCAACCTACCAGAAACCCGAACTGTAATTAGGTAAAACCTCCAATTATCATTTCCATCCCTTTGGAATTACTGTAATAAAGGCTGAGCATTGTCCCCCTGCCCTTTAGGGTTAAGAGATCTCAGCCCACCAACCTTTTTTAGTGATCTCAGACTTGCTGGTGTTTGCAGCACAATAAATCTGCCACCAATTCTGGCTGGGTCCCCACCTACACGGGGACTTATTGGCCTTTAATGTCACACGTCCCCAAGGACACGGCACTGATGGGGTTCCAGAGAGCCCTGGAGAAGCCTGGAGCAGATGGAAGTGACCTGGCTGCCCTCATGGTGATAAATTGCTCTCCATTCCCTTGCTGCCTGCCCATGGATCGGCCTAGGGAAGGGACAGAACCTCGCTGGGATTTAAATCAGCTCCCCCAGCCTGAATATTTGTAGGGAGCTCCTTCCATGAGGTTTGTCACAGTTGGGAAAAATAAGGGGGGAGTTGAAATCTCTGTTTCGTTTTCCCTTCTCCTTCTGCATCTTCACTGGCTCATTAATTTCCTTTCCATACCAAAGACACTTTGATAATAAAGCTACAAGTGTCACCAGACATTTTATAAATGCTTTCTTCAGCAATTTGAAGAAGAATTTCTGGTAGTGTAGGAAAATAAGGGAGTTTAGATAACCTATCTGTTAAATGTAACAAAAACAACAAAATGCTGAGTTTTTTTGAGAAGAAAACCAAAACCAAAACCTGAACAGAAGAATTAATGAGTTTGGTTGATGGCATGAAGGTAATGGTGTTTCATGAACTGATGATGTTTTTAACACTCACAGACAACACTGGCGTGGTTTGGAACATTTTAGGAAGTTTTGGGTTTGGTCTTGGCCAATTTGGACGGGGTTTGGAGCACCCTGGGATAGTGGAAGGACTTTTGAGGTCCTTTCCAACCCGAAATGCTCAGTGATTCCATCATGGGGACCTTTTCCAGACAGAGCTTCCCAGTAAAATTGTTATTGGTGCAGGTGCCTGAACGCTGCCTCATGCCAGGTTTGTTTATTTGAATTGCAGAGGCAGAAAAGGCAATAGACACTGGATTTGTGTTACAGCCTGAGATGGGACCTTTAACAAGGGTACTCGGGAGAAAGCAAGTTGCTTTTTAGCATTTTACATCAAAAATCAAAATACCAGGCTGGCTGGAGCGGAGGCAAGCCAGGAAAATTACCATCCCTCTTAACAGATGCTTTCCTTGAATGATTCAGGCATCCGTAAATGATGAGTGTGCTGCTCACTCGGGGCACTGGCTTTTATTTTTATTTTGCCTGTTTATAGAGAAACAAAATCTATTCTCTGTAGAGAGCAAGGTAACAAAAATCGGAGACAGAGCTCCTGTTGTTTGCCAAGGCAAGGGCATGTTTGACATCCTTTTTGTCTGCAGGTTTAATCTCGAGACAAGGAACTTGCTCCAATCAATTCTTAAAATCAAGGCAAAAAAAAAAAAATATTGCGGTGGAAAAAAACATTCTCCTGTCTTCAGTGTTTGGTTCAGCATAATTAACATGACTAATGCAAGACAATTTTCTGATAGTTATTATATTAGAGAGCTTAGCTGACTCATAACTGCCCCCATGACAGAGCCAGAATGCAAATTACTTGGCTAGAAATAGCATCAAGCCGGTTTGATGAAAATGTGATACGTATTTTGAATTAAAAATATTCAAGATCTTCCCAAATGACCTCAATGTCACATCTCTCCCTCCCCTGAGGCCACCAGAGAAATTTGCATGATCATTTGAAGGCAGCTTTTCCCTTCTCCCTCTGTGGATCCACAGTCTCTGCCATTCAGGGGAAAACAGGGTGGTTGCTCCTGTTCCTTTTCTGAGCTCAGCTCCAGCAGAAAAATTATGAAGAATTTTGGGCCTCTCTTTGCCAACCTGGCTGCTTTACCAGAGTTAGGAGGATAACTGAGCTAACAATGAACCATCAGACTCTAAACCTCATTAAAACCCAGAGCCGTCTCCAAGCCCCTCTGCCCTCAGCCCCTAAAATCTGTGTCCTGTCACCTCCAAACTCCTGAAATGCCTCAGAACAAAATGCTTGTCGAGATAATTTTGGAGATTTTTGTGTGCTCTAAATTTTGGCTGAAGAGCCTGCAAACTTTGGGCACTTGTGTCTAAGAGAGGGTCGGAAAATCTTTTTCAGACCCTACAAGAGGTCTGAAAAGCCTCTCTTATTTTTCTAGTTCATATTCCAACTAATTTTCCAATCTTTAATTTCCAAAATTTTCTCCATTTCCTAATTTTCTCTTTTAAATTCCAACTTGTAAAGAGAGAGTCTGCAACCCTCTCTTAAGGGGGTTTTGCTTCTGCAGCAATCCCACATTTCAGGCAGCCTGGGAAGGAGCAGTGCTCCGGATGGAAAAGACAGCTGAAAATCAGAAAGGCAGAGAATTGCCCCAAAAAATGGGATTTCAAATCAGCTTTCTTCAGAAACTCCAACGAAATGGTGCAGTGAGAGTCTGTGTCACCCACACCAGCACATTTGAGCTGGAATTCAGACACATTTACAGGTAAAAGGATTATTTTGCCCATTCTCCTCCCGGCCCTGAGCAAAGCATCTGCTTTTGTGTGGATCCTGAGGAGCAGAGTTCACTCAGGGTCCAACCTGCACGGGGGTGTCACCCGAGGCTCTTCAGTGTTTCTGTGGCATAAATAACAATTTGCATGGATTTGGGGCATAAATGAACTCCCAGTGTCCCTTTTCTCTTTCCAGGCTGGCTCCAGGCTCACTCAGATGTCGAAACCAGCTCGAAAGACTTGAGGTCCAACCCTGCTGCACCTCCTGGCACAGCCCTGTAGGATTTTTATTTGAAAACACATCAGATCAGAAAAATTGCTCCTTAAATCTGATTTTTGCAGCTAGAACCCAGCCCAAATTTTTAGCGTGGTTTAACTCCTGCTCCCACACTCTCTTCTGATGTTTGAGCTTGTTTTGATGCACTATGGGGAACAGATCTGTGATAAAAGCTCTTTTTCCAAGACTTTTTTCATTTTATGGCCCAGAGACTTGTGTTTTGTCTTCCTATTCCTCACCATTCATTAATTCATTCATTCCACGTGCTTTACTTCTGACCCTCCTCTTTGTTTCTGCATTTTTTGATACCTGGAGATACGTTTGATAGGGACTAATCAGTTATCACTAATCCACTCCCTCTGCAGGGATGCTGCCTCACTTATTAATGTGTGCAGCCGAGCGTGGCTGTTACTCCTCTTCCTACCACTGCTGAGTATCACTCTGCTCTTTTAGCTGAAAAACAATGCCAGAATCTCCTAGAACATTCCTGAAGACAAAGATTGGAACGTGGAAAGCACAGCTCCAGGCTGAAGTAAAAAATTTAGGAAGGAAGGGAAGGGCTGGATTTGAAACAGTTGATGAAAGGTGACCAGTGCTGAAGAAGAAGATTCATGTCCCTGACCAGGTCATCCAAGGAGCTGTCCTGGGACTGAGGTGACCCTTTAACACACTACTGAAGAGGGGCCAGAGTAACGACACGCACCAATATGGTTATTGATCATTCTCCCTTTATTGCTAAAAATAACACATTTTTATATGTTTGTGAGATTATCACGCAGCAAAAGCATCTCCACAGTTGGTTCACAGCTCAAATGCAGGTGCTGACAGCTCAGCCTGGTTGGTTCTCACACGCAGTGCTCGTGGTGGGGTGTGTTACATCTGTGATTCTGTTATCCAGCTCTGTAACCTGTGCTGTGCATTCTTCCCGTAACTCTTTCCCTGCTCAAGGACACCGAGGCCCAGCTGCTTCTCCTGCTCCTTGAGCTCTGTGTGGGACCTGCAGGCTGGGATTGTCCAGTCCTGTCAAATAAACTCCGTGCCCGTTCTCTAACAGAAATTCCTCTACAGCTTCCCACTGGGATTGTGCTGCAGGATTGATGTCTTTTCCTGGTGTTATGAAAACGAAGCCAGGCACAGTTAAGAGGGTTGGGGTCTTTCCCTCAGTATTTGAATCAGGATCCCGTTTGATGCATCCACTTCACCCAGGTGACAGCGTGGCAAATGCACCCCCGTCAGTCACACACACCAGTTCTAGACTTTCCACAGCCCAGATCCAACAAGGGAGCCCAATGCTGGGGCTGGGCTGGGCTCAGCTCGACTTTCCAGGATCTGTCCTGCCAGGGGCCCTTGGCTTCCTGAGCCAGCAGAATGTTTGGTGTCCCTGGCTCTGCAGCTCTGGGCTCTTCAGCCTCAGGGCCTGCAGGGCACTTAAAAACACTAAGCGAAGGGTTACAAATGTGCATTCTAATACTTGTGGTTACACAAACCGTGTAAAAGGGATATAAAGAAAAGACAAAAATCATTCCGGCATCAGGATGAGCCTCCACCTTGGCTGCAGCTGCTGCTGGAGGGAAATGGAGTCACTTTTGCTGTCACTGCCTCTCGTTGCTTGCAGTGAGATCCTCGTTTCATCTCCTGGTTGTAACACCCAGCTCCATCTGATCCCATTATGCACTGAGGTTAATGTCTTCATTTACTGATGCTGTTCCTTGTGCTCCTGGCTCATGGATTTGTTTTCAGTACCACATGTGCAGCAATTGAGCTGTTCCCTCTCTTCACTGCTGTTTGTGAAGGTCTGGAATCTCTGCTGGGGCACAAGCAGCTCAGAAAGCCCCTGCTCTCTCCTCTTCTAATGCAGTCCAGCTCAGTCAATAAAATATTCAGAACTGGAATTTACAGTGGGTAGTGCTGAGTGGATCCCCAGCTTGCCTGCAGGTGGCAGAGAACCATGGAATTGTATAGAAATTGGAAATAGGTCTGGGAAAAACCTTTAAGATCATCAAATTCAACAAACATCAAATCCATCCAGGGACGGGGAATCCACCCGTGCCCTGGACAGCCTCTGCAAGGGCCTAAAGTGTCCAAGGTCAGGTTGGAGGAGGTTTGGAGCAACTTGGGATAGTGGAAGGTGTCCCTGTCCCTGGCAGGGATTTAAGGTTTAAGATTTAAGATGGGATTTAAGGCTCTTTCCCACCCAAACCATTCTGTGATTCCATGAAAGAAAACTTCAAAACACAGCAGCGATTTCTCAACTGTTTCAAATCATCACAAATGTACCTATTTATCATACTTGTGTTCTTCACCTGTTTCCTTGTGTGTACCTGGCTCTCAGTGGTAATAATTCATCTTATTAGGAATAAAATCAGTTTGGAAGGTCTCATCTTCCTAACAGCAGCAACGTCTTGTTATCTCCATTCCAAGCCACACTTTTCTGTCAGTAACCTGCTGATTTTTTATAACATGGTTATATAAGTTTTGACTTAAAGGTGTTCCAGTGCTTAATACGAGTCTTAGGCTTCCCTGTGGCCACCAGTAGGACCAGATAAATTTGCCATGGCTGGGTTTTCTTCCCTCTGTCCTGGGAAGCTCCTGTCTGCTAGGTGTTGAATTCTGGTCCCTCGCTGTGGCACAGCTGAGGGTCCAGCCTTGCCAAAACAGCTCCTGGCTGAAGGATGTGCCAAACCTTGAGCTCAAACAAAATATTTCCGGCTGTGTAATGAAACCAGAAAGTCAGAGATGCTGTTTGGTTTCCCACCTGCCAGTGGATCCGATGGAGCCCAAACCCTGACTGTTCATGCATTCCAGAGCTGCATCCTGAGCTAAATTCACTAAACAAATAGCACTAAACAGGCAGTGAAAGCCAGAATTTCATGTGTCATAAAACTGCATTTTTTTCCCCCTGTGCTTGTGTTGGAAGAGATATTTTCTTTGCCGTAATGAATGTTCATTAAAAAAATTTTGAGCTGCAAGATTCACAGGAGGTGATTTACTGTAATTGTAAAGGATTTCTCATATAACATTAACAGAAACAAGAGTGTAATTTGGTACAGGAGGCAGAATTAGGTGAGCAGGGGCTGGCAGCAGCCAAGCACTCCTTGAATTGAGAATATGCATTAGGCAGCCTGACTTGTTCTGGAGCACTTCTGCTGAGAGTTTTGCTTTGACTGAATTCTTAGTGCTGCTGAAAGGTGGCTGATTGATGGTTCTGAATAATAACACACTTAACATTTTTTTCCTCACGGAACTCAGAGCACTCTCAGCTCTGTCTGGTTTATGGGGAGGTGAATGGTGGCTGATTTTCTGCAGAGTCATGGAAAGCTGGTTCCGGTTCCTCTGTCACTGGTGCCAGTCTGGCTCAGTCTTCTTCCCACAGGATTCTCCACGATCCTGATCCCTCATGGAATTTTTAGGTGCAGCCCAGAAAATGGGAGGAAACTCCCTCTTTGCCCAGCTGCAGTGATTCCACTGGCCTTTGTTTTCCTCCAAAATCTTTGGATCCTGAGACAACAAAACCTGGCAAATAAAACTCCTGGATAATTTAAACCTTGGTTCATTGTCACAGAGGAAGTGTTGAAACTGTTCCTCTCACAGTAATGATCTGTGTCTTTGTTCATGCCATATCTTCAAAGGTGTTGGATTTTCTTTCTTAATTTTATTGGATTTTTCCATTACTCCAAGATGGTAGAATGGTTTTAGGAGTTGTCCCTTACAGAAGGGCAGGTAAATTCAAATTAAAATAACTCTACAGGAAGCAGTGTTAGAGCTTGAAACATTAAGGGTTTCAATAGCTGGAAAATAATTGTATCCTTTGTGTCCTCCTCAGGGCTTTGGGAATGTCTCCAGGAACCTTTGGGATTCTGCAGAGGAACAGCAGAGCAGTTAAACAACACATTATTATTAAACTGTACATTAATTTCATCAGTGTAAATACTGAATTGTCAGTCCAGAACTGCCAGAGCCCTGCAGCAACAGCCTTTTTATGCTTCTGGAAGGAAAAAAAAAAAAAAGGGAAGTGTGTTGTTCCAGTGCCAAACTTTTTATAATCCTTTAGGAAGAATTTTCTTACCTTGTTTTATTCCTTAGATATTGTCAAGACGAATATTTATGGATAGGTCAGCTGGCCTCAGGAGAAGGATCCCCATGGAAATTGCTTCTCAAGGTTCCCTCTAGGCTGTTACATTCCTTCCTAAGTGATCCAAAGGGAGCTGTTCACATGAAAGTGTAAAAAAACTGAGTCAGTGAAAAAGGGGGCGGTGCAGGGATGCAGAAAAAGGCATTTACTGAGGCAGAATGGAAAATAGGAAATCTGGAGAACTGAGCTGCCTCTGGAAGCCACGGAGTCAAAATGCCTGCAGATGCAGGCACAAGGGATTATGGAAATTATTTGGGATAAATGGGCCTGGATGGCCTTGGCAGCACCCGAGTGTCACAGGGGCTCATTGAATATGCTCAAAACATCGAACTGTTTCTTTCTCTGCCACAAGCATTTATCCACAAGATGAGGAACGAGCTTGAAAATGATACCTGAATTAATTTGCAGTGTTCTCCTGCCCTGGTTTCCTGTGGAAATGGGATTGGAGAAGCAGAGCACATCTCGCTGCTGCTCTGCCCTGCCCGGGTCCTCAGCCTTGAGGCTTCTCTGCAATCTGTGTTTTGGTGATGATTTGTGCTAAAAAGATCTAACAAACCCCAAATTGCAGAATGCTGTCATTTGTAGAGCCACTATCAAGGGTTGGATGTCCAAAATTTGATTAAGGAAATTTGGCACGGACAAATCCTGTGCTCTTTTGACCATCATCGTGTTTGCCATCACTTTGTCCTTACTGTGTATTTCATGGTCATGAATTCCCTGGTAAGAAATGTTTGATAATATTTTCAACAGTTTGCTCTGTTGGAAGAGTCTAACTCAGCACTGAGAGAAAAAAAAGACTTTTCAGACTGAAAACAAACACTTGAAACTTTGTAGTTTCTACCTTTGGCTGCAGCTCTGCTGCTTTTTGGATATTTTCTGCTTGCACTGGCTGAGCTTGGCAGCCCCTGGGAGATCCCCCTGTCCTGATCCCTTCCTGGGCTGCTGTGGTGGGATGCTGTTATGCTTTGCCAGAGTGAAATTGAGAGAGATTTAATTTAGAAATTTGATTTAGCCTCACCTTGGAAAGGGAGTCTGGAGAGTTTGTGGTGATGTTTGTGGGTGTGCGTGCCTGGGTCTCTCTCACAGAGTCTGATTCACCCTCAGCGAAAATCTGGATTTCTCTGCCAAAAGCAGACTGAATTTTGGGGAAATGGAAACCCAATATTGTGTTGGAAAACAGAATTTCAGCAATAAACCAAATGCAGTGTAGAGCAGAAGAGCCATCCCACCTCCCTTCCACAGGAACTCTGCTCCTGGCTGGAATTCCCAGGGTGGAAGGGATTTCCTATTTGGAAGCCCATGACTAAGGGATTTCTTTAGCTGCTGTTCAAGGCAATGTGTTTTAGCTGCTGACAAATGTGCTGTTTTGAATTATTTAAGTTTGCGTTCTTTGGGGGAAGAGAAATACTCCTGATATACATCTGCAGGGTCAGTGGCAACAATCAGCACAGAGGGAGATCTGCTTTTCGTCTTGATGACAAATGTACAATGGGGTTAAATGGCTGAAAAGTGACAGGTGGATAAATTCTCATTGAAAATAGAATCCAAGTCTGAGTTAAACCTTTATTCAGAGTGAGCTGCTTAAACCAAATGCAATTCCCCCACAATTAATATGTGCCAGTTGGATTATAAATGACAATAATCACTCGGTGACTTGGGGTACCATCAGATGTGGGCTTTGTGTTCTGTATTCACGTGGGTGTAAAAATTGGTGGTGTATCTGAGGGCTGCATCCAAAAATTAAATTCTTAACTCCATTTATTCCAATTTCTGCATAATTTAGGCTCTGGATGGAGGGGTTGCTCTGGAGTGGCATCAGTGGCACTGTTAACTCTCTGTGCTCTGCAGATCTGCTTTCCTTGGAACATTTAAAATCACAGCTGGAACTCAGAGACAACGGATCAGTTTTAATTTTTGAAATGCTGCTTCGGAAGAAGAATGTTTTCTGTTTTAAGGACATGGAGCTTTCACTTTTGTCAATCCAGGAGTCCAGAAAAAACTCAGAGAGGTTCCATTACTCTCAGGGGTTGGAACTCCCTTGCTGGGGCCACAGTGTGATATTAACCTGTAGAGCTACAGTCTCCATTGTTTTGTTTTATTTGAGTGGGTTTTTTTGTTGTTGTTTATTTGGCTTTTTTAACCAGTTGATTTCCTTGGTTAACAGTAAATTCTTGTTCCAGTGGGAAGAGCAAAGTAACTCCGTGGCTCCTTTGGAAGCACAACAACAGGGGAGGGGAAAATCTGCCTAAATGAGCACAGGTTAACAATTAACACCCTGTGGAAAACTCCAATTAGTGCCCTGCAATTAATGCCTGGCTGAGGGTCACAGGGCAGGGACAGAAATCTGCCTTTTAAAAAGCAGAAAATTCTGCTGAAACTGCTTGGAATTATTCCCAATCTCTGGGGGGAAAACACCACTAAATCTCCAAGTGTTGAAGTCTCCTTTTCATCACACACCAAGTACAGAGCCAGGGCAGGGCTTGCTGAGGGAAGCCATAGGTGTGCAAGGTGCTTGTTATCATGGAAAAAAAAAAGTAAATTCCAGGATATCTTTGCTTGGAGTGGGCTTGGGCTTCTCTGCAGACACACCTGGAGGTGCTGCTGACATGACAGGATTACTTATGTTACTGTATCTGGTGAAACATCCAGGAATCCAGCAATATTGGCTTTTATTATTTCATATTTCTTCCCCTCTACCCACCAGAAGAAACCAAGCATAGTCACAAAACAGGCTTTTAATTCCTTTTTGGGCAATGAAGCTTTTCACTTCTTAAAGTACAATATTTTATTTTTTTCTCCCCTAGAATGAATTGATTTTCTTTCCAGTTTCGCGCTCTGTGGGTATTGGGACTAAATTCATCTTTTACACATGCCTGATGTACATCAAGATGAAATCTTTTACCTCGGAGACAAAATGTAACCCAAAAAAGAAACCAAAAATCTGACAAACTGGGGGGGGTTTCTCCTGCCAGCCTTCGATGGCACCTGCATATTCCCCATTACAAAGAATGTACTTTTTACCCACAGCATTAAACTGCCACTTTTCCAGTGTTTTTTCAGGCTTTTTTTTTTTTTTTTTAAATCAGAGCTGGAGCATTTAAGAGTAAATCTACTGGTGTGCCTTGGCCTGCTCTGGGAGCAGGATTTTTCCTTCCTGTATTTATTCTGTTTTAAAACAGGCAGTATTTGCTTTTCAGAATCACTGCCTGTTTTTCTGGATGTATCATTAGTCAGCAGGCTTGTGCTTCTTCCTCAGCCCCTGCAGAGAGATGTTGCTGTCAGGGAAAGACATTTCTCTGCCAGTATTTTTTTTTTTTCCCAAGGCCATATTTCAATTCCAGAAGCTGATCCCTGCAAACTGTTACAAGTTGGAGTCAGTGCTGAGTTACCAACAATATTTGGAGGCAAAATGAGGGAGTATTTATTTCTTGCAGCCAAGATCAGTTCCCTTTGCATCTCACCTGAGCTATTATCACCCTATGCCTTTATTCCATCATGAGCCACGACATTTCCTGAAAAAAAAAACCTGCTATAAATGTATCCTTAATCTCTGTTTCAATGTCAGAGGTTTAACCATGGGTTTGGATCCTCTCGTTTTCCAGCAGGGAGGAGGAGAGTGAGCAAGGCTCTCCAGAAGTGTTCCATATGTCATTGCTCATCACGGCACTTGAAGAGGACAGTAATTAGCCAAAACAGCTTAAATCTCCCTGCAAACGAGGCAGAGCAGCTCTTTTGTGCCTTCACATCTCAGTCAGAGCCTCAGGGCTGGCCCTGCCTGGCCAGGAGTTAAAGCCAGGCTTGGTTTTTGCTCCTTTTAAAAGCCCTGCGAGTCCAAATGTGACAGGAGGCGTTAAAATCAAAGTTGTGCATCCCAAATGTAATGACTCAGTGTCCTTGTCACTCAGAGCTTCCTGGGGAGGGTTATGGGTTTGATGTCTCAGGGTTTGTCAGCTTAGGGATGATGGAGACCAATATTGTTCTTCTGCAGGTTTAAAATTCACCTTAGAAGCAAATTGCAATTTTTTGCGGGTGCAGAAGGTCAGGACTGAGCAGCTGCTCTGGATCCACCTCTGCCTCAGTGCAGCTGTGGAACGTTCCAGAAGTAAAACACAGCTTTTCCTGCATTCTCTGAAACAGGAGAGTGTTCCAAAAGAGCTGGTGTTTTGAAATTTGTATTCTAAAAAGATCCATCTATGATTATGCTCCTCTGAAAGAGGGTTTTGTTCAGTTCTTTGGCTCACCTGGAGATGGCAATGTGGCGGTGCCAATGTCCCACTGTGGGTTTCTCTCAGGAATACACACAAATTACAGAAAGCCAATAATACAAAATAAAGCTCGTTTCTAGCTGGCTTTGATGATATAGGGAATAAATATGTTAGAAACATACAGATAATGGAGCTGAAACACAGCTGATTTCGCTAAATGAGAAGCTTGGTGAATGGTAAATTAATTTTTTATTGCACCAAAGCACCCAACACACTTTTAATGCCGTGTAACATCCATTGTAGTGAGTGACTTACAGGAAACACGAGCCCTGTGCTCCTGCTCCTGGGCTGGGTGGCCACAGACGCTGAATTACCTGAGCTCTCAACGTCCTCATCATTTTTATGCTCCTGTGCCTGAACCAGGCAACTGTAATTTCTTGTTTATCAACCTCACCCTGGAAGCCTAAAGTTTTCATAGCATTTTGCTTGCTTGTAGCTGAGAGAATTATTTTTATTTTCTTTTTAGAGGGGAAATTAAAAGGTCTTGTGCTTGATTATAGTGTGCTTGATCGCTGCGAGAGTGATGCCAGCTCTAGGAAAACATCCCAGAATGGTTTGGGTTGGAAGGGAGATTTGAGATCATCCAGTGCCACCCCTGCCATGGGCAGGGACACCTCCTGCTGTCCCAGGGTGCTCCAAGTCCCCTAAACCTGGCCTTGAACCTTTCCTGGGATCAGGGCAGCCACAGCTCCTCTGGGAATTCCATCCAACTCCTCATTTATGTTTCATTTCCCCTTGTTTCCAAGAGTTCTTCAATTCCCAAATGCAGGGGTTGGTGTGGAAGGAGGAGGAGCTGGTCTCTTCCAGGACAGCCTCAGGCAAAGCTGGGCAGATATCCCAGATTTATTTATGCCCAGTTTTTTCATCTGCATTCACTGCAAAAGGAACTCAGGATCTTCTACATTTGTATCCGAGCGGATTTAAATGCAGACAACCCCCTTGGGTTCTTCGGATCATTAAGAGTACAAGGAAAGTGTAGATGATATAATTTGGGAACCCACTTCTGTAGGAAACCCTGGGGATTTGGGAAACAATGTCTGCGTGCTGAGCACAAAGGGTTTGCTCACTAAAATGTTCTGGCTCCGAGCACTGCTCTAAATTCCCCTTTGGGATCAAGACATCTGAGTTTGGTAAACTGCTTTCTTTGCTGCTCCAGCTTGGATTTCTCTTCCAGTACCTTATTTCTGTTCCTTCAGTGCACCCCGTTCTGTTCTAATATCTTTGCTGACGGGGAGGAAAATGCAGTGTAAATTGTCACTTTAACATGTTGCACTTTGCAGTGTGTTGAATAATGCATTTAACACTCTGTCAGGATGTACCTGCTCCGTGCCAAACACCTGCAGCCCTGACTGCCGGGCTGGTGCTGTTTGTTCACCAAGCCCTTTGTCCTCCAAGAATTTTGTTCTGCACATCATATCCAGAAAAAGGACAGAGGAGACATTCCACAAATAGATCGAGTGACCCCACCAAATGAAAGAGGATGGTTTTTCCCTTTCGTGTCACTCCCCTGGCGTGTTGTTTTCTTACCTTGGGAGCTGTTTGGAAGAAGGCAAGACCAGCTCTGACGCTCACAGGCTCTGCGCTGTATTTTTAGTTCTGTCACAGCTGTTTATTCCACCCTGATGTGCCACCCCGTCACACTTGGTTCCCCAGCTCCTCAAATGGTGTCTTTAATACCTCAATCCACTCTCCAGGTGTAATTAAATGCACTTTTGGAGGTCTACCCGTGCTGTTTGCAAAGCTGACTGCTCGTGTGAAACTCACCCCCCTGGCATCATCTGCCTGCTGTGATTGCAGACACAATTCCAAAGAAGAGGCGTTTATTGCACATAAATGCTTTAAAAGGCCTTGATGTCCCATAAAATGTGGCCCCATAAAGTCAGGTTCAGAGGCATCCTTTGCCTTCCCTTTCCCAAACATAAACTGAGCATTTGTGGCTCACATTCATCCACAGGAAGGCAAAATCCCGGGTTCTTCCAGAGTGTGGCTGTGTGGGGCTGCATGGGAAAGGGACAGCTGATATTCAGTTATCAAATACCTCATTTGGACACATTCAGTTAATTTGAAAAGCAAATGAAGGAAGGACCTAAACCATCTGTCTAAGGCTGTGCTTCAATTCCTGACTTTTTTTTCTGATTATAATATCCTGGCAGCCCTGTGGCACTCAAGCTCCACTCCAGACAGAAGAAAGAATGAAGAAGATGCAGGAGAAATTCAGCAGCTGTTGGGCTTGGGCTCTGTGTGGCTGGAGGTGTGAGGAGAATTCACTCAGTCATCCACAGGAGTACAAAAGCTGGATAAAGTGTTGTTAATCTTTTTACACTCGAGTTAATTGCAGCAATTGTAATCTCCCACTTGGCTTCCAATGGTTTATTCCAGGATGGGGCTTGGACAAGTGCTGAATTCCATGTCCAGTGCCTGAGGAAGTGCAAAAGGGGGTTCCTGGAGCTGTGGTCCAAGCACTTGTGCCACGCTTTGCTTGGTATTCCTGAGCCCAGACCAGAAGAGTAAGAGGGGTGATTTGTGGCACAGCTTTCAGTTCAGATTAAATGATAAAAATTAAAATCAATGTGGGTAAGAAGAAGACAACAAGGAAGTGATTACCATGGAATGCTGTTTTTCACACAAGGAACACCAGGAATCAGAAAGCAAATGGGCTTCAAAATAAAATAGATATAGTGTTTAAGAAGACCAGAGATTAAATGGTGGGGGCTTTGCAGTTGATGCTGCAGCAATTTAATTCCAGATTAATTCCAGACAAGGTTAAGGGATTTGCTGGAGGACATATTCCAGTGTTCCTCTTGCCATTTCCAGCTCTGACAAAATGCAACTGGCTTTTGGAGGCTGGTGACAAATCACTGTACACCTGTCCTTGATTACCTTGTTCTTTGAGCATCCAACACCAGATAGACAGGGTTAGGTGACCTCCAGCTGGATTTGCATTTTCATGGGGAGCAGTGCCTGATAACTGTATTGTTCTTGTTGTCTGGTGGAGCTGATGGCTCAATCTGCCACCATGGAATGGAGAGGATTTTTTTTCACAGTCTGCGAAGTTTGAAAACCTTTTAAATCCTTGCACAGCATTTGGTACAAGTGGGCTTTTAAAATGCAGGTCATTATTGTCTGTGTTGAACTCTGAATATACTGAATAGGGATGTATTTCCTCTTCAGAAAATTCTATTTATACTGCAATGATGCTGCAGGCCAGTTTCTGTATCATTTCTGTGCATTTATCTTTGTTGATGATGGTTTATTTGGAGAAGTCTGTCTTTATATTGTCAGTGACTTAATGATGAGAATCAGAGCTTGAGGATTTGCAGGAGAAAGGAAGTGCTTGACAGGCACTGCTGAAATTGTTTAGCCAATCTTTCATTTCAACAATAGGGAAATAAAATAAGCCAAGTGCAGAAATAGATATTTCTGAGGCAGAACATAATGCTCATCAGCATAGATAAACACAGAGAGGATTGATGAGTTTTAAAACTGTGTCAAAGACTCTGTTCAAAAGCCACAGTAAAAACAAGTGGAGCAGGCTCCTCCTGCACCTCTTCTGTTCCAGGGTGAATTAAAAGGGAAAAGGAGTTTTGCCTGGAAATGGGAGTCTGAAGTGGCTTTTTCCTGCCTGATGCCTTCTCTGCCAACTCTGTGCCCTTTGGTTCGGGCAGAGGGCAAGCAGATAATTTGCAGGTCACGATGAATTTCCCTTCCAAACCCTGAAGTGTGGGAGTCTCAGGAGTGTCACCTCTGCCAGCTCAGAGCTCCCCGATGCTGGGATGAGGGGTTGGCACTGGACAGAGCCCCATTCCCCGGGGTGAGCCACAGCTTCAGGAGAAATCCTGATGAGGATCCTAAAGGTGAGAAGCCCATCTGTGCCTCGGTGTTCCTGTCCAACTGCAACAAATATTTTGCTGTTTGCAGGTGTTTCACTGCAGGGACTGATGTATGATCAGGCCTCCAGTGTGCCTCCAGGAGCTCCAGCAAAGCCATAAATAGTTGTTTAATTCTAACCCGTTCACATGTATCAATGAACCAGAGTGTGAGAGCAGGCTTTGAATGACACAATTCCATTTTTCCCCCCTCAGAGCTGGCAATATTTGCTTGTGAAAGGAGTGTCCTCACCCAGCACTGCAGTCACTGCCTGTACCACTGAGTTTTGCCTCTTCCCTGTGAACAAATCCAAGCCTGGTGCTCCCCAGCATGAGAAGGTGATGATTTCTAAGGATTTTCCCTGGCCCACACAGTCCTTCCCTGCACTGGTGGGAGCTGAGCTGCTGCAGCATCAGCCAGGGCTTTCCACAGCTTAAATGTGTGAAGTTCAATCTGTTGAGTCACCACAGAGCATCTTGCCCTAAACTGGGCTGTCCTTGTTTACAACCAAGCGTTTCTGGGGCTGTTCTGGCAGCTTAAAGTGGCAAAGTCACAACTTGGCTATCCCTGACCTTCCTGCTTTCTAGGATATCTGCACACTTGGGCATTTCTCTGCCTGTGTTTCCTGAATTTAATAATTTGGTTGCTTAACTGCGGAAGCATTCCTGCTGGATTCTGGAGGGTTTCCTCCTTTTCTCCCTCTGTGATTTATTAAACACACAAAATGATGGTTTGAGAAATTCTTGTTAGGGATCCGAGGAACTTTGGAGGCTGGTGGATGTTCTTTGTCTAAAGGTGCTCCAGTCTTCTGATATGTTGAGAGCTGATACCACCACAAATAATGTTTGCACACTGCATCTTGTAGGAGGCAACGAAACAAATCTGTTGTTTGTGAACCTTAGTAGGAAAACCTAGGAAATGAGGATGCTTTGAAAATGAGATTACAGATGGCATTAGCGGTGACCTGCTCAAGCATCAGCCTCTTTGGCTGTAAACACTTCAAGAATATTTATCATTAATAAATACTTTTGCTAATGGGAAAGGGCTGTAGCTGAGTACTTCCTACGACTGCAATTTTACCCTGTAAAATACAAACTTAATGAAAACCTCCCTGTGGTGATTTGCCAGTTTAAATTAGATGTTTTGATAAGGCCAGAAAATGTAATTGAGGCTTCTGTAATTTAAATTAACAGGGAAGATACCAGGTTGATTTGATGTGTCTGAAGCACTTGAGGGCTGTTTGTTTTGCTTGTTTCACAGAGAATTTGTTTGTTTTGTACTTGCTAATAGGGGATGTTTTGAAGTCAGGATGTTTTGGGTTTCCAGGGGAAAGGCAACTTCTGTTTTTAAAACAAACAAAAAAATAATCCTTTTCTTGGAGAAGGGGAAGTTTGCTCCTTCTTTGCCTCTGTGCTCCATCCATGGAACAGAAGGAGAAATAAATGCTGGGGCTATTCACGTTCTTGTCAGAGCAAAGCCTCTGTTTTTAAAGGCAGAGCAAGGGCAAACCTTGACTGAGTTTGCCCAGCTTTCAAAAACTGTTGGAGATGATGTTTTATGATGTGGTGAACAGAAGGATGAGTTGATAACTATATTAGTTAAAACTAAAGTTTTGAGGACTTGAATTTCTCCCAGTATAAAAGAGTGTTGAGTGATAAAGCCCGGGCACTTGCTAAGTCTCCCAGTAGTTTTGGTAGGAGAAATCAGCCAAAACCTAGAATGTGATTACAATGAGCAGCAAAACATTTTGCAGCAAGAAAATTGGCATTTACATGTCCGACTTGAAGAGAACTTGGAAGGCTCTAAAGGCCAGCTGTGCTCCTGCAGATCTCCAGGATGAAACTCCTGATCTTCCACAACTCAGCTTAAGTTTGCCTGGCCAACTTAAAAAATGAAATGTTGCCCGCTTGAATCCTTATTGCCTGCATTCCAGATGCCATCCCCGTGCACCAGCCTGGCACAGAGAGTTTTGCCTGGCACAAAGAACTTTACCTGGCAGAATAAGTCAGGTCAGCTGTCAGTGGGAAGTGTTGTTCCTAACCCAGATACACACGTGGCAGAAATGCACCCCTGGATTCTGGAAATGCCAACACCCCCAGAAAATTGTAATAAATATTTCCAAGAACTTCTGGTGACTTGTGGGGTCCTTCCCAATGAATCCTGTGAAGGTGTTGGCAGCTGGGTGTAGCGAGTAAGGCACAGACCCAGATCAGCAAGGAACCTGAATCATTCATTGGAAGGAAACGAGCTGGTTTTGTGCACTTTTCAAGGCACAGCATCTCCTCACATGGCAACTCTCACTGTGAGACCTATCCCATGTCAGAACGGTGCCTTCTCAATGTTCATGTTTGGGGTGATCATGTGCTGTTCTCCTGCCCATCGGCTTCTGGACAGCTCCTCTCCCACAGGGCTCTGCCCGTGGCACCTCCTTCCCCCAAAGCTTCTGCCAGGTCCTCCTTTGTGACACCATGTGCTCCTTTGTGACACCATGTGCTCCTTCATGATGCCATGTGCTCCTTTGTTCTGTGCCATGTGCTCCTTTGTGACACCGTGTGCTCCTTTGTTCTCTGCCATGTGCTCCTCTGTTCCTTGCCATGTTCTTGTGATGCCATGTGCTCCTTTGTGCCACCATGTGCTCCTTTGTGACACCATGTGCTCCTTTGTGACACCATGAGCTCCTTTGTGACACCATGAGCTCCTTTGTGATGCCATGTGCTTGTGATGCCATGTGTTCCTTTGTGACACCATGTGCTCCTTTGTGACGCCATGTGCTCCTCTGTGATGCCATGTGCTCCTTTGTTCTGTGCCATGTGCTCCATTGTGACACCCTGTGCTCCATTGTGACACCCTGTGCTCCTTTGTGACGCCATGTGCTCCTTTGTGCCACCATGTGCTCCTTTGTTCTGTGCCATGTGCTCCTTTGTGACACCATGAGCTCCTTTGTGACACCATGAGCTCCTTTGTGATGCCATGTGCTTGTGATGCCGGGTGCTCCTTTGTGACACCATGCGCTCCTTTGCTCTCTGCCATGTGCTCCTCTGTTCCTTGCCATATTCTTGTGATGCCATGTGCTCCTTTGTGAGGCCGTGTGCTTCTTTGTGACACCATGTGCTCCTTTGTGCCACCACGTGTTCCTTTGTGACACCCTGTGCTCCTTTGTGAGGCCATGTGCTCCTTTGTGATGCCATGTGCTCCTTTGTTCTCAGTCACGTGCTCCTTTGTTCTCTGCCACCTGCTTGTGATTCCGTGTGCTTGTGCAGGGTATCCCCCAGCCCACACCTCAGCTCCATCCCATCTCTCCCCAAGCTGGGTCCCCCAAATCCCCAGGCACACAATTCTATCACTTCCCAGGGCAATCCATCCTCACACAATGCACGTGTTGATGTCGTTCACCAAGAAAGGCAGCTTTCAAAAAGCTTTCCTTGGTGTTCAAAACAAAAAATAACAGCCCTGCTGTGTCACCGAAGGTCGGTGTGCAACGGCATGACATCGGATATGACACCACTGCTAATCTAATCAGAGGAAAACAGATGTGGGAAGCTCTCATGATTTCCTGCTTATTAAGATTAGATTTGTCCTGTGATTATGCCTCTTTTTGCCTTCTGGAGATATGGATGCTCTGACAATACTCTTAAAATCATATTTGAGAATTATTAGAGCTGGTTTGTCAGAGCATCTTCCCTATCTGCTGTTAGCATTAATTTATTAATGAGATAAATGTTATCCCCTTCAGAAGTAAATAGGACAACTGTGTTATGTGTGTGTGCATTCCAGACGAGTGTGAGCATGCTACAGATTTCATAATCTTTGCCATTTTTTTCTGAAGAAAATTAACTGGGTAAAGCAAACCCTCCTTGTGAGAGACCAGGGAGGGCAGACCTTCAAACAGTGCCTGTTTTTATTTATTATTTACTACTTAACCTCAGTCACGTGTTTCTATTTCCAATGCCTTCTTTTTCACACTTGATTGGATTTTTGTTTGAATATTTTTCAGGGCTAAGTTCCTCCTTAAGCCTCTCCAGTTAGGAGAGCTGATATTTCTTGTGGTGCAAGGCTGCAGAGCCCAGTTTAATTAGTACTCGTGGGGTGGTTACAAACCGTAAACCTCTGTTGCATCTTGAGTGGGAAAACAGACTTAAAATCTTATTTTTCCTGTGAATTTATGTTGTGCAATCACACATTCCTTCCTAAAATCTGTCCCAGGCAGGGTGTTTATCCTTTCTTGGTGTCTAACAGCAGCACCATTATCATCAACCTGTAAACAAGGAGTGCCAAAGGTTCGTTAATTCTAAAACCCAAGTGCAGACATGGTCGGGGGTGTAAAAGTTGCCAGAAGGAGTGGGCAGGTGAGCGTGGAGGCACATCAGGGGTTGTTATGAGAATCCCCAGGACTCCCATCTGCCCAGATGAGCTCTCCAGGAGCAGATGTTTTACTGCCTTCTCTCAGTGCGGCGCAGCTGCTGCTCCAGCCTCAGCAGCGCCGGCTCCTTGGAGTAACAGGGAAATCCAAGGTTGAAGGCAATGATGTCTGAAAATAAACTCCAAATGGTAGCCTGGTGGAAATTAGGCAGGGATGATTAAAAAGAGCAGGATGATCTCTGGCAGTGTTCAAATGCACCTGCTGCTGTGACACCATCCCAAACCTGTGTTCCTTTTATCCAACTTTCATGTGTCCCATGTCCTTCCTGGGGAACAGAGGTGGTGTGGGTGGGGTGGAATTAAGAGGGAAGAGGGATTTTAAGTTACTTCTAAAGCCTAAATCCCCATTTTCTTTTCTGATCCCTTCTGATGCTACTCTAGTATCCATCAAGTGGATGAAAGAACTGTTCTTCCCTGAGGGGAGGCTGGAACAAAAAGATGGAGCTGCCTCAGGTTGTAACAAGATGATGGAGTTGCTTAAGGTTGGAACAAAATGATAGAGTTGCTTGAGGTCTGTCAAGGTTGGAACCCAAAAGGACAGAGCTGTTCAACATCGTCCGAGGCTGAGCCCAGCAGGATAGAGCTTCTCAAAGCCTGTCAAGGTTGGAACACAAAATGATGGAAATGTTCAGCATCTGCCAAAGTTGAGCCCAGCAGGACGGAGCTGCTCGTGGTCTGCCTGGATGTCACAAATCGAGTGCTGCAGTTGCAGACCCTGCTCTCCCCTCTGGCTGTAGCAGGGCCCTGTTCACTGAAAGGGCAGCACAAAGCACTTCCTCAGCTCTGACTCTTTCCATCTGATAGGGACGGCGCCCAGACGGCAAATTCTGCAGTCCCTCCTCACTGCAGTTCTGGTTCTTTTGGAAAAGGGCTGCAGGGTCAGACCCGTGCACTTTGCTGAGACTGAATCCTCAGCAGGAATTGCATCTGCTGCACTCTATTGGTTTTACTTTTGTTTAACAGACCATAAACAATTTGTTTATATAGACAGCTTTTCATCTTCCACAGTGAATCATCAGTGAGTTCTCCTGGGATCAGTCCTTACTCTGGTTGTTGCTTTTCGTTTATATACCAGGCTTGGATGATTTAGATCATCGGTGTTTCCATCTGAATTCGGAAGCAGCTGCTTTATGGCCTTTTCCTCGCACAAAGGATCTTACTAAAAATCTACATTATGGGTCTGGCAGATTAAGCTCCGCTTTGAAATACTTTGATACAAAGTAGAAAAGAGATGTTATGACCCATTTGCCATGGAGGGGAGAACCCCAGTCCATCAATGCTCAAAACACAGGTCCTCTTTCTGAGCATCCCACTTTAACGGGGATAATGATGAGCTCTCACTCCGTGTGTGCTGAAAGGAAAGGAAATGTGGGGTACAGGGCACTGTGTCCTACACATAGAGCTTAAAGACCTGGGAAATGACCAAATGGGCTGACGTGATGCCCTGAAGGTGGCATGAAAGTATAGTCAGGGTTTCTAGCTAACAACTGGAATTTTGAGACAGTCTGAGCATCTGGGGTGAGGCACAGCCCAAACCCCCTGGGAAGGGCAGCCTGGGCTTTAGGAGAGGCTGAAACCAGAGAGAACTGAAGAAAAACTTTCTTTGACTTACAGTTTCATTTTTAGTCCATCTGCATCTTATCCTACAGGGCAAGTGTGGCACAGGATCCTCAGGTCAGAATTGCAGGCTGTGTTTCAAAGAGTCTGTCTTTAGTTTGAATTTTTAGATATTTTGAATTAACTTTTTGGTTTTCCACCTTGAGTTCGATGCTCTAAGTGTGGTTACACCTCCAGTGCCTGAAAGATTCCAAAGTGATTGCCACTCCTCATATTTCCATCAGTTTTTTGGGGAGGAACCTCTCCTCCCAGAGCCCAAATAATGTCTGACTTTTGATGAATAGCATTTCCCCTGAGGTGACACTGAACTTTTGGGGTGATTTCCCTTGATTAACTGCAGAGGGAACTCAGATTAACAGCCCCTGTGGTTGGTTTTAGCCTTAGAGGGAAGGAGATGCTGCAGCTGCTTTGTTGTGAAAAATCCTGGATAAAATAGGGAGGTTATTCCTTGAAACTGCACCAAATGTACTTAATTCAAATTAAGTCTTGGAAGGGACTGCTTTTTTTCTGTCAAAAGGACATTGAAGCTGTCGAGGTGTTTATTTTAAAAAGTACTTTGGAGCAAATAATTCATTATCCTCTCACCTTGCATTTGGTGATTGCTAATAATAAGAGTCCACTTGGAGAAGCAGTTGGCTTTTTCCTTCATTACATATACATAGACCCAAAGAACTTTTTATACTCCAGTAAACATAATTTGTAGTTCATGACGTGTTATGAGTTTCTCGTTGTATGAATGTTTTAAAATGAATTTATAAATAATTTTTATGGTTCAGTGAGAAAAGCCATTAAGGTGTTCTAAATGTTTGGAAGTGCAAGAGTTGAAAGAGCAGGTTGATATATGGGGTGCAATGGGAGCTGGGAGCTCTGCAGGAATGCTGTAGAGGAAATCTAGAGGGCTTCAACTAAAAATTATTAAAATTACTACTGGTGGAAAGAGTACAGAAGAGAATTTAAAGGTGAAAGAACGTGAAAAACATTCAAGTAATAATATCACAGTGTTCACTCGCTTATTGTGATCTATTTAGATCAAGGTAAATGTTAGATTCATTTTAAGTGTTCAAATAAATCTGGGAAGGTCTGCAAATAATCTGTCTGCTAAGGCATTGTCCTTCCCCCACACCTTGGAACTGTTTAGTCTAAGAAATGCCACTTGTGACCCTGCAAAAATACAGTGGTGGGGTCCAGGCTTGTCCTGAATTTTTTAATTATTCTGGACAACAGAATGCATAAGAAAACAACTGCATAGAGTGACTCCTGGAATCCTGGAGGTGAATTGTTATCCATGAATTTCCCTTTTCTCTTCTAGCATGAAAAGCAGGGTGCCAAACCCATGAGGATGAGTGGAAGTTGAGTTGTGGTGAATTACAGAAACTTTCTGCAAAGAATTGCTCAATCACTTCATTTGGAAGAAGAGCAGCTGCTATCAGCTCTAACTGGCTCCTGTGTCCCAGGGTAAGGTCTCTTAACGATTTTTCTGTTATTTTTAATTAACTTGGAATGAGCATTTGTGCATAGGAATCTCAGTTCAAATGTGTACAAGCATTTTTATACCTCCCTCCAGCTGCTGGGCCCTGCAGGCAGGGATTTTGTTCCATTCTTGCCAAATTTCCTGGGAAATGTGCTGGGATTGGCCAAGGGGGCAGGTGAGGAACCAGGGCTGCAGCAAAGGGACAGAACATCCCTGAGTCCCATGGAATTCCATGAGAAGATGAATTTATAAGGGCATGGAGTGACAGGACACAGAGAATGGCTTCCCACTGCCAAAGGACAGGGTTAGATGGGATATTGGGAAGGAATTGGTGAGGAGGGGCTGGGATGGAATTCCCAGATTTGCTGTGGCTGCCCCTGGATCCCTGGAAATGTCCAAGGCCAGGCTGGAGCAGCTGGGACAGTTGAATTTGTCCCTGCCCATGGCAGGGGGTGGCACTGGATAATCTTTAATGTCCCTCCCAACCTAAACCATTCCAGGAATTTATAATTTCTAGGTATTATTTATTTAACTGTCTAAAGCAAATTACTCAATCTCTTCACATTATTGCAGCCCCCAACTAAATTACTCCGTAAAGCATAAAAACTGGTTATTGGTTATTTCAAATGTGAAGGAAATCTGTGACTCAGAGAATAAACTGGGCATTTCCAGGCTGCTGCTGATAAACTGAGAGGGGAATTCATCCTCCTGAGGATTAAAATGTTGCAATTGATAAGGAATTTTGTTTAACTGCATAAGTCAGTAATTTAAACAGATAACAAAAAAATAAACCCACACACAAACCCAGCAACATTAACAAAAGAGTATTTTTTTGCAGAACACTTCCCTGCTGGAAAAGGATGCCACAATTACGTCCATTTTGACAGAGAATCCAAAAGTGGCTTCTGGTTCTGTTCCATCCCCCGACCTCCCTCTTTTCACATCTCTGGGTCTGTGGTGCTTCAGGTGTGCAGACATTTGGAAGGACAGGGTGGCTCCTGGGCTCTCACTGGAGATCTCAATGAATGTCTGGGTCTTTCAGAAGACTCTTCCCTGAGCAAAACATCTTCCACACTGGGATTGCCATGACAAGAGTTCATGTTGAGTTACAAATTAGAGATCAAACCCTCATGGAGCCCATCTCCACATAAATCTGTGCCAAGAGAAGACACTTCAACATCTTCATTTCAGGGGGTTAAAAACCCTGCTGCTGCCTTCTGTGATTTGATGGAAAATTGCACCAAAAAGCCCCCAAAAGTCTTATTTAAATAGAAATGCTCAATTCCCCCTTGAATGGGAGTTCTGCAAGAAAGTGGTTTTGTTTTGGTTAAAACAAAAAGGACAATAAACACCTGCCCTGTCCCATCCAAACTCCTATGCACTAAGCTTTAGCAGGAAATTATCACTTTGCCTTTCAAACCCTATTATTGTGCAGCTTCTTAAATATTTAATTTTCATAATGACCGCATCCCAATGTTATAGTGGAAAATGCTGGTTTTGCAAATCCCTTGTGGGGTTTGAAAAACTACTGCCCCAATTTTGGGGATGTTTGCCTGTGAGCAAGGTTTGAAAATGAGGAGTTTTCTTGATTGCTGGAATTTCACAGTAAGTGTCGGTACAAATAGAATTTGAATTTTCATATATCACCACCCCTCTCTTTTGCTGCAGGTAGGCAGCAAAATACATATCCTGGCTGATGGTAAAATGTCATTTCTCTGTCATGAGCACCTGTGGGTACAATCCAGGTGTAGGGGTGATATTTTCTCTGCTGGAGGTCACTTTGGAAAAGGGCATGGAGAAAGGAGGGAAGGAAAAGGGTGTTCTGTGAGCTGGAAATGATGGTAGACATTCTGCCTGCTCTCAAAAGCCCCTGTTTGGGAGGTGTTGGTGGAATCGAACAGCAAGTTTCTGCTTAATAATTAAATAAATTGAAATAGAAATGCTTTTTACACAGGTGGAGTGGCCCTGTGGGAGCAGGAGCTGCTGCCTCAGTCAGAGATGTCTTCATTGACTCGCAGGGCAGGTTTATCAAAGCTCTATTTCTCACAGCCAGAGGTTAATAAAGGTCCATGTGGCTGTGTAGAATCACTGAAAGGACAATAACAGCACAAACTCTGAGTAATGGGGAGCCAATTCTGGGTTTGAAATGAGCACCTTTCTACCTGACAGGAGGGGGATCAGGGGGGGATTTGGGATCTGCTCCCAGGGAACAGGGATGGGAGGAGAGGGAACTCTCCCAGGGGGAACTCAGGCTGGGCCAGGGGAGGCTCAGGGGGGAATCAGCAGGAATTTCTCCATGGAAAAGGTTTTCAAGCATTGGAAGGGGCTGCCCAGTGAGAAGGGACAGTCCCCACCTCTGGAAGTGTCCAAGCAAGGCCTGGTCGTGACACTCTGAGAGGAATATTTCAATTGCTGATCAGGAATATTTCAACTGCCTCCTGTACAAAGGATGTGCAATTAAATAAGCAATTAGTTATGGACTGTTCCCTCAGCTTGACTGCAGGATATTCGAGTAGCACGTTAACCTTGAAATGACTGGGTTTATAGCCCTTATTGTTCACCAATAAATTAAATCTGCATTAAAGATCTCACCCTACCTGGGCTTGATCTTGCAAAGAAATTTTGCTGCTGATTATTGATCACAGCAGGGACCCTGAGGCACCACGGTGGGACAAGCTGGAGGCATGAAAGACAATCCTCCCTGCCTAAAATGCTGTTAAATAACTGGGGGTGAGGGAGAGGGAAGAAGAGATGGGGAGCTTTCCTTTAAAAGGGGAAAAGCTTTGTGAAGAATCACAGAACCATGGAATGGTTTGGGTGGGAAGGGACTTCAAAGCCCATCCAGTGCCACCTGTGCCATGGGCAGGGACACTTTCCAATGCCCCAGGGTGCTCCAAACCCTGTCCCCAGCAGGTGGCTGCCCCGTTCCTGGAAATGTCCAAGGACGGATTGGAAAGAACGACCTGGTTTAATTAAAGATGTCTCTGCTCACAGCAAAGGAGTTGGACTGGATGATCTTGAAATGCCCCTTCCAGCCCAAACCATTCTGTGATAAAATCATGGCGACTGAGCAGAAAAAAAGCTGAAAGTGAGATGGTTTCTTGTTTTCCATTTTAATGCTTAGAAACCCAAGAAGTTTCTCATTGGACACATCATGCTCTTCAGGGATCTGATTCCTTTCCTGGCACCATTTCAAACCCAGGACAAGCTCCTTGGCTGCTGCAAATTGTGACAGGGTTGTTTCTCCCAGGGTCTGATGAGTGTCCTCATCCAGAGGGACTACATGGATCTCCAGTACAAACAATATTCTTTATGTCCAGGAACATTTAGGTGTTTAGGACACGTTAGGATTTCTGCTACATTTAAAACCTTTTTTTATTCAAGGCAGCATAAAGAAAAAGCAGATCTGTGACTGAATTTAGTAGTTTCTGAGCTTCAATAAAGTGAAGCAGGGCCAGGCAGACCAATACCCTCCCCACACCTTCAACTGATGACATTAAAAATGAAGAGTGAAGTTTTCATGGCTTAAAGGGAGAAAACTCTGATTTGAATTCAAATAAATCAGGAACATTAATGTGTTTGAGAAATGAGTTTAATGATGTATTTAAAAACTATTAAATTAATGTTTCTCATTAGTGGCACAGCTTAATCATTCTTTGCAAGCAGAGGGAAGAAAGTAAAGCAATATTGTTAAAGATCAAATAGTGATTCAAAATTAATTAATTCAGCATTGTACAAATCAGGTAGCTTCAATAAAAATACTAGTTCAGTATTCAGTTCTTACAGGCAAAATTAAAAATTGCCTTAATTAGTGCCTTTTCATTCAATCCAACTGACCTATTTATTTTTAATTGAACTACAGGGTGCTGAGCATACTGTGAGAGTGATAATTGCAGTAGTAAACTTTTTAACATTTCCCCCTGGACTCAATACCTTGTTTTGTGGGAGAATATCTCAGAATAATGGAGGAAATTGGTGCCTTGCTGTGCTGGGAGCTGCTGCTGTGTTTCCTCTCCAGCTCCCAACCTGTTCCATGTTGTGCAAACACCTCGTGCCTCCTGCTACCCTGAATTTGCTCTGGCTGTGTCAAGATTTATCTTGCAATTTGTGCTTTGTGAACTGGTTAGAAATGTTTGAGTTGCAGCAGTGCAAAAGCTCGTGATATAAACATCAAAAATTGGTGAAGCTCGAACTGCTTGACCAGGCTTTTAATGAATTATTACTTTTACATTATATTTGTGCCAATGTGCCTCTTTGCACTGCAGATTTCTCGTGATCCTGCACGCAGATGTGTTGTCCCCAGTCAGGTTTAATCCTGCTGGGCAAATGAAAGGGAAATCAGAGCAGAGGCTGAGCTTTTCCCCTGAACCCCACTGTTCAACCTCACTGGGTGATGTTGTGGCCAGTGCTGTGAGCTGGAGCTGAACCCCTGCTATTGCTGTCAAACTGATATTTCCCATTGCTGCCTCTCTAATCCTTTTCTTCTGCAGGTCCAAATTTTGCTGAATTTCTCAAGCTAATCCCCAGAAATTATTTCCAGCATTGCCACCTGAACACCAACTCCCTTTAAAAGAGGCTCCTCTCAAGCTCTCAACGAAGAATTAACACTCATCTGGGTGCCCAGCACTGAGGTCTTGAAAATTAGCACCTCTTTGGTGAAATCAGCTTTTTTATAGACTGACTTTGGGACTTCTACAAGATCAGATAAGAGTTTTTGCAGCCTCATGGGGCTTTTTTAATGAAGATGATTCAGGTGCCTGAGCCTCATGTTCATGGTGATTCTGGGGAGGGTGAGAACACCCTGAGCCTGCCTGACTCCTCTTGCTCCAGTCTATGTTCAGCTGCCCTGGGCAAAAAATTTATATTTATTTGTTTTATTCACTCTATTTCAGACCAGCTGATGCAGTGGGAAGAGATTTATAAAAGGCTGAGGTCTGGAAATCTTCAGCTTCAGGTCAAACTCTCAGATTTGTATCTTGAGAACCTGAATATTCATTGGCAGCACCAAATATTTGAAAATCTTGATCCAAGATCTCCCAAAATAATGAGAAATGAAAGACATGAGTGATTGTCTTCCACTTCACTGGAGTAAAGGGCATCATATATTCACATTTTGGCCATTGTCTCAAAATATCTTTTAATTGAACAAAATATTCTCACCATTGCTCTGAGTACGCAGAGGAACCCAGCAGTTCCTGTCCCATACTAAGGTAGGTACTTGAACACAAATTTTGTAGCCCAGGTGTCCGAAATATGACCTGAGCTTCTGTATTTCCTCATTTCTGTAAAAGAAATGGGAACATATAAAATATATAAATCACCTGTAGAGTTAGGGAGCTGCTGCTGCCCTGAAACTGCTGACTACAATGATGAGACACTGATGGCGTTCTCTGCTCTCTGAAAATGAACTTTTTGTCTCGTCCAGCAGACAAAATCTGCTGCATTTTCACGTGAGGGTGATTAAGCTCAGAGCTTCCTCTTTGTTCCAGGTTTTTGTGGCATTCCTGGAATTGTCCATGAATCTCTAACAGGGACATCTGGGAAATTCTAAAGAGGATGAGCTGCTTCAGCCTGCCCTCAGATCACGCCGTTCGATTCTCTTGCCGTGCCAAGTGAATTTGCAGTAAAGAACTTCATTGTTTATTGATTTTAGAGATGAATGCGGACATAAATACTGCTCTAATTGTTTCGCATTTCCAGAATTGCAGCTGGACTTCAAAAGCAACCTCAGACCTCTGAAAGCCTCGTACTCAACATGTTGAACCGGACATGGCACCAAACTTCACTGAGAGGGCTTGACGGGGTTTGAGAACTCTAAAACCACACTAATGCTCTCTGAGGGGAGGATGAAGTGATCAGGATGAGACAGAGACAGCTCCTGCTGTGTGATCCCACAGACCTTCTCTGGGCGAGCACCTTTGAAGTGCATGGAGTAAATCCAAATGTTCATCCCTGGCACACAGAGCTACAGGAGGGCTTTTCTTTGTGAAATATGGAAAAGCCAGAGGTTCTCCTGGCACCCACTGCTTTTAAATCAGGTGTGGGGGCCAGTGGGGCTGTGGACATTGTGAGGATCTGCTGGTGACACAGCCCCAGGACGGTGTCAACTCCCCAGCCAGGGTGACCCTAGGCTCTGCCCCCAAGACACCCGGGGCCTGTTTTACATTTATGTGAATCTCTGCACCCCAGTTGGCCTTCATGCCCCTCGTTACCATAGAGAGCCCTGTTCTGGAAGGTTCCTTTGAATTCACTGCCCTGTTGGTCCATTCCCTTTAACCCCAGCTCCTGCACTGCCCTGTTGGTCCATTGCCTTTAATCCCAGCTCCTGCACTGCCCTGTTGGTCTGTTCCCTTTAATCCCAGCTCCTGCACTGCCCTGTTGGTCCCTTCCCTTTAATCCCAGCTCCTGCACTGCCCTGTTGGTCCCTTCCCTTTAATCCCAGCTCCTGCACTGCCCTGTTGGTCTGTTCCCTTTAATCCCAGCTCCTGCACTGCCCCGTTGGCTCCCCAGCCCATCCATCCCAGTACAACCCCCTTGCCTTTCCCCGTCGTTGGTGCAAACCCCATCTCCCCTCTATTTAAGCTTTGTCCCCCCTTTGTTCTTGTTCTTCTGCCCCCGGACCCTTCAGGTGACTCTGTGTCCCTGGAACAGAACAGAAGATCCCTGCACTCCTTGCTGCTGGCTCTGTGCTTTCCCTGCTGTGAATGCTCTGATTTGGTCAGTGCTGGTTTTATCCCTGGATATTGCCCTGCCCCATCCAGCCGGGCTGTTCATGGGGGTAAGAGACAATCAGGGTTCTGATAATTTGCTTTACAAAGGTAATGCAGATGATTTTAGATACGGATTCAATTTTCAAATGCCCCCAAGCTTTAAGTATCCACTTCAGTAATCCCTTATTGGAATTTGCGTGGACTTTTTGCAGTCTGAATTAAAAGCCTTGTTGAACCTAAGTTAATTTCTTCCATGATTTAATGTGGAAATGGTGAAGAACAGATAATTGCTTTTTAGTTAAAGAAATCTATATGATGAGTTAAATGATGATTTACCCTCACTAAATTTTCTGGCATTGAATCAACATGAATGTTTTCCCACCATTGAGGTGTTTTCCTTCCCAACACCCCTGGGAAGTGGAGAAACCAAGTGAGTAACACACATTTGTGCTTTTCTTTCCAAAAGAGTTCTTAAGTCCTTGGGAAGCTGATGCTGGACCCAGGTGCTTTTGCAAATCTCTCCTCGTGTGGTTTCCTCAGTGACACTTCAGGGCTTTTTTTGGGAGACTTTGCAAGAAAAATCTTGATTCCTTAGGGAAGGGCAGGGCCAAGATCCAGACCTGTGAGACTCTGCCATGGGATTATTCCTCCTGCAAGGC
Source organism: Petroica traversi (assembly GCA_025920805.1). Classification (NCBI taxonomy): domain Eukaryota; kingdom Metazoa; phylum Chordata; class Aves; order Passeriformes; family Petroicidae; genus Petroica; species Petroica traversi. The sequence goes on along the minus strand of JAHLSL010000082.1, from coordinate 795,617 downwards.
TGCTCTGGAACACTTTCACTTGCTGCAGACAGATTTCTCATTTAAATAAAAGGAATAAATGCCCCAGGAATGAAGTGCTGTTAGTTCCTTGGGAAAGTTTAGGAATATCACGAGTCTCTGTTATTTCTCCTCTGTAATTTGTGCAGTTTTTTGAGTTTCTGTGCATTTCTTCCAGTCCTCTCTGCTGAGGCATTTCTTACAAAGCTCCTCTCTCAGCAGGGTGTTATTTATGATGCTCTAAAGGTGTTTGGCTGTGGACAACTCATTCTTAAATGTTAATGCAAATAAATTGAAATCTCTGGTTGCAAAGGCTCCACACCGGAGGGCTGTTAAAACACACCATAAAAACCTCCTTTCCAAAGCTCCCCTGAACGTGTAAATAAAGCAGGAGGCAGTTCAGCCAACACTTCTGAGGAGTCTGCCCACATCCAGAGAGCAATTATTAACTAGATAAACACGATTTGACCCTGGGACTTGGAGTGTGGTTTCAGGCCGACCCCTGTCCCTCCTCAGCCTGGCGTTTCAAAGCCAATCTCCACTCTCAGCTTAATTAGGGGCTGCCTCCACCCTCATTATCCAGGGGAGCTCTGAGAAATGGCTCTTGTGTTAATAAAGAGCTAATCACCTGTTTAAAATGAGTGATTAAAGAAAGTGTATTAAACTAAATAAAGCGCTTTTATTCTGGGATTGCACTCTCTGTGTGGTTATTAGAAAGCATCTATTTCTCCTCAAATTCAAGCTTGATTGTAACCTTGAATTTACTTTCAAGGGCAGATAAACCACTAGATTAAGGTGCTTTCTCAAGGAGGGAAGAGAATGAGAGCCACAGACAGCAGTGAGGAATTGGGACTGATAATGTTAAACAGGGGGGATGATGGAGGCCGGCCAGAGGAGTGGGAATATTGGAACATTTCAGCAGCTAGAAAATTCCCACAGGGAATTGTAGGCACAGCAGCTTTTGGTTTGAAACCATTTTTGTTGCTGCTGCCACTCTGAAGCCTCCCAAAGCTGCTGATTGCCAACCCTGTGACACAGCCCTGGGTGGTGCCCCTGCAGAAATTGTTGAGTCAGGCAAAATTAAGGATTAATTGGGCAACACTTGGTGTTGATGAGGATCAAAAAGCATCCACACCACTGGGGTGTCCCACAAAGTCTGCTGACCCCAGAGCCCAGCACAGGATTTTCCCACTGAGAGTCTGTTAAGTCTTTACCAATAATTTGATGGCTGAAGGTGTGGGTGTCTTTGAAAAGGGTCTTGAAGTCTCTTGTGACTTCAGGTTTGTTACCAGGCCCAGAGAGTTTGGCTCTTGAGATAGACAAGGGTCTGCACAAGCCTGAACTTCTGAAATTTGGGGTAAAACAGTAGGTTCAAAGGGGGAAAGGAAGTGTGGCCAGGAGTTCAGGATAAAACGGATGCTGCACCCTCTGAAATCCCAGGAGAGAAAACCCCTCGGTTGTGTCTCCAGATGGATTCTCTTCCTTTATTGAAATAAAGTTGAAGGACTCCTCTGTCTCCTTTTTGGACAAAAAACTCTGGCGTTTGTGGATTTTCCTGACACCACCCTGCTCCAAAACAACGAATTGCATTTTATCTCTTGAAACCCCACATCATTTCCCATCAAAAAAACCACACCAGGTTTTCAGCACCATAATTGCAGGCTATGCAAAATATCAGTCATTGTCTAATTTGAATTAATTGCACACCCTCTGCTTGAAGAGACAGGGCTCAGCCATGGAGCCCACCTGGAGGCAGTGAGGTAAAGTAAAATTTTAGTGTTCAAAAGCACAGAAAATCATCACAGATTTTGGGATTTAGCCTTCTCAGCATTTGAATTTAACATAAAGCAGAGGCTAGAGAGGAATTCAGCAGGCTTTCAGCTGTGGGTGAGAGTGCAGGCACAGCAGGGACAGGCAAAAAACAGCATTAGGAACAGCTGTAGAGGCCAATTTGACAGAGTGACCCCATGAAATCATTCGGTCCCCACTGTTTTTTTTACAAGAGCTGCTGTGTGGGGCTGGTTTTCTGCTTCGAGGGAGCCAGGAGGTGGTGGCTCTGCAGCTCAGAGGCACAGCAAGGCTTTAGGATGTGTCTGTGATGACAAAAGGAGGAGAACAAAGTCCTGCCTGCTAATCCTTTTTTCCAATCAGCCTCTCCTCTGATTTCCTGCATTACAACAGCACTGAGCAGCGTGGTGTTGGCAGCAGAGAGGCTGAAACCTTCTCTGAACACAGGCAAAGATTTCTGGGCATCAGCAGCTTCTGCAGCAAAGGCTCGGATGGGACTCACAGTCAGGATGGATGGGAGGTTGGGTTTGGGATTCTCACTAGCAAGGCATGGAGGTGAAAATTATCTTGAATTTGCCAGCAAAATCTTGAATTCTGGGGCACTGAAAGCTTTTCCACACTGACTTCAGGTGTGTGAAATCTTTGTGTGAAGAATCCCATAAGAAAAGGCAAGAAGTCTGTGGTAAATGTGTCTCCTTTGATGTAAAAGTGAAACTCTTGGAGCAAAAGAGCTGCTGGTGCCCCTGAGGAAATTTTGGTTTGGTCTTAGTCCAACTGACCAGAGTCATCAAATGGACTCTGTGAGAGTCAGAGAGAGGGAAAAACAGCAACTCTGAGCTCGGGGTAACTCAGTGCTGAAATCCAAGGCAGGATAAGCCTGGCACTCTGAGCAGGCCCCGATGAACTCAGGGGTAACTCAGTGCTGAAATCCAAGGCAGGATAAGCCTGGCCCATTTTTCCTGCCTTTCTTTACCACTCACAGGTCAACAAGTGCCACTTAAGAGAGGGCTCCGAGCTCCTCTTGCCTTTCCTGCCTGCCACAATCCCCTTCGGCCCAGCAGCTGCTGGGTGAGCACACAGATGAGCAGAGCCACTTGTGAGGTTAGAAACAGAGTTGTTGTCTCGATTTCCGTTTGTGCTGCTTCAAGTGCAGCTCATGTCAAAAAATAATGGAGCTCCTGAAGTGGCTCTTGGGTTAATTCAGCAGGGCTGGGGCTGCTGCTGGCTCTGCCTCTGGTATTCTGTGCTCACCTGGAGTCAAACATGCTGCAGCAATATTTGTTAAGTGCCTGGCTTAATTTCACCTCCAATTTAAATTTTATGAGGCAGTTACGTGTTAGTTAAAGGGCCTTTTGAAATGACTGGAAAGATCAGGTGAATTTTAAAATAGTGGATGTTTAAAACCTCATTGCTATTTTAATTGAAGTGAATTTTAATATCTGAAAGGCATCTTTGTTAATGCATTAAAGATGTTTAGTGCTATTAATTGATATGGAACAGAGTAACAGTGAATTTATTATGTGGTTTAAAATACCAGCTGGTGTTAAAGCTATTTCTGTTTTGCATTTCTATTAAATGCCAACTATAACTTGCTATAGAGGCTGCAATATTCAGCCTATAGGAGACCTGACTATTGATTAAATTACCTTCCAATGAGGGCTCACTGTCAGGCACTGAACATTCCTAATAAAATGATCAGGAAATCTCTGCTTTGGGAGCATCAGGGAAGGCTGAAATTCTGCTTTATCAAGTGGCAGTTCAAGCCCTGGTTTGGCTGATATATGAAATAATAAGGTTCCTGATGAAAGTAAAAAATAATGATGTGACAAGAAAGGGTTGTTATTAACCAAGTGCTGGGTTTTTAGAAAGTTTTTTTAATTTATTCTGCCCACCATGGAACATCCCAGCAGTTGTGTCTCCCTGGCTAAAAAGGCTGGGACAGGAGATAAGGGGGGGGTAAGGGGAAGAGATCATTATCTCATCTGAGGCCCCTTCTGTAAAATTAAGGGAATTTGCCTTCTGTTCTCTCTGCTTTTACCTTCTTGCTCATTTAAATACAAGCTTTTCAAGGAAAGCTATATAAAAATCTTGACAGCTCCTTATGGCAGCTCCATGTGATGAGAGGATCAATCATTCTTCAGCTTTTTCCCATTTCCTATTCTGCTTTCAGAGCCAGAGTTTGCTTTTTTCCCTCAAGCAAATTATTTCCTCCTCAGGCTTCTGCTATGGAAATTCACTTTGGGCAGTCTGAATATGTTGACAGTGACAAAAATCTGGTCAAAGTGGGGAAAAATGGGTGAATGTTCTCAGAAAGACTCTGGTTATTTGTTTCTGATGGGATTCAGGTGCAGAGGCAGGGACAAGGGATGTCTTTGCTTCTCTGGAGCCAGAGGCAGATGAAAAAAACAGATTGCTCCCAAAGCACTTGAGGGTGTTAAAAAGGAAATGTTACCAACTCTTTTTTCTACCCCCAGGCTGGGGACAGACATAAAGTGTTTTGTTAGAACCACTTAGGAAATCTGGGAGAGCTTCGGGGAGCAAATTTTTCTTTTCGTAAAAAAGCAGTGAAATTTTTACCTTTCCACCTTTGAAATCTTACTCAGCTTTGTCCTAGCTTGGGAGATGAGGACACCCTTTGGGTGAGGATCAGGGTGGTGCCCCCAACCACCCTCCCAGTGGATCCCACCTGCCCTTTGCAACTCTGGGATTGTGTTGGGATTTAGGATTTACCATAAACACCATTTGTGGAAATGAGCCACAGAGTGGACATGGCTCCCCAAGCCCTCGTGGATCCCCAGGCCAGGAATGATTTTCCTGGCATGGAATCTGTCCCTGCTGGGGTTCTGTGGCATCCTGGGATTTAGCTGAGGTTTGGGGGGAGCATTTTGAGAAGATTCCCAAATCTGCACAGCAGAAATGTTGCCTCTTTGCAAATCTTTCATTTCTCCAGACCTCCTGCCAGTTGTGGACCATATATTAATTCCCATTTCAAGGTACCACATCCACCAGAAAGGCACCTGAAGAATTTTTAAAGGTTCATTAAATTACTGAACCTTTAATCCCAACACGAGATATTTTTGCTGATGGAATTCATGGAAGAACCAGAGCCCAGAACATAAATCCCTGAACTTCAGAGGGCATAAAGCAACTGAAGGGCATTTCTCTAAATTATTTAAGCACAAAGTTTGCTCTGTGCTTCTTCCATTCCTCAGGTGAGGATTTATCACTTTTTAATTCACTCAAGTATCTCAAATGTGTTTGATTTGGGAGGAGAAAGCAGACAGGTAGGGAAGAAAAATGGCTTTGCTTAAGTTATGGAAAATTTAGTGATGCTGCTGGAGTTCCCTTTCAGCAGAGGACTCAAGTGAGATGTGTGAGATCAGTTATTGCAGCTGTTGCCTTCTGCTGTAACAGAGATTTTAATGTGAATGCATTCCATGGTGCAAGGGGAATTGGAATAAAACCATTGTAAGTTGTCCTACATCTGAAATTTAAAATGTATTAATGCAGTGCTGTGAGACCCATCACGAAAACCAAGTAAAATCAAAGTCACGAAGGTGTTTTTTAAATAAACAAAATAAATGCAGGTGTGGCCTGAAACAAAGATTTCCCTTGTGTATCTCTATGAAAGGAAATAAATCACTTGGCTTCTCAACTCGACATTTAGAAATATAAATTATTTTTGATTCATAACTTCACATCTATGTAACAATATCAGGTTCCAGAGGCAGCACGAGATTGTACCTAAAATTTGATGGCCCATTTTTGCACCAAATCCCGAGCAACTTCCAAGGAAATGGGTTGTCCCATGAAAATGAAGAATGAATTTAAAGCAGATGTTCTCAAACATGGGAGGGATTTAAGAGCAGCTCCCCTGAGCCTCATGGCTGTCACATTGTAGACAAACTTCCCTTGACTTAAAAAAGAAAAAGTGGAAAAGCAGAAATCTTTATTTTGGAACTTTTAATTAAAGCACATTTTTAATTCTCATCCAGATTCAGAGTAGCCTTAGGTCAACTTGTTGCCTTCCATTTCTGAAGGATATTAAAGTGCACCGAACAAAGAGTCTTTCTGGGGATTTAATACAGCTTAATTAATCCATTTTAGCCCCTGATGCAGATTAGCTTTATTGTGTTTATTTGTAAAGATAAAGGTTCCTGAGTGTAGGGGGAGGGATTTTCAGCAAACTTGGTTTCAACAAAAACAACAACAAGAAAAAAGAGACCCTTTTAGTGTTTGCTCCAGGGGTGTTTGACAAATTGGGGGACAACGCCACGTGAAAGCTTTGGCCAATTAAGCCTCCCATCATTTGTCAGGCAGCATGGACTGGCTGAAATCCACTCTGCAGAGGATAATTCATTCAGCAGGGATTTCATCCTCCCCCATCAGCACCAAATGACTCAGACTTGCATTTTTCCATTATTTGACCAGCTCTTCCAGGGCTGCTTGGCCTGCTAAGTCTCTTTTGTCCCATTCTGCTGGAAACTGGCTTGGCTGCTTGGCAGATTTTTTATTCCAAGAAAAGATTTTCCCAACTGTTTATATCCAGGCACCACCAGCCTCCCTCTGCCTTGTGTGGTTTTTTTGTTTGTTTGTTTTGTTTGTTTTTTGTTTGTTTTTTGTTTTTTTTGGTGTTTTTTTGTGATTTTTTGGGGATACGACAGCATTTTTAGGAGTCTGAATAACTTTGCAGAGGGCTGGGTTAGTGCAGGATCTGGGGAAGAAGCTTTCCAAAGAGGTTCAGGGAATGTGGATTAATCCTGGGTTAATAAAGCACAATAGGAGCGTGCATGGAGCTGAAATGGGGAGACAGAAGAGATGTCACCCTGCCCTTTTCCCCAATCTCATCAACTGGCAGCTCTTTGCCTGCCCTGGATCAATTTGTGTCTTTTCTCCATCCTCAAAAATCCTCTGCATGGAATTTAAAGGTGCTTTCTGAGCTGAAAGTGAGGAAGGAGAGGAGGTGGCTCTTTGTCATTTTACTGCTGCTCTGTGACTCCGCTCCGGGCCTGTAATGCACTTCACTGAAAGAAGAAAAGAAAACTTTAAAATTTGCAGGCACATTCCTGCTTTTTTCCCCTCCACTTCATCTTTTCATTAAGCTCAGGTAATAGCTCAGGTGAGAGGTGGCTCCTTCCCGGGAGAATTCAGGAATAAAGATGATGCCTCTCACCTGCACAGGCCCACTTTGAAATATTTAGTCTTTTGAGCAATTTCCATCTGCTGGAAATGCAGATCTTTGCTCTCTGAACCAGGAGCAAACCAGGAAAGCTCCAGTACAGGACAAGATGCTGCCATCCCTTGTTTTATCACCTCCTGACTCTCCACGAGGGCAGGCAGGCAGGTCTTGGATACAGAAAGCTCCTCATGCCCCTGGGAATGATTCATCTCACATTAATGGAATCACATTAGGCTGAGAGGGGACTTGGGCCCACTCAGCTCAGCCCTGAACGATTTCAGTTCAAGTTTTCCCATTGACTTCACGGGGAGCTGAGACTTTTGGGTATCGCGCTTGGTTTGCAATTGTTTGAGTTTAATAATGTGAGCCCTGAAGGAAAGGACCTCAGCTGGCCTCAGGTTTCCCTTTTGAGGATACCTGACTGCTTCTTCCTCTTCTACTCTGATGGATAGATTTTCAGATGTGTTTGGAACAACCAGACACCTCTTCCCCAGGACTGGTGGTCTGGGATGGTGAGCAAAGATTTTCTTCACATTTACTGCTGAAAACCACAGTCATGTGCCTTGAAAATGAGAATAATTTTCTATTGTAAAAATATTGAGATGTGAGTCAGAGAATCCTGGAATGGTTTGGGTGGGAAGGGACCTCAAAGCCCATCCTGCCATGGACAGGGACATTCCCACCGTCCCAGGCTGCTCCAGCCCTGTCCAAACTGGCCTTGGGCATTTCCAGGGATGGAGCAGCCACAGCTTCTCAATCAGACTGTAATGTTTTTATCACAGAACCATTTAGCCTGGAAAAGGCCTTTAAAACCATCAAGGCCGCCTGTTAATATTAATTTTTACCTCTGATTTTTTCCATGTGTGTAATGATGTGACTCAGAGAGCAGATGCCTGTACACCATGGGATGGCAGCTGAAGCTGCATCTCCCCTCACCCTTTCCCAGCTTGCAGCTCCCAGTCGTGCTCTGTGCTGGCCCAAAGGCAGCACAGGATTAAAAATTACATTAGAATTTAAAATAAAGGCTTGACACTGCAGTGCTGAGCCTGCTTTTCCTGCATTTCTTCATTGGTGATGCCTTGAGAGAGGACAAAAGTGATGGGAGGCCCTATGAAGGCTGAAAGAACCCTTCAAGTTCACTGAGGCTTTGGAGGAACTCATCTTGGGTTGTGTTTAAATTAAAGGGCTTTTAATTTAGGGCCTGCCAAGCAAGGCTGAAATGCATTTAACAAAAAGCAGTGACAATTTCAAAGCTTTGGCTCAGGATCTCAGCTAATGGATGAATTTAAACTGCCAGCTCCCTTCTCCAAGAGAGCATCACAGACACAGCCTTTTGTTTCCTCAGAGCAAAGAGCATCACAGAGCTTTTTTATTCCCCACCCCAGACAATGATGTTTGACAAAAATGAGATGATTCAGGAGGCTGAAGGATTTTTCAGGGCCCACAACATCCTTTGTCCTTGTGGCGAGAGCATCCATGGATGACAGACCTGCTGCTTCTATATTTGAAATTGCTGGGATTAAAGGCTGAGAGGGATTCCTTTGGTGTCTTATCCGATGTTTTCTATTTGATTTCACTTCAGCTGGGGGTCTGTTCCACCCAGACCTTCTGCAGAGCACGTGGCTGATTTTCCAAAGGTCCTCTGATGCTAACAAGGCATTTTTTCAAGGAAGCATCCATGGAAAAGCCAAAGGGAACATGCAAAGGAGCAGAGGAACCATTAGTACACGTGATGGTGGAGAAGAGCATTTGTGTTTTGATAAATGCCGTCACTACAAGGGCATGATAACACACCTCAAACCCAGAATGTGGGAGACTCTGCTTGGTCTCCAGTTTTATGTAACTGTACCGTGACAAATCGAAGCATTAGACCTGATAAGGTTTTAATAAAAATGCAAATGCAAAAATCCTGCACTAGAAATGCTGGGAGTTAGTTCTTAAAAGTAAAATAAGCTACTTGTTCTGGCCGTGGTGATGATGAATATGCATATGTTATTTTTGGGGCTTTTTTATTCCAGATATTGTGGAAATGTGATTGTGGGGAGACTGCAGTTGGACTTTGAAGGTTGTTCAGTCCTGAGAGGAACCGAGTGAAATGAAGGCTCTCTTTTCTCACTTGCAAAAGTTTACAGTCCAGGTATTTAATATAGAATAATGAGAGACATCAGTGGGTACAGGAGAATGAGAGTGATGCGGGAATGATATTTCCTTTTCTTTTATATACCTGTAACCCTTCACTTAGTTTAGTACTTGGTATTTTGCAAGTGTTCTACAGACCCTGAGCCTGAAGAGCCCAGAGCTGCAGAGCCAGGGACACCAAACATTCTGCTGGCTCAGGAAGCCAAGGGCCCCTGGCAGGACAGATTCTGGAAAGTCGAGCTGAGCCCAGCCCAGCCCCAGCATTGGGCTCCCTTGTTGGATCTGGGCTGTGGAAAGTCTAGAACTGGTGTGTGTGACTGACGGGGGTGCATTTGCCACGCTGGCACCTGGGGGAAGTGGATGCATCAAACAGGATCCTGATTCAAATACTGAGGGAAAGACCCCAACCCTCTTAACTGTGTCTGGCTTCATTTTCATAGCACCAGAAAAAAGGCATCAGGAGGACTGGCCAAAATAACAGCAGGGCAGGGGCTGAGCTGAGGTTTCTTAGCTCACGGCCTGGTGCCTTTTCCCAAATTCAGCCACCTCTGATGGTTTGTAAGTCCCAGCATCTCAGCAGTGATTCCAGAGGTGTCACACCCACCTGGGGCCTGACTGAGGGACAGACCTTGAGTGACAAGCTATTGCTTGCTGGGGAAATAAAAACTCCCCTCTCCTCAGCTGAGACCCAAATCCTCATCAAATAAAACCATGGCCATGAGCACAGGACTGATCCCCTGATTTCTGGAGCCCCTCAGAGGTGCCAAACACAAAAAGAGCAGTGCAAAAGTGCCAGAAGCTGAGGGTACCCATGGGTTGTCCTCAGCCAGGGAAGAAAATGCAAGTGACAAGGTGGGCAAGGATGGTGGGTTTGTTTCCTTGCTCTGCATGGAAGGGGTGAAGGATTCAGCAGAGTTTCAGCCTCTGGAATTCTATTGGAAATGCAGCCTGTGGGAATGAGGTTTGGTCTGGGTGAGATCCATCAGCGTGGGGGACTGGAGAAGGAGGCAGTCCCTTTGTTCTGGCACAGGACAAGAATCACTTGGGCTGTTGGAATTATCCAGCTCATCAAGGTTTCAATTAGCACCTTGCTTGATTAATAAAGGGTCCAAAGCTCAGCTGTGCCTGCTCTCCCTCACTGCCCCTCAAAGCTTGACAAGGTTTTGTACTGCCACAGGAGTTCTCTCCATGGTGCCCCTGCAATTATTTGGTTTTGGAAATGATGCTGTATGTAGATCATATCTATTAGATGAAGGTATATAAATATACATATAAATATACAGACATGCACCTTTCTCCTTCTGGGTTTCTCCTTTCTCCCTGATGCTGCATTTTAACAGTGACAGTTCACCACTGTCCCTTGAAGTACCTTTGATTTTTGGGTTTTTCCTTTGATTTCATGTTGCCACCATGACTGACAGCCTTGACTACCCCCAGTAAAGCTCTGGATTCCTGGCCAGGCCAGCTCTGGTATTTCTGGAGCTGTTTGATCAGAACAAAGCCCCATTTAGCAAATACGGAGGAGGAGAGAACCTACATAGAGAAGAATTTAATGAGAGACAGTAGAAATCACTCTGCAAACTGCCAAAGCATTAGTGCCTGAGTGACCCAGAGGAGAATTTGGCAGGCAGAAAAACCATTTATTTTGATCAGATGGAGGCAACATTTCTGCAGAGATAGGAATTTCTGCCCAGGTAATTAATAGATGATCCCTGTCCTGAATAACTTAGTCCTGTTATGGATGGGGGTGTTGCATCCCATTTCCAAGGGTCACAATGCAAGGTTCAGGCCCTCTATTAATAGAAAAAATAAATCCCTGCTGATGTTTATATTCCTTTGCCAAGTGTGGGAAACAGAGCTGGGGAAGAGGCTGCTAAGATGATGTTGTAAATGATCAAGACGAGTGGAAATCAAGAGTCTGGGAGATATTATTTGTATTAAACAAAATGAAAAAGCTTGGAAAGCCAAAGCAATGGTATCAATAAATCATGAAACACTCAGGACTCTTTTGTAGGGGCAAAAAAGCCCATTGTTGGATTCCCCCTGGAGATAATTTTGTTCTGTGATTAAAATGAATCCTTTCCTTTCACATCCCCAAGCAGAGCAGTGCAAAAGGCTGAGAATTAGCAGAGCTCAGATGGAGGAAGGGAACCATAATAAGAGGCAAAACCAGTTTCATAGCAGCAGAAACTTCATCTGAAGTGGAGAAATACTAAAGGAATTGGAAAAATGTGATAATCAAGCCTTCCCTTAGCAGGGAGGGATCGCTGTGACATCTTGGTCCTCCAGATGAATTCCTAACTGAGCCTGCACCACTCAAAAGCATTTCCACACCACGAGTCTTTGTCTTTCCATTTGTTCTTGCAGCAGGGGAGGGACAGGCTGGGACAGAATGAAACATGCCTTGCCATGGCCCCAGGATTCTGGATCTGCATGTTCTGTTTAGATACAGACAAATAAACAGTTTTTTGATTTTTTTTTCTGGTTATTACAGGTCTTCCTTCTCCTCTCTCACCTTCCCTTGCCTAAGGCTATTCTGGTGTTACCTGCTCCAGGAGTTACAGAACCAAGCAGTGGATTTAGGCCACGTGAGTCCAGTCAAGAAAGACTTCAAAAATTATTTTGCCTTTTGAAGTCCACACTGGATCGTCTTCCCTTACACACAAGAGAAGCAAACATCCCATTTTAAAATAAACTTCAGACATTCATTGTCTTTTAAAACCACTTTGTGAGCTAGGGGACAAAAAGAAAAAAAAATAACATATTAGGAGTCACAAAAATATATTAATTAGCTGCTTGGCATTCAGGATATAGCTTTTGCTGTATCCAAAACCAAACTGCCCTGCCCAAACTCAATGTTTTATGGAAATCCCTCAAGCCCTCCTGTACACCTTTCATTTTGTAGGTGGAGCACAAGGGGTTTACACTAAATTTCAGGTAAAAAAGAAATGGCAACTTAACTTTTTAAGAGGTGCTTGATTTTGTATGCCCAGCCTGAGATTATTGACCAAAATCCATCTTTTCCAAAGCAGCGTGTGGCCAATACTTCAGGAAAACCTTGCAGTGCCTCAGGGTGGGCACACAAAGACTCTAAGTCTTGTTTAAAACCCTGCCTGGCCTTTATTACATGAGAACAGCCAATCTTTATTATTTTAGGACTTGAAATGAAAGCTTCTGTTAACAGTCCCACCCCATCTGTGAGTGTCCAGCAGACCTGGCCTTTGGGGTGAATAAAGGGCTTTGAGGGATCAGACTTTACCCTCTGCAGTCTTGTTTGAGACTATTTTAATACATTTTGGAGATTAATTTCTATTAAAGAGAAGGAAAAAGGGAAGGAAAGGCCTTCTTGTACAAAGGATCTGCAGGAAGCTGCAGCAATCCAAGGCAGAGAGGGAATAACCATGGCTGAGCAGAACAGTCGGATCAATCCTTTTAATTTCCAATTTCCAGGAGGCCACAATAGATTTTGTTTGTGTTCCTACTGCTGTGATGCTTCTGTCAGCAGGAGAAATTCTGTGTCTTCACCTTCAATGAAATTTTGTAATTTGCCTACTGAGCCTTTGAGTTTTCCTAAGAAATACAAAACTCAGAATCCATCATCTCTCTGGACCAGATGTTCAATCCAGTTCTGGGTGGTGGAATCTTCAGGTGTCACCCTAGAAACTTCCAGGAACACATCCCAGTCCCACCAGGAAATAGTAATCCATCATTGAATTTTCTCACTGTTATCATTTACCTACATTAGGCTAATAGATATTTTGTGATTTTCATATTTAGTCCTGAAAAAAAATTGACTGTGTGGTTTGGTTTTGTTTCTCATACTCCAAACACCAAGATTTTCCTCTGGATGTTGACAGGACAGATTGAGTTATTTTCCTTCTGAGTGGATTCTGTTGACAGGATGGATTTAGGCTGTTGATGAAATACACACTGTGAGCAGGTTGGCCCAAAGCTTTGATGGATTGTGCTTTATTGGCAGGACAGATTGAGATGGTGGTGACAAAATGCAAACAGCCCAATCCATTCCACTGATAAAACACATTTATCTAACGATCAAATCCATCCAGTTGACAAACCCACTTTTGTTTGAAAATGAAAAGCATCTTTCTGAGGGAAAGGAATAAATTCCTGCAGGGAAGGATCTCAGCTTATTTGGAAGCTGTGTTAGAGCCTCTCTGACTGTGGAAAAGAGAGATGTGGACCTTTGCAGTAATAGCACTGGAAACAACAGGAAAAAATGGATTTAAATAGAATTATCAACATTTCCACAGCATGACACAGCTCTGCATTAAAATGTACACAATTCAGGCTTTGAACTAAAATGTACACAATTCAGGTTTTGCACTAAAATATACACAATTCAGGCTTTGTGCTAAAATGTACATGATTCAGATTTTGCACTAAAATGTACACAATTCAGGCTCTGCACTAAAATGTACACAATTCAAATTTTGCACTAAAATGTACACAATTCAGGCTTTGCAAGTCCTCTGCATCTCAGAACACCCTAACAGAGCTTCAAGGGAGACCTAAAAGCTGTTTTTAATATTGACCCTGCAAACGAAAATCTCTCAGTGAAGAAAAAGCGTTTTGTCCAAGCAGCTGTGGTGGGGTTTGGCACCTAAAAAACCAGAAATTGCTGCCTGTTCTTGGTCTCTCCCTGCTTTCACAGGCAATAAAGGCTTGGATCTCTTTCTTTTCTCACAATCCCATCTCTTTTCCATGACTAACCCTCCCTTTCTCTCAGGCTGTCCCATTGGTCAGCATCATTTCACTCTGACTTTATGCATTCTCTGCCTCAATCTCAATTTCCTTCTCCCTGCTCCAACCTCAGCCTGTTCCACACTGAGAGACAGCAAAATTCAGAGCTGTCCCTTCAGCTTTTCACATCCCAGAGGTTTTTTTTCTCAATCATTTGGCCTCACAAGCAGGAATTCCCCTCCCCTGGTAGGGGCAGTTTCTGAGGCACAGCAAGGGGATTTCTTGGCTCTCCTTGGCATGAGAGAAGATGCAGAATATTGACATTTAAAGGAATCAAATCTGCCATTTCCCACTCCATCAATGGCACTTTGTTCTTCCTGTGTCAGAGGACAGGAGAATCAATACAGTGACACCACAAAGCACACGTTGACATTTGAAGTTCTTTCCTTTGCAGTTTCTGTTTAAAAATACCAGATTTGGTCAGGGGACAAGAGAGAGCCAGAAATCAGCACAGCTTCCCCAAACATCATCTTATCTAAGAGTGCCTTAAAACCTGAAATTCTTAATGGGGGCTTCTTTTTTTCTTACACTCCGAGGTCAATTTTTCATTCTCTCTGCAGAGAGATGAATAGAAAGTAAAATAATGAACATTTTGAGGTGTTTTTGACCCTCAGCTCATGAAATTGAGCCGTGCACACTCCTACTGCAACAATGTTTGGGGAAAAGTCTGGTGCTCAGAACCCTCCAATCAAAATAGTTTGGGGTGGGTTTTTTTGTTGGTTTTTTTTTTTGTTTATTTTGTTTTTTTTTTTACATTATAAGGTTTATATGTGGTTTGGGCTAATAAACATATATGTGTGTGTAATTTTATTTACAGAGGGTGGTATATATGTGGTCTGGGTTAGTACATTGGGAAAAAGAGCATCTGAACTGCTGCCAAATTAAAAGTATTTTGTATCTTGCTCAAATGGAAATGACTCAATACACGGGGAAGAAATATCAGGTTAAGGCACTTTTCTTCATTAAGTGTTTCCCTCGTGGTCCCAGTGATCACCTGAGTGACCCCCTGACCGAGTGAGATTGCTACAATTAACCTTAATTATGCAGAAAGGACAAGCTGACGGCGTGGCTGGATAAAGTAACAAAACCCTGGAATGGTTTGGGTTGGAAAGGACCTCAAATCCCACCCAGTGCCACCCCTGCCATGCCCAGGGACACCTCCCACTGTCCCAGGTGCTCCAGCCTGGCCTTGGGCACTGCCAGGGATCCAGGGGAAACCTCTCTGGGAATTCCAGGCCACCCCTCACCCTCACAGGGGAGAATTCCTTCTTTATATCCAATCTGAACTCTCAGTCTGGACTGTTCCCTTGTCCTGTCACTTTGTGTCTTTTCCTAAATTCCCCAGTGAAAAGAATAATCACAGGGGAAGGGGATTTTTTCCTCCCAGAACACAGCTTTGAATCCTCCCATCAGGGCCCCTCTCTCATTGCAGGGTTATTTCAGACTCAGGGCAGTTTCTCCTCATTTCCAAGCCCAAAATGCAGCAGCAGCAGCTCCTGCAGGTGCCTGTGTGAGCCAGGAGGGATTCTGGCATCCCAGAAGGACAAACATCTTGTTAGCAGAGATAGCATTTTGCTTCTGTTTGTCAGAACCAGGGAGGTTTTCTGCCTCCAAGGCATAGCATTGATCACAGAGGTGCTGGGTGAGATTCTGCTCCAGGAGCATCACTGAAGATGAAAAAAGAAAAACTCTATAATATTAAAGATTACATTATTTTTATTTTGCAATCTGGGTACGTAACTATGGGTAAAAGGATCAAGACAAACTAATTAATAATTCTTTACTAGAGAACTGAGCCCCTGGAGAGGGTTTGCAGGCACTGGTAAAGTCCAGGAAAAATCAGACCTGTAGGGGAATATTCCAGTGCCAATCTTGTTGATGGTGAGGAAGGCAAAAGTTAAAGTGAAAATGAGCCATAAATTATTTTTTACATGTTTTGCCCTGAGGCAGAGTCTCACTGCCTGTGGAGAGCCTCAGACCTTCAACCCATCTGGTTCCCAGCATCTTTCCCAGGAGGAGCCTCCAGAGCACAATTCCCACCACAGGCACTCTGCCTTCATCTGGTACATACCATTGCTTCCAGCTATTCCCTATTTTATTATTTTCTGGGAATCTTGTAGAGGAATTTCTGTTAGAGAACGGGCACGGAGTTTATTTGACAGGACTGGACAATCCCAGCCTGCAGGTCCCACATGGAGCTCAAGGAGCAGGAGAAGCAGCTGGGCCTCGGTGTCCTTGAGCAGGGAAAGAGTTACGGGAAGAATGCACAGCACAGGTTACAGAGCTGGATAACAGAATCACAGATGTAACACACCCCACCACGAGCACTGCGTGTGAGAGCCAACCAGGCTGAGCTGTCAGCACCTGCATTTGAGCTGTGAACCAACTGTGGAGATGCTTTTGCTGCGTGATAATCTCACAAACATATAAAAGTGTGTTACTTTTAGCAATAAAGGGAGAATGATCAATAACCATATTGGTGCGTGTCGTTACTCTGGCCCCTCTCCCGTGGGGACCCTCTTCAGAATCTGTTCAGGTCCTTGGTGTCATCCTGCTCTGTCCCCTTTTCTTTCTGTTCCCGGGCAGATTTCCCTGCCCCTGTGGGGTGGTGCTTGTTCTGCCACCTTCACTCACTATCCTGACAGGAGAGGGGCTGGGATGGCACCCAGAGCCTTTTCCTTGGCATGAGAAAGGGCAGAGCACGGAGAGAGAAGGGAGCAAAGAGATAATGAGTGAGTCCATGACCTTTCCCAGGTCTCATCCCCGGTCCTCGTGCGTTATTTCAGCCCCTGTGCAATTAACTCCTGTTAATTACCATGGGCAAACATTGCCAAGGAGATCTTGCAGAAACGAGGGGACAAATGACAACTTTGGAGGAAGACGTGGCTGAATTCTGCTCAGAGCATCATTTGTCCTGAGGGCTTTATTGTGCAGATATTGGTGTGTAACCATACCCACCTTCTCATTTCTAGGACAGGGGAGCAATCTCAGATTTCTGTGTGCAATATTTATTGTCCCACACGCTGAGAAAAATTAATCTGAGTGTAATCAACATTACTGAATCAGTTAAAGCACCGAGTGAGTTATGAATTGTATTTCCCTTAAAATTATTAATATTACAGGAGATGGTGTTGGTTCCTGTGGGTGTTGCTGTTCTGCAGATTCCCTTCCTCAAACTTAATGCCATGGGATAAATTTTGCTGAGTGAGGGCAGGTGTGACCATGAGATGATTCTAGAATGGCTTTTTGGTGTGACTAGAATATTTCTGAGCCAGCAGATCTGTTTGTTATGATTCCCGTGCTCCTAAAAAGTCACCCCAGCCCTTTCCTCATGCTGAGAACCCACTGATCCTTGGAGAAAGATAAATAAAAATTATTTGATTCTTCCTTTCCCCACCCCGGCCTGTCCCAGTTGTCCTTTCAGACCCTGGGTTGCCAAGCCAGGTTTGAGTTCAGGACTCCTCATGCTGGTCACTGGTTCAGGGCAGTTCTGGAGCCCCAGTTTATCCTGTTATTCCAATAGTCACTTGTTTGGAGCCAGTATTTTTAAGAAAAACTGATCTTTTTTTTTTTACTGGACACATTTTAAAATCATAGCAGGTGATGCACTGAACCACTGCCCTTCACTGGATTTAGGATAAACTGACAGAACCTCTGCAGTTTCTTGCTATTTCTTTGAATTTGCAACTCTGGGAAAATATTGGCTCTGATGAAGCCAGGAGTTTAGGGACACCTTCCCATCCCACGTCCTGCAGTGCTTTGAGATTCGGGAATGAAAATGTCAGGAACTTTTTAAATGAAACTGCGACAGAGAAAATCATTCTGCAGCAGAAATAGTTTCCTTCAACCACATCAGTATCCCAACTATCCATCTCACGTGGATCACTGACTGTTTGGTTTGTGGCTGTGAAATTCTGAGGCTGAGTTGAGGTCTCTGAGCATGAAAAAACAGGTGATGACTTCAAAAACGGGAATAACACGGTAAGAGCATTCCATAAAAATCAAAGGGAAGAAAGGCAGGTGATGCTGGACAGTCAGTTGAAAGGCTGGGCTTTAATTTTGGTGCCCAATTGTTTCTGCTGTTGAATTTTAATTCCTTTATATTTCTAGCCCCATGCTTGCTTTTGTTTAGCCAGGAAAGTAAGCTTGGATCTGGGTTTTACACAGCAATTGCATTTATTCCCTGCTTACCTTTTTGAGCTGGTTCTGTAGTTACCACAGCAACGGTAAAATGGCCTGGTTATAATATGAAAATTTTCCATACGGTAACAAATCCGATAAAATGTCATGAACTGTCTGGAAGAAATTTGTGTGTTCCAATAAAAACCACTGGGTGTTTCTGGGGCTGCTGTAGCAGTGCATTAACAATTCCATGACTAAGGCCTCACTGATATCTCTGCTCTAAAGCTGCCAGGTTGGTTCTGGAACCAGCCTAAAATGCTGAAATTCCAACTCTCAGCTGAGGAATGATTAAAAAATGGTTCTCAAACCCAAAGTGGGTCTGTTCAAAGAGAAAAGCAGCCACTGCTGCTTATCCCCCCAACACATGGATTTCCTCTGCCAGAGCAGGGAGGGTTGGACGGGAAATTTGGGGCAAATTTGTCCTTGTGAGGGTGGGGAGGGGCTGGGATGGAATTCCCAGATTTGCTGTGGCTGCCCCTGGATCCCTGGCAGTGCCCAAGGCCAGGCTGGAGCAGCTGGGACAGTGGGAGGTGTCCCTGCCATGGCAGGGGTGGCTCTGGATGGGATTTCAGGTTCCTCCCAACCCAAACTGTTCTGGGATTTTGGATTTTCTGCAGAGGCACCTGTGGGCCAATGATAAAACGAAACCTTGAGAAGTATATTTGTTAACTCACCTTTAGAAGCTCAGGCAGGAGGTGGTAAATCAGATTATTATTGGTAAGATTTGCCACTCTGGAATAGGACAGGGGGCTCCCCTGCACATAAAATCCATGACTGCCCCTGCTGCCTGCCCAGCTCCCAGTTCCCAGCCTGATCTCCGGAGGTTTTCCATGTGTTTATCCTTGGAGTTCTGAACTGGGAAGAGCAGGAGAGCTGCTATTACTGCAGCATGGAGGAGATGTGGGTGAATTACTGCAGATTTCCCTTTTTATCTCCAAATAATTGGTTCACCCTGTGGATACAGAGAGGTTCTGTACCTTTTAGTCCCCTCAAGCCATCCCCTTTCTCAAATGGCACAATGGCCTTTTTATAGATGTGGTGTGGGCAGAAGGGGAGGAAGGGTGAGGTTTTTCTCCACTGAGGTGTCACTGCTCAGAGGATTTCACTTGGCTGGGAAGTTGCTGAGTTGTCACCTGTTCCCATGGGGTTACTCAAAGCCCTGCCATAAATACAGGATATTAATCAATACGCTTCCATCCAAAGGTGAGAGAGCTGGGGAATGGAATTAAATTAAAAACCTGCCTACTGAGAGCCACGACAGAGGGATCAAAAGATGCCCTGTTTTGAGGAATTCCCATGTCTGACATGTCTGGGAGCCACTGACACTGAAATAAATATTCCATTCTGTTATCCCACATTTCCAGCCAGGATTCTCAACACCAGCCTTGTCACTGGACAGTGAGGGCTGTTGGCATTGCTTTTCCTAAAGCTGCTGGTTAGGAAGGGCAGTTTTTTTAACAACAATATGCTGTTTAATGAGAATTCTTCTGCTTTTTTGCAAGGCACATGAGGCCAGATTTGCTGTGGCTGCCCCTGGATCCCTGGCAGTGCCCAAGGCCAGGCTGGAGCACCTGGGACAGTGGGAGGTGTCCCTGGGCATGGCAGGGATGGCACTGGGTGGGATTTAAGGTCCCTTCCTACCCACTGATCCCAAGATTCTGAATCTGTGGACATTTTCAGCAATATTTACATTTAATGTGGCCTTTTTTGATGTAGACATCTGAGACAACAGAAAACTCAACAAGTTAATAGCTGTCTAACCCTGCCAAATCATCTACAGTCCAATCCATCTGCACTCAGTGTTTTAATCTAACTAGATCTGCTTACTGGTGAGGGACCTTAATTTAATATCAAACTCTATTTAATTATTTAATATTTTTTAATTTAGGGCTTTGTCCCTGTTTTAAAAAACTAAACACAAGATGAAGTGTTTGGAGTTCTTTTTTACTGCATTTTTCCTTCAATGAGCTCAATATTTTTCAAACTGCCTCCAAACAGCTTTTTTTGAAGGACTTGTTTAAATATTTAAAGTGAAAAATGCTTTATTTCATTTGATTACTGGGAATGGAGGTCACTCCTTCAATGCCAGTTGGGGAAGAGATTGGGTTCTGCACCACCTAAAAGGAAGATGAAGATTTCTTTGATTCCTACAGCAGGGCTATAACTCAGCTACTCAATTTGATCAAGGAAAATGCAATCCACTAAATTTTCCAGGTGTTTCAGAGTAATTTTTACGAGTGTCTGGATTTACAGCCAGTAGGTACATTTTTATTTCCCATGCTTTGGAGGCAGAATTTTGCTAGCATCCGTCTAACAGCAAAATTGGATTTCAGTGCTGCTGCTGCTGAAATTCCCCGTTTCTCACACAACCTGCAGGAATTACCTGTGAGGAAAGCCTGGGGTCCCCCGGGGACATCTTATTAACAATGTGGGCACTGCCAACAAGCAGCAAGAAGCAGGAAAAATACATTAAATAAAACAGATTCTGGGCTCTGCTGTGTCTTTGAAACCCAGGAGTTTCCACCCAAATGTCCCAGGGGAAGGGGTGTGAGAACAGAGCCGAGGCTGGATGGTATGGGAGGAGATTCCAGTGTCACTTCAGTGAGCCAAGGTCACATCAGCAACTCCTGGGGTTTGAGAGAGCAGACTCAGATCTGCAGCCAAATCTCACCTGAAGGGTTTCCCATGTCAGATCACTCCCAAAATATCCCTCCCTCCTCTTCATTTCAGTGTTAATAAAACCACATTGTCTGGCAGAGAGAAAATTCAGACGAACTCTGGGAATGCCATGTTGAGCAGCCCACAGGTACCGTGGTAACTCCTCTGCCCATGATTATTCCTGAATTTTGGGGGTGATTTGCTCTCTTATTTCAGGGTTAATAAAGATGCCTTTTCCTGGTGTTGGGAAAATGAAGCTGGGCACAGTGAGAGGCTCAGGGCTTGTTAGCTCGGGGTTTAATGAGGATCCTGTTGGATGCATCAGCTCAGCCAGGTGACACAATGCACACACCCATCAGTCACACACACAAGTTCCAGCCCTTGCACAGCCCAGATGCAACAAGGGAGCCCAATGCTGGGGCTGGGCTGGGCTCAGCTCGACTTTCCAGAATCTGTCCTGCCAGGGGCCCTTGGCTTCCTGAGCCAGCAGAATGTTTGGTGTCCCTGGCTCTGCAGCTCTGGGCTCTTCAGCCTCAGGGCCTGCAGGGCACTCCCAGAGCACTGAGCACCAGGCTCAGGATTACAGTCCTGCTGCCAATGCTTGTGGGTGCACAGAGCTGGGTGAGAGGGATAGAAAAGAAAAGGAAAAAATCATTCCAGCATCAGTAACATCAGTGGTACCCTCTTGCCTCTTTGTGCCCCTCATCTCCTCTCTGGGCTGATATCACAAGACTGGAAATCCTTTTTTCCTTCTCCAGAGACTCTGATCCTCAGTCAGAGCCTCACTGGAGAAGGTGAAGTCTGGGAGAGCCTTGGCTCTGCTGTTTTACACCAAGGGGAGCAGAAAAGTTGGTTCTGAAACAGCAGAATTTGGGCAGAACAAGTGCTCAAACCTGCTTTTACCACATTTTTATTGTCTCCTCATTACGGCTACAGCCAATGGAATAAGAGAAATAAAATCACTTCTAAATGGTAATTGCATCTCCCCGAGCTTGTGGAAAGGCCACCTTGTTCATTAAGTCTTAAAGCACAGTATTTCAAACTCCATTTCTAACTCCACCCTGTGTTCCCAGAGAGTGGGGTTCACATGGAATTTTCCAGCATTTCCAAATTTTCCTGAGTGTCTCAGTGATGGCTTTGTTTGTACCCAGGATTTTCAGGGCAGTGGAGACTTCTAACATCACAGAGGATATATTTATCCTATACATACATACATACATACATACATATATATATATATATCTCCTAGAAATGTATTTATTTTTATAGCAACATTTGTCTCTCTTAGCCCATCAAGCCCTTATTAAAAAAAAAAATCTGTATTCTTTTAGCACTTTGAGGAGAAATAAACTCTCTTGCAACATTTACTTTTTTTCACAAGGCAGAGCTGTTTTCCCAGCTCTGTAATAAAACAGGGAGGCACTTTAAACTCTCGGAACTGAAAATTCAAGTCTTTAATTATTTCAGTGATCGGGCTAATTATAGATATTTGTGGTCCTGCTCATTGCACAGCAGGATTTCTTTTATTAAAAGCAGCTCCAGCTTGGAGAAACTCTATTTATTTCCTCGGAGGACTCAGAGGATATTTTCGAACACAAATGTACGTAATAACTAAATGTGAAATAATGCAAATATTTTGAGGTAAATAGCCTGGATTTTTAAATGTCATCAAAGCTTTCATGACATAAAAAAAATCTGCCAGAGTTTAAATTTTTTTATATAAGTTGTAATCCATACAAACCAAGCAGTGTGAGGCACATTCCCACTGCACCAGTGCCATTGTCTCTCTGAAATGAAAAGTTTTTTCTGCTAAATGACAGCTTTCAGATCACTCACATATTGCTGATGTGTTTATAGTCCTTTTTTTATAATTATTTAAAAATATTCTTTTTTTTGTCTTCACAATTGCTGTGGCTCAAGTGCAATGTGCACTTTTCTGGGAAGAAAAAGTAAAGAGGATGTTTGGTGACATAACCCTCATTTGAAGGAAAATATTCAACAAGGTAGAAACAATTTAAATGTCACTGGTGGTTTTATATTGATTTTAATAACTGGTGATTTTATGTTGATTTCAATCCTTAATGGGTTTAAGAGAATTAAGAGTGATAATTAATTATGTTGAAGAGCAGATTCTTTGAAGAACCAAACGTGTATAACGAAGCCACATTTTTTCTTCTGGGCCAGAATTTGCAGAAGGAAAAGAAACAGTTGATTAATTTAGATTTGTGTGGGTGGTTTTTCAGTCCAAAGATTTTCATTTTTGCAAATAAATTTATGCTTTTAATAATTTAATCTCTTCTTAGGATCCACTTTCATTCAAACCACGGCAATGTTGGATTCCTGGAGACCCAGGGAAAGCAGTGGCAATAAAATCAATGTTTTCTTGTCCAGCACCCTAAAAGGGTTGGGATATCACTAAATTATTTGGATTTTGGATTTCTCCAGCTCTCCTACACTCTTGGTTCCAAATCCCTTTGGTTCCTGTGCCTCTCTCAGAATTTCTGTGCTTTCCCAGAATTTCTCTTTTCAAACCACGTGACCAAAATCTTCCTTTTCCCATTTATATCCTCTGCTCCCTCACGCTTTTTCTCTTGGAAGCACTCACACACCTTCACTGCCATGAAACCTGGCCACAACTGACTGGAATTTGCTCTTTTTCTCTTTTATTTTAGGTCAATTAGTTAATTTTTCCCTAGCTCATCACTAGAGTGAGCTACAGATCAGAAATCCTTAAAAAAACCCTGCTAAGAGATTTTGTAAAAACTGCACCTTGAGCCCCGTAAGGGCTGAGGGAAGGTTTGGGACAAGCAGCTGCTTTGAAGAATTTGGGATGCTCTGGTGTTGCTTTTCATGACATTAAAAAGGGCTGCAGCTCCCCTCTCTCCGGGCAGCTGAGGCTCTAATTATGCTCTTAATTACCTTTCAATAATATTGATTTCCCTTCTTCTCCAACCACTCCTTGCCTGCTGTTCCAGAGGGTTGGATCCAAACTGCTCCATCCCTTCAGGGAATGATGAATCCTGTTCTGGTGGGAATTGAGCAGCAGGAGAGGCTGCACCCTGAGACAAAAATCCAGTTACAGGAGCACCCCTGACCACAGCTCTGCTGGACTGGCAAAGAGGGCTCAAAAACAGAATAGTGGCAATTAAATGGATCAGCAGGTAAGATTACAGTCCAAATGACCATGTTTTTGATTCTAACTGCCCAAATAAGAGATTTTTTTTCCCCATTTTCTACCTGGCAGCAGAGCTCAGCAAAAACTTGTCAGAAATGAGCAGAAATTGGGAAGAGCACCCAGAGCCAGTGGCTCTGCAGGAAAGTTTTGAGTTCAGTTTTTTAATCTGTTGCAGGATCCCTGTATGAGCTTGGAAGAGCCACTTCTTTTATCTCATCTCTTGCTCTAAAACTCTAAAAAAAACTTTAAAAACACTAAAAAAAAGAAAGTTGATTCTATTTTTCCAGAGTGGATAAGCTGCAGATCCCGTTTAAAGATCTTGTATTTTCCCCGTGTTTTCCAATTACTCCGACAGCAGTGATTGCATTTGATTAACCAATATTCTCCCCCCTCCCTGGCAGCAGCCTGCATACAAAACTTGGGCTCTGCCTTTCCAGCAGCCCTGGAAATCCTGGCAGCAGGGAAGGTCTCCAGCAAAGCGTCTTCACCATGAATAAAAATAAGCGTGGGGCTATGCCTGGAATCTCAATTAAATCAAATAATCTCCTAGTTTTCCTTGTCTTTATGCAGCCTGCATTTCAGACTGACACGTGTTTGGGTAGCATGAACCCAATTACTGCCTTTTAAAAACAACAATCTTCACTTTCTCTCCAGGTAAAGCCTTGTGGGATTTTTTCCCCCCTCAGGGTGCAAGTTCAGCTGTAGAGCCCCACCACAGACCAGAGCTGTGCTTTTATCTGTATTTCTCGATGACAGGCAAGGCTTGCAGAGCTATCACTTGAGGCAGGGCTGCTCCCCACAAGGTTGTGCTCTGCTTTAAATTAACATCACTTTCTGCTGGTGCCCAGCACTCTGAGATTCCCCATTATCAAAGGGATCACTGCAGAGGGCTTTTCCCTCATCCATCACCCTGTCACTGCTCCCCTGCCCCTCTTGCCACCGTTTTCTTCTACTTTATTCTGACATTTGAAAAGGAGCTGCTCCTGCCAGGGGCATTTTTCTGTGGTGATTTCATCACCTCTGCAGATCTGGATTCACAGGGATCCACAGCTGCTAAGTTTAATTTCTGTAAATTAAGGGGGAAAAGATGGGTTGCAGAAATCTCCCTACAAACACTTGAGTTTGTAGGGACTGATCCAGGATGAGCTGGTGGTGATGGACGTTTATCCATTGTCTTCAGGGGCTGCTGGAATAGCACCAGAGTTATTAAAACTTCCAGCCAGGGCCCTGTTGGGTCTTGGAAGTTGAAAGCATCTTGTTTCCACGAGTGTCTTAAATATGAATTATCCAGACTGGCTGTCATGTGCTCAGTGTTTCTACAGGTTCTGCCAGTGGCTAAAAGGGACCTAATATTGAAATGGACTCTCTGACAGGGCTGTGTAACTCTCTGAGGAAATACCTCATGTATTTTTGTATTTTTATTCTCTTGGAAAGCGTCACCTTGGGCATTTCAGCCTAAGTGTGTAGGGCAGGAGCTGTTCCCACAAAATGAGGGGAGCTTTGTCCATCCAGGCTCTGATCCTGACTCTGACTGCTCTTGGCTAAGTCATAAAATCTAAACTGCACCTCTGTCTGCCAAGTATGAATATTAATAATTCCTTATACAGGAGGAAGATGATAAAACCCTTTATGATTTTAAGATCCTTGACTGGTAAATATAATATTGAAAGGTTGAATGGAAAATGGAGAATATATCAGATGTTCCCTGACTTTTTCAAAAACCCTTTTGCAGAAGAGAACCTACAGCCTAACTCACCATGAAATGTGTTATTTACTTAAACACTGCATTGCAAGATTGTGTTCCAGCTGAACAAGGTTTCCTACTGCTCCCTATCAGAGGGAACAGGCTGCTGCAACTACTCCTTAATTGTTCTACTAATGTACACTTTATTAAACTCCTGCTGTTTTCCTGACTGGTTTATCTACTAAAAATAGTCTGATTAATAAAATGAATGTCAGATGTATCCATCTTTATGTAATTCCCTCGTGGAATTAGACAGTGCTAAACAGTGATTTGATTGGGCTTTTTTTGGTTAGTGTTAATGTCAGTTATTCTCTGCAGCGGTGCTGGTGGACTGGAGGGAGGATTTGAGGAATTTGTATTCAGTTCAGGTTGGCAGCCAGGAGAATCCAGGTGTTCACTGGATCCCTTGTGCCATGGCAACCGTGGAGCAGGTGAGGATGCCAACAGCCCAGAGAGACTGGACAAAGGACTTTATTTGGATTTTAACCTCACAAAATCTGAAAATAAACACATCTGGGGAGGCCTCCTCAAAATCCCATCTGCATGATGAGCTGCCGTGGGTTTCGAATTCCCTCTGGAGTTGCAGATGGCTTGGCCAGGGTGTCCTCTCCCTGCTCCTCTCCAAATCCAGAATTCTGATGGCGTTTCCCTGGATATTCCCAGGAACATTTGAACACAGCCCTGTTGGGTGCAGATGGAAAGCAGCATTTCCTTCTTCACCCGGGTTTGATATTCAGGAATTAACGAGACATTGTTGAAACCACAATTGTGTCCAGGCTGTCAGAGAAAGAAGGGTCTTTGCTGAACAGATCAGTGACAGGACACTTCTCAATTTGTCTGTGCTGCTGGAGACTCTTGTGTTTTCCCTGAGGGGTTTTGGAATGACGTGGCAGAGGGTTTGATTTTTTGTCCCCTCAGCAGCCAAGGTGGATTTGATGGCATTCCCCCTATTCTGCAGAGCCAGAAATAAAAGGGACATCGAGTATTAAGTTTGCAGAAACACTGGGTTAAATCAATGCATTAAAAACCCCTCTTGGCTTCAGTGGGATTTGTCCCCAGCATTAATTAGTGGAGTTTTTCCCAGTGGAATTTAGCAGGAATACACTGCTGTGGAAAACCATGGAGTGGGTGTCACCCAATCTCTGCATCTCTCGTGGGAGCAGCATCTTCCTGCTGCAAAAGAAACAACCATAAACAGGAGAATGAGGAACAAAATCCTTTCCAGACACCTGGGCAGGTTCCGAGGTGCTGCTCTGAGATGGACAAATCCCCCCTGCTCCTTTCCCCTCCGTTTGATGGGGAAGGTCAGCAGAACACGACAGAGAATAAGATTTAATTTTTCTTCTTTCTCTGAGCATCCCCCACCTGAAATGGGGATGCAATTTAGCAGCAGTTTTGGTTTGACTCTGCCTTGGCTGTGCTCTGGGAGGATCCTCACTGTGTTCTAAGCAGCTCCATCGCTCAGAAGAGCCAGGATCTTCAAAGCCACCCCAGAAATCCTCAGCTTCCATCAAGCTTCAAACACCAAACTGAAACTCTTGGGCTTTGGTACCTGCAGGGACCTCCTGCCTGTCACACTGGAGGCCACACCTGTGGCTTTGTTCCACTCTTTGGAGATTTTCAGGCTTCCAAAGTGCTCATCACAGAGCCTTTGTGAAAGCAGGGGCAGGCAGAGAGGGGAGCCTCCCCCTGCTTCCTTAATTTTATCAGCTGCAGCAAAGGATTCCGTGCAAAAACTGGGAAAAGGCTCCATTGAGCTTCTGGATCTTTGCTGTTGTCTCAATAGTGAGAGAGTAATCAATACCAATAAGGGATATTTTCTCTCCTGAACGACAGCAACCCTTAGCTAAATTCCAGCCCAGGTGGTCATGCAAACACTGCAATAAAAGGTTTGGAATTGTCCCAGCCCTCCACATTGTGTTTAAAGCACAGAAAAATAGGTTTTTTTTCCATGGAGTGCAAACACCCAGCTCAGTTCCAGCCCCCCTCTAGCTGGACTCGTTTCCACCCCGCAGTTTTAACCTTTTCCAAACAGGGCTCCTGTGAGCCAGGGACAGAAGGAATGGGGTTTTCTCCCCTTTGCTCAGGTTTGGCTTTAACTGGGAGCTGAATTACAGTTCCTGGGCAAAGTGTCACAGAACTGGAGGGGAAGTGGCTGTGAGACCCCTGAGTGTGGCTGTGACCCTTACAGGGCCTGTGCAGGTGTGAGACACCTGAGTGTGGCTGTGATTGTCACAGAGCCTGTGCAGATGTGTGACACCCGAGTGTGGCTCTGATGCTGGAATGATTTTTGTCTTTTCATTTATATCCCTTTTACACAGTTCTGTGTTTCCACAAGCATCAGCAGTATGCACACTTGTAACGCTTCACTTAGTTCAGTACTTAGTGTTTTGTGAGTGCCCTGCAGGCCCTGAGGCTGAAGAGCCCAGAGCTGCAGAGCCAGGGACACCAAACATTCTGCTGGCTCAGGAAGCCAAGGGCCCCTGGCAGGACAGATTGTGGAAAGTCGAGCTGAGCCCAGCCCAGCCCCAGCATTGGGCTCCCTAGTTAGATATGCTAAAGGGTGAAGTCTAGAACTGGTGTGTGTGACTGATGGGGGTGCATTTGCCACGCTGTCACCTGGGTGAAGTGGATGCATCAAATGGGATCCTGATTAAAATACTGAGGTAAAGACCCCCGACCCTCTCACCGTGTCTGGCTGCATTTTATAACACCAGGAAAAAGACATCAGCTCTGATGGTTTCTCTGTGACTGTCACAGAGCCTGTGCAGGTTTGTGACACCCGAGTGTGGCTCTGATGGTTTCTCTGTGGTCACTACAGAGCCAGTGCCTCACTCAGGACATCAGAGGGGATGACAATTCTCAGAATTGCTGCCCCCAGTTTCACTGGCACCCTCAGAGGATGCAGGGCTGCAGAGTGAAGCTGGAGCTGCATCATTTCCCTGCCCTGCTGAACTTGTTTTTCTGACATTGAGCTGCTTTGTCTCTCATTTCTCTGCGCTGACACTGCTGGGTCACAGATGTTTGAAAGTGATGAACAGGAGCTGCTCAATCCCCAGCCCCATTTCCAGCACAGTGTGACAACCTGATTTAGCTGTCCGGGTCAAACAAATCTTTTCAGCTGACTGCCCCCACCATCCTGGGCACAGTTCCCGTGTCAAGGCTTCATCTTGCTGATGCCTTTTGTTCTTTAGGCTCGGCTGGGGGAGCAGGGCAGACGTGACCCCTCCCCAGGCTGTGACAAACGCGTGTCACACACGTTTGCTGTCACAAAGGGACACCGAGGTGCTCCAAATCTCCAGCACAGTGTAGTTAACACAGCCAGGTGAGATGTGCCCAGGGGGAAAAACTGAAAAACTGCAGGAACAATCACTGCCTGGAGGTGCTTCTGGAGAAGAGGGGCTGAGAAAATGCTTTGGAAGCTTAAAAAAGGAAAAGAAAAAAAAGTAAAGAGCCAAATATAAATCTTTCTTAGAGGAGAGCAAAGGTTCCTTCTGGACTTTGGAGTAGTGCAGCAAGGTATTGACCAAGGTCCTGAACAGCAAACATGGATAGCTCTGGTTTTACTGGCAGGAAAACCAGAATAAACCCAGCTGCTGTTGTTTCCACAGTACCTCTTCTAAAGAGCATCCCCTGGCTTCCGAGCAAGCTTAATAATGTTCATTAAAAACGACAACATTTTGTGTTCTGCTGTGTTTTCATGGGAAAGTTAACATGCAATTAAAAATCCAGCAGTGTCCAAACCTCTGGAATGCCTGAAGAGGCTTTTCTTAATATCTCATAATGGGCTTGGACCTAATGAGGAGATGCAGTTTCTGCTGTTTCTCTGTCACCATCAGAATTAAGTGTGCTCAGGCTTTCCTGGTGCATGAGCTGGTTTAACTGGGAAAGGGTTGGGTTTAACTGGGATGGTTTTGGGGTTTGCTTGGAGTGTTTTGTGCAGTCCTGCTGCTTACAGGAACCCAGGAGGGAAAAAGGTCTCCACACTGCGCTGCTGCTCTGGGAATTTTTATTTCTTCTTAATTTGTGTCTCATCCCTGAGTTTTCTGTAAAGAGGGGACTGAGCCTGCACTGGGATCATTATGCAAAGCAATTCTAATATTGGTCCTGATTCTCTCAATTCTGTTATTGTCTATTTGAGTCATTAACTTGAATGTTCTCCTTTCCTGCAGACAAAAGAAATGAGGTGTTTGGAGCTGCTGTTTCCCAGCCTCAGCTGTTTTAGCAGGCCCAGGTTCCAAGCACCTCTCGTGCAGCTGGAGGGAGAAAGTGAAATTCCACTTTTCCATGCCTGCATTAACAATTGCTAAATGGAAATCCAGAGCTGAGCACTGCTCAATTCCCAACGCTCTGCACAACCTGTTAGCCACTGCACTTTAGTGCTCATTGATTAAATTGCATTTTCTTGAATATTTTTGGACTAAAAAGCTCATTGTCAGTCCATCCCTGTGCTCTGCAGAGGCACCTGGGAGGCTCCATGAGCTCACAGAAGATTTTTTCCAGCAATTCTAAGATTCAGTTCAGAGGGCTGCAAATGCTTGGAGTGATGCTCTTCCTTTAAAGCATGATAAAAATTGCTTTATTATATTTTATATATTTAAACAAAGGCTTTATTTAAGACACCTGCAGAGTCTTTTGGGCACCCCAAACGTGCCATAAATAAATCAGTGTCATTTTCATTGTGTGCAATTCCAGAGCTGATAAACTCTATCAGGACACAGATAAACTGCACTGTAGTGAGTGATTTATCCCCAAAATTTTGAAGTCGAGGCATTTTGGAGGTTTCCACAAAAACAAGATGTGCTTTCTGCCCATCTCCTAAATGAAAATACTTTAATCCTGAGCTGCAAAATCAGCTTGGGAGGACAAGAAGGTTTCTTCAGCAGCTGGTTTTTCAAAAATCAAGGACATTTTGCCTAAAATTAGGGGCCAGCTTTCCTTCTCTTTGCCTTTGGAGAACGTGGCAGCTGAGTGGGAAGGTGTTAAAGTGGGAATTAATGAACACACGGAATGGCTGTTTTGGGATTCAGTTAGTGAGGATAAAATGTAATTTCTTGTGTCAATGGCAGGACCTGCAAAGATCTCAGCATCCCTGTGGGGGAATGAACAGAGAGGTGCCTGGACTGGGGGAAATTAGAACTAAAAATGTCCAAATAACTAAAAGAAATCAGACATCTACAATGTTCAGAGCTGCACAGGGCCTTTTTTTTCCCCTGAGACTGCATGTTTGGGCTGTATCTGGAAGAAATAAAGTATTTCTGTCACCATTTTAGCTGAGGACTTTGGCCTCAGCTGCTCAATCCTCAGCAGCTCTCAGTAAGATTTTTACACCATGTTTTAGTCAAATTTTATAAAATTTCTGGTAAATTTTTATTTAGTGTCTGAATTCAAC
Source organism: Petroica traversi (assembly GCA_025920805.1). Taxonomy (NCBI): domain Eukaryota; kingdom Metazoa; phylum Chordata; class Aves; order Passeriformes; family Petroicidae; genus Petroica; species Petroica traversi. The sequence continues at coordinate 764,602 of JAHLSL010000082.1, read as the reverse complement.
AATTTTTTTTTAATCTGTGAATAGTTTCACCATTTTCCTTTGGAGAAATAATTCCCCAAAAGGAGAGGGCATTTAAAAGGGACCAAAATTGAATAATAGCTTATGATGGAAGCTCAAAAAGGAGTGGGGGAGGGAAGAGAAAAACTAGGTTACAAAATTGGAAATGTTTTGTATAAAAACGGATATTGAAATAATTAGAATAGATCAAATCCCTTTAGCACTGAGCCTTTATATTGTGCTTGTAAAGTGATTGGGGATTACTTGAGGAATGGATCTGGAAGTGAAACCTATCACTGAATAACGGAATTAAATCCCATTTTTGTCTTCAAAACCTGAAACCAGCACACAGTGATGGGCTGCTTTTCCTCTCAGCTGCTTAAAAGTCAAGAATTAGGTTTTATCAGAGTAATTTATTTATTCAGGAAAATCCAGGAGTTCAAAGGGAGATGACTGAAGGCAGTGGAAGAATTGAACCGAGCTCACGGAGGGGTTTTGGGCTGGTTTTATTCTCTGAGAGGAAGCAATGCCACTCTTTGCTGTGCATGAATAGAAAGTCAGGAATGCCCTGAAGGAAGCAGGAGAGGATCAGTTTAACACCACTGTTACTGATTTTAATGACACACTCCCCATCTCTGGTACAGAGGTGGAATTCCACACCCTGCTCCCTGTTCTTCTGAGTTCCTCAGAAGGGCAGGAGTGGAGACCTAAATTTCTCCATTTCTATTTGAATTATTTTCTTCTGCATTTTTTTCCCCTCTTAAAAATTGTAATCAGGAGGCAGAAAAATCTTTTTTTTCCCTTCCACCCCTCATTTTAAGCTCTCACTGTCATGGCCTTGGATGTTTTGTTTTCTCTGCCTGAGCTGAGACCACCCTGACTGTCTGTGGTCTGTTTTTCTCCTGGAATGCTCCTGGCAGGACTTGCAAGTGACCTGTGCTCTTTGTGCTTCCCAAAATTTGGCAGGAGGGCCCGGAAAATTGCAATTTTCAGGGGGGCAGTGAGATGTGAGAGGCTGCCATGAAGAAAATCCCCCATAAAAGCAGGATGGTCAGGAGCAGAATTGGTACTGCCACACCCAGAAAAAGGGGGTGGAGAACCCTGGTGACACCAAGGGGATTTCCTGTGTGGTGTCTGTTGTTTGAGAGGGAACAGAGGAATTGAGCAGGGAAGTTTTGGGGTGTGTGGTGTTCCTGTCCCTGGAAACCCCACTAATTCCCTTTAATCCGGATTGATTTGTACAATGCCCCTATTCCTAATCCTAAATTGAAAATATGGCACTGTGGAAGATGGGTTGGAGGAAATCAGGGATTATTCACCACTGAAGGGGCATAAACCCCATAAATGACAGCACAAATTCCTGCCTTCCAAGTGGTGAAAATCTGGGAAAACAGCTTAAGGCATTAGGCAAATGTAGCAGCTCTTAAATGAGCCAGATAAGAATCAGGCTATCATTTCATCTCTGTGTAACTGTCTTCTCCTTTTGGGGAATTATTTCTCCAAAGGAAAATGGTGAAACAATTCACAGATTTAAAAAAAAAATGTTGAATTCAGACACTAAATAAAAATTTACCAGAAATTTTATATTAGGTGTCAAAATTTGACTAAAACATGGTGTAAAAATCTTTCTGAGAGCTGCTGAGGATTGAGCAGCTGAGGCCAAAGTCCTCAGCTAAAATGGTGACAGAAATACTTTACTTTTACCAGATACAGCCCAAAAAAAAAAAAAAAAACCTAAAAGGCCCTGTGCAGCTCTGAACATTGTAGATGTCTGATTTCTTTTAGTTATTTGGACATTTTTAGTTCTAATTTCCCCCAGTCCAGGCACCTCTCTGTTCATTCCCCCACAGGGATGCTGAGATCTTTGCAGGTCCTGCCATTGACACAAAAAATTAATCTTGGAGCCTTCTGGAGCTTTAAACCAGCAGCTCTGGCTATCAGTTTATTCCAGATATATTTAAAAATCAGCCTGTGAAATGCAGGCCAATAAACTCCGAGTGGCTGCCAGAGGTGAGTGAGTTATTTGATGTCCCAGCAAGCAGGCACGGAGCAGGTGATGGATTTCCAGAGGAAACTCAGGCACTGTAATTCCATTTTTGTGCCAAGCACTCCAATTCAGGGCACCACAACCACGTCCCAAGTCCCCTCTGTGCTTTCACATCCCCAAATGAACCCTGCTCGTGGCCAAAGTGCAGCTCTGGTGGCACCTTTGCACTTCTCCTGCCAGTGTCCCTCCCAACTGGAAAATCCATGGCTGGGATCCCTCATTTTTGGGTTGATGTTTGGGTGATGGATGGAAATGATGCCTCCCTGCAGGGCTGCCAGGAGAAATATCCCAGGGGCTGCTGAGCTTTGTGAGAAGGGAGGGGAAAAAATTAAAATCCTTTTGAAATGGGAGGAAGTTTGGTTATTTATGGGAGTTGGAAAGGAAAAAGGGAAGGAGGAGAATATGATAAGTGGAGAGGGAATATGATACAGGGGTGTTTTCATTTCCAGAAGTACCTAAATCAACAGGAGCTGCAGGGGTTTATTAAACCCAAAAATTAGGGAAGGGAATTTCCATATTTCCAGCACTGTGCCCTTCCCTCCTCTGGAACTGCTGGGGGAGTGATTGTGGCATTACTTGGAGCCAGGAGACTCAAAATTCTACTTTCACCTGTCCCGTGGCAGCTCCTGCAGGTAAAACAGACACTTTGTGCTCTGACCTGCTCATGTGCCCACTACTAATGACAGAATTAGATGGTTAACCATTAAAATTGCATTAATTACAGAGTATGGCTATTTTTCTACACTAATAGAGCATTAATAGTAGTTTTTATTTAATGCTGTACAGTCACTGGAAGGCCACAGCAAATAAATTCAGGTCTGAAGCCCTGCTGGAGTTTGACAAATCACACAAGGTTCAGACATTTGGTGTAGGATTTAACTCTGTGGAATTTGGTTATAGGGGTAAAATAGAAGTGAGAGATCTCTAAAGATGGGTTTAGAGCATGGGAGTTTATTGTGAAAGAGCGTGGGTGTCAGAGGCTGCTGGGCTGCAAGACACAGCTCAAAGCAGGCCAGAGAGAGAGAGAGAAAGAATTAAAAGGAGAGAGTAAAAAGAGAGCGATTTGCCGTTTACAATACAATAAATCATCTTCTCTGTTGAATATTCTAATTCTCTTTAACCAATCTGAAACAAGCTACAAACTACATTACCATATGGGGTTATATTTAAAACCTTAAAAAAACTGCTTTTGGGAATCTCTCCCAGGCAGGCAGGGTTTGCTCTGCTCTTTGGCCCTGCCTGGGCAGAGGGCATTGTTCTATCCAGAAGGAGGATTCCCTTCAGCCAGCTCTGCCATTGTTTCTTAGTTACTCTTCAACTCAAACCTTGTCCTCATCCCAATCTCGACTATACTTCCATATTTTCAGTATCCCTTGCAAGGCAATCATATCTATAAGGCTTTCCTATTTCATCTTCCCCAACAATCTGGAGTCACTGTCGAGCTTCCTGTGATTCAGGTCCTGTTTGAACCTCAGCTGAGGAGAATCCTCTGGGATTGTCTGAATAAACTGGCACAATGGGGGCTTTTTGTTTCCCTCATAGAAACTGTGTGAGCAGAGATGGGGCTGGCTGGGGGTATCTCATTATTTCCTTCCTTTATTTTTTTTTTTTTCAAAGAAAGTTGTAGAGAGAGACCTTTGATTTAATGTTTTTGATTTCTGGTTGCTCTTTAGCTCAGTGCCAGCAGTCTGCCTGCTCTGGTGACATCTACCCAGTAGTGTCCCAAAGCATCCAGGGGGATTTTTGCACTTCTGTTCACAGATGAGGCACATTTGGGGATAGAGAAAGTGTAAATTTGTGATTATTAGAGATTAATAAGCACTTGTGATTATTGTGCTTGTGATTATTGTGATTATTAATAAGAACTTGTGATTATTAGAGATTAAGAAGCAGCAAATAAATAAGAATACATTGAGAGTACTCTCATGGCTCCTTGAGCTGGCAGGGGCTGCACCTTAAAATCCCAGGGGAGTTTTGTCATTCTCCCCCTGCTTGCCAAAATTGAGCCTCATTTCTCCTCTCCTCATTCCTAACAGGCTGTAAAAGTCTCTCCCTGTGCTTTTCATTCTGAGCCAGAGAGTGGAAAAGCCTTTCAGCCTCACTCCCTCTCCATTTCAGGTGATTACAGAGTCGATTGTGTTCAGATTTCTTTTCAGGCTGCCTCTGATAGCCCTGGTTTCTATTTCCAGCTCTTGATCACTAATTCTGTCCGGGGAAGTGCTGTCTGTGCTGCAGCCACTGGGATTAATGTGGTTTGTAGTAATTGGGGCCCAGGTGATGGGAAACAGACTCTGTTATGTGATGAGCAATCCTTTCAGTGCAGCCTCAGACTCCTTGGGTTTGTTTTGGAGGAGAAAAACCAGCCAGAAAACTGTTTGGGACATTCATGGGGTGCCTTGAAATTCCATCTGGAAGCTTTCTGAGGTTTAATCTTACTTTTAGGGTCAAGAAGCATCTCCTTATGGCTAAACAAGCTTCAAGGCTGGGAAGTTCTTGTTCTCTCTTTCTGCACCTCTTACCTGGTTTTGATTGTGACTGTCAGGAGAAATAGGGAAAATATGGAAAATGAAGGATGAATCAAAATCTGAATGAATCAAAGTTTCCACCAAGCTCAGCTCTGCTCCAGAATTGGCAAAAAAGGCCTGGAGACTTGAAAATAAGCTGTGGAAAATGTCATAGGATCTGTGAGTGCAATGCAGCTACAAGTTTGGACCTGGGTGCTGTTTATTTGGGTTAACAATTTTGTTTAAAAAAAACCTTTAGTTCAGGGAGAGAGGAGAGTCAAAGGCTGAAGATTCCAAGAAAAAAAAGGCAAACAAACTGTCACATAATGATTTCTTCTTCCATCAAGAAAACATTGGGGTTCTTTTATGTCTGTGTTTGACTTCTGGAGAGAACTTGAGCATAATGAACTCTTGTGAAGGCACAGGACAAGTGGTTCTGGTTTTGTGAGAGTTTCTGATGGTGATTAAGCACCTTTAAAGAACCTCACAATTAAAGTGTCAGTGCTTCCTTGAATAGTCTTAATTTCAGCAAGCTTTTCATGCTGGATTCATGGGATATTAAAAGGCACTTCGTCATCCCTGGAAATGTGTGCCTGGGATGGAATCAAAAGGGAAGCTGAGGAGCTGCAGTCAGAGGAGCCAGGAGAAGACACTGAACAATTTCTCAAGAGCCACCACAAAAGCAGCAAAACATGAACGTGTTAATAGGAGTTCAGATAATTGTGAGGAAAATGAATCCAGAAGTAGCAGAGGTTTCTGTCCAAAAAGGAGACAGAGGAGTCCTGGAGCTTTACTCCAATAAAGAGAGAGCCCATGGGGCATTTCCCCTGGGGTCTCTCAGGTTTTTGGAGGGCACAGCCTCCTTTTTATCCCAATTTCCTGCCTGTCCCTCTCTCTTTCCCCATGGGCTGAGGGATTGGAGAGGCTCAGACTGCCCAGAACACCCAAGACCTGAGACCCCCCTCTCATGTAGAATTCCTGCCCCCCTTTGTCCTTCCCTTGTGTCACTCAGTGGAATTCCTGATGGAATTTATGTTTCTTCCCATTGTTCCTTTCATCTTCCAATATTCCATTTTATTTATCACAGACCTTTGGTTTGTCTGTAAATGTAAATCTCCCTCGTTCCATTCATCAATGGGTGGAATCCTCCCCATTGTTTCTCTTATCTCTCGGTGCTGGTTTTATCCACTGGCAAGACCCGCAGTTTATTTGTGAAGACAAATTCCTTATTATTTTCATAATTATCTGCCATTAGCTAATTTGGGCTTCAGTAACCACACTAAAAGGGCAAAAACTCTGCCCGTATTTTATGGGGGCCAAACTCAGTGATAAATTATTGTGAAATGGCTTTTCTTTGTGCCAAGCCAAGTGCTCTCATTTGTTTTGGAGGTACCTGGGGGTCTGCTTTGTGTTTTTATTTTCCCAGGTGTGGGTTTTGTTTTCAGTTTGGTGCTTTCCCTTTGTATTTTTACTTCCCTTCCTCCCTGAACGTTAAACAGATGCTGATGCGAATGGGAGCCTGGTATATTAATTACTGCACATAATGAACCTCAGAAGATGCAATAAAGGCCTAATTGGTGTCAATGAAAGCAACACTGACAAAACGTTCAGCACCACGAGAGCAGGAGAACAAACAGCCCCTCCCTGGGGGAACCCCTGCCTTTGGATTTCCTCAGGAATCAGGGCTGGATGCTGAATCAGACAGGGAACAGCAGGAGCTCAGCTGCTCCTCAGCCCTGGTGGCTGCTCACGCTTGGGTTTATTGATTCCTGCCCAGCAGAAGTTGTTTGAAGCTCAGGAGAATTTGAGCTGTGGCATTTGGGGTATGGAAACAAAGGGTGGAGGTGCTTTGGTGGTTGTATTTCTGTCTTGCTCTAAAAAGGATCTGCCAGGTGTGGTGTCTTGGGATTTATATTGGTATTATTGATATTATTTGTATTATTTATATTAATATTATTTGTGTTTATTTATGTGTACATATATTTTTATATTTTATATATTTTATATATTATATATATTTTATATATTCAATATATATTTTTATATTTTAAATATTTATGTATCTTACTATATCTATATATCTTTACTATTTTTCTATATTTTAATATATTTATATATTTAAATATATTAATGTATATTAATATATATTTTTATATGTTTTTATATAAATATATATTTATACATATATTTATATTTACATTTATATTTACATTTACATTTATATTTATATTATTTACACAACACTCAGGGCATTCCCATGCTCTTCTGCTGGCTTTCCTAGGTGTTATTTCCCAGAAAAGGGATACTCTTGGATATCTGGTGAAGCTCCAAGCTCAGCTCCTGATCAAGTCACGAGGTTCAGTAGAAACAACTCAACAGAAAGCACTTGGACAGGAGCCCTTCTTGCTCGGTCAAGGCTGCTAATCCAGGTCTTCATTCCACCTCTTAAATCTTGGAAATTTCACACCACTCGTGCATTTCCTCATTTGTATTTCCCAGCAGGGAAATAATGAAAAATTGATTTTGAAATCAACAAAGGTGTAAGCGCTTAATAAATAAATAAAAATGTATTGAACCATCTCATGCAGGTGGGACTTGGCAGGGATTAGCAGGTAACTGATTTGTAGCCTGGGTTCTGTCCCTGCCTTTTCACAGCCGACCCTTTGATGAACAAAATTATTGAGTTCTGGGGGCCAATTATGCCTTGTACTAATTAGGGGGTTTTGTAGGGGGTTTTTTTCATGTATGTACATTGTTTCATTTAGGTTTCATAGGTTTTTATTAAGTTTGTAATATATTTTATTTCACCAAGCATAGGGCTTGCATTTTAAACAGAAATACAAAAACGGTGCCTATTTGATACATTAAATTACAGCTGTTTCCAGCTTTCCTCTTCTGCTTTCCTGCAAAAGGATTGTTGTTTACAGGGTCAAAGTCACCTGTATTTATCCTTGTTAATACATTTGTATGATGGAATGATTTAAAGTGTGGAGAGCTTTCTGGAGCTCAAATATTTGTCAGGTAGGGAGAAAAAAAAAAACCCTTTCTATATTATATTTGTATTGCTCTGCCATATGCAGTAGATTATGCCCTGAATGGTTTATGAAATGAAGCCAAACAAGTGGCAATAAAAGTGTGACACACAGAAGGGCCTAAGTGGCAGCTGGCAGGAGCCGAGTGACAAAGCAGAATAAATGTGTGACATGTCCTGTAAATCTGTGACACTCGGTCAGAGCCCCTGCAAGCCACAAAGCACCTGGGGCGTGATAAAGTTTAACAGCACCGTTTCAATTCCACCCATTTGCTTTAGGGTGTTTTATTAGGGGGATATCATAGGAAGTGACAAAGGGCTGGCTCCCTTAGATGTGAAAGATAGGTTTAATCTCATGGTATTTATAATTTTCCAGTTTTTTTTGGCATGACTGCAACTGGTGCTGAAAGCTTTCCAATGAGTGAGTGTCCCCTGGAAGTGGAGGAAAAGTTGTAAACTCAGTGGCCCCGTTTGAGCCTCCTGTGAAATACTGAGCTGTGTGAGACGGCGAGAAACAAAACAAGGCACCAGGTAATAAAACAGAAAGGGAGAAACAAAACAGAAATGGAGACAAAAACCCAGAGAGAGGAAGGCAATTTTTTTTTTGCATCGTAGCAGATGAAAGTTAGGTGAAACCAGTGATTTATGTGGTCTGAGGGTGATTGGTGATTGAGAAGAATAAGGAATTTGTCTTTGCAAACAAACTGTGGGTCTTGCCAGTGGATAAAATCACCAGTGAAAGATAAAAGAAACAACGGGGAGGATTCCACCCATTGATGAACGGAACGAGGGAGATTTGCATTTACAGACAAACCAAAGGTCTGCAGATACATAAAACTGAACATTGAGAGATAAGAGGAACAGTGAGAAGATCCATAAATTCCATCAGGAATTCCACTGAGTGACACAAGGGAAGGACAAAGGGAGGCAGGAATTCTACATGAGAGGGAGGTCTCAGGTCTTGGGTGCTCTGGGCAGTCTGAGCCTCTCCAATCCCTCAGCCCCTGGGGAAAGAGAGAGAGACAGGCAGGAAATTGGGATAAAAAGGAGGCTGCGCCCTCCAAAAATCTGAGAGAGCCCAGGGGAAATGCCCCATGGGCTCTCCCTTTATTCCAATAAAGTTCCAGGACTCCTTTGTCTCCTTTTTGGACAGGAACCTCTGCTGTTTGTGGATTCATTTTCCTCACAGTGATCAAAGAAAGCAGCGATTGATCTGGTGATGATCTTTCTGAGGAAAAAGCTCCTCAGCTCTGGTGGGTGCAGATCCCGTGGTTGTTTAGAGGAGGGGACGCAGAGCTGGCTGTGATTTATCAGCTCCTTCCCCCCTGGAGAAGCTGCAATCAGCTCCTGGAGCCCAGGGATGCACGGGAGGCTCCAGCAGGAACAGCAGGGGATGGAGTGGCTGAGAAAACAAAAATCAAAAGGAAGGAGCCGCTTTCGTTTTGGTGAGTGGGAAGTTGATTGATGTTGAGACAATAAAGGCACCCCTGCAGCCAGGGACTGAAACGCTGATATTGATGTGCTGCTCTGGAGAAGAAACAGCTGGCGAGGGAGGGGAAAAGCAGAGGCTGCAGCAGATTTTATTGCTGTGCAAGGGTTGCTCTGCAAGAAAATTCCTGCTGATTTTTGGAGCTCCCCCAAACAGCCCTGTGTGTGTCCCCAGCACAGCTGTACTGACAGGTTCCACAAAGAAATGTATTAAATCTGCTGCTGATTTCTTCTTAATTAATGCTGAATGCTGCTTCTCCTGTTGTTTCCTCACCTGTAGCTGCTGTGGAACACCGACCGCACTCCTTGTGCTGTTTGTTCTGGGGGCTTTAAACAATGTTGAGAAGGACAGTTTCAAACACTGGTGTGTTTTTTATCCTGTTTCAGATGTCTGGAGTCCTGCTCATCCGAAAATGTGTGTGAAGGCAGGCAGGAATCCCACAGTGAGGCTTCACCTGGAAGGATCATAAATCTGACCCAACACTTATTAGTGTTCCAGAGGGAGACTCTGCTTTGCTCCTTGCAGCAGCACAGTCATTCTCCTCCTCTTCTGGGTTGATTATTCACAGTGTTAATAAAAATTTCCTTTAGATTAGCAGTGAAAATAACTATCATGATGTGTGAACTGCTTACATCACCAGGGTGATGGAATATCAGAGAGAGAATTTGGCTCAGTGCTGTTGGATCTGAAATCATGGAAGCTGGCTGGGTATTCCAAGCATGCCAAAGTCCCTGCACCATTAAATACATGTTTGCCTCATTCTGCTGCTGGAATGGCCGAGAGAGGTTTAAATTCTTCCTGCCACAGCCCCTTCCTGTCAGTGCAACTAAGCTGAGCTCAAGGAATTGGCACTAATGAACATCATGGACCTGATTCGTTCCAGGTGACAGCTCAGAGCGCTGTCCCGTTGTCCCTCAGGGGATGCTGGCACTGTGGGAGGAGATGGGATGGAGCTGAGCCGTGGGCTGGAGGACGTGCCTGCAGAATGTCATGGCAGCAGAGACAGGTGGCAACACGGGCACACGTGGCAGCACAGACACACATGGCAGTGCAGAGACACATGGTGGCACAGAGAGGCACAGAGAAACACATGGCAGTACAGAGAGGCACGTGGTGGCACATGGTGGCACAGAGTGGCACATGGCAGCACAGTGGCACATGGTGGCAGAGAGAGGCACATGGTGGCGCATGGCAGCACAGACACACATGGTGACACACGGCAGCACATGGCAGCACAGATCTCTGACCTTGGGGCAGGAGGTGCCACACAGCACAGCCCTGCAGGTGATGCCTTTTCCTGGTGTTGGGAAATGAAGCTGGGCACGGTGAGAGGGTCGGGGCTCGTTAGCTCGGGGTTTAATGAGGATCCTGTTGGATGCATCAGCTCAGCCAGGTGACACAATGCACACACCCATCAGTCACACACACAAGTTCCAGCCCTTGCACAGCCCAGATCCAACAAGGGAGCCCAATGCTGGGGCTGGGCTGGGCTCAGCTCGACTTTCCACAATCTGTCCTGCCAGGGGCCCTTGGCTTCCTGAGCCAGCAGAATGTTTGGTGTCCCTGGCTCTGCAGCTCTGGGCTCTTCAGCCTCAGGGCCTGCAGGGCACTCCCAGAGCACTGAGCACCAGGCTCAGGATTACAATCCTGCATGCTAATACTTGTGGAAACCCAGAACTGTGTAAAAGGTATATAAAAGAAAAAGAAAAAATCATTCTGGCATCACAGGGAGGAGCCTGCCAGGAACTGGCAGACACTGAACAAGAGTGTGATCACCCCACAGTGTGTGATCACCTCACAAAATTACATGAAGGACGTGTTGCTGATGTGGCAGTGTGTGATAGGACGCTTAGTGAGAATTATCATCGAAAGAAACACTGTGCCTTGAAGAAATCTATAAAAGCTCGTTTCTTTGAATAAACGATTCATATTCTGAGCCAGTCTGGATCCGTGACTCAGTCGTTACATGGTGCAAATCGCAAACCCTGCCATTAGAGCTGGCACTAATTAGGCCCCTTGTCAAGCCAGGACTTGATTTCCAAACATTCAGTGTCCTGGGTGTTTGAACCTGTGAGGAAAATTAATCCAGAAATACCAGAGGTTTCTGTTCAAAAAGGAGACAGAGGAGTCCTGGAACTTTATTCCAATAAAGGCAGAGCCCATGGGGCATTTCCCCTGGGGTCTCTCAGATTTTTGGAGGTCGCAGCCTCCTTTTTATCCCAATTTCCTGCCTGTCCCTCTCTCTTTCCCCATGGGCTGAGGGATTGGAGAGGCTCAGACTGCCCAGAACACCCAAGACCTGAGACCCCCCTCTCATGTAGAATTCCTGCCCCTCTTTGTCCTTCCCTTGTGTCCCTCAGTGGAATTCCTTAAGGAATTTATGGATCTTCTCATTGTTCCTTTCACCTTCCAATATTCCATTTTATTTCCCAGCAGACCTTTGGTTTGTCTGTAAATGCAAATCTCCCTGGTTCCATTCATCAATGGGTGGAATCCTCCCCATTATTTCTTTTATCTCTCACTGCTGGTTTTACCTGTGGGCAAGACCCGCAGTTTGTTTGTAAAGACAAATTTCTTATTCTTCTCAAACCTCTCTCCAGGCAAAGCCTCTTCAGCCTCTGCTGGAGTTTGCTCCGAGTGCAGGGACCACGTTGGGATGAAAAGTGTTGAGGTGCTCTCTGTGCAATGTCCCTCCCTGGGGAGGTTCAGAGGGAGATGAAATGACATCCTACAAACACTGAGCTGGGGTGTCAATATGGGGGGACACTTTCCTGGCAGTGTCCCTGCTGTTTTGAGCACTCTGAGCTGCGAAGCAGCTGGGAATCCCAGGGTGCCTGTTGGTGTTCCAGGATGGTTTTTGCTCCTCCATCACCCAGCCTCACCCTCCAGCCCCTTCCCAGGGCTGGAAGAACCGCATCCCCTCTCACTGCTCAGCCCAGTGATGCAGTTCTGCTGCATTTTAGGAGAAACACTTTCAAATATTCCCCTCCAAGTTTCAATATTTCACTTTCTTTCTCACTTTTATAACTTCTGTTAATCCCTTTGTCTCCTCCTTGCTTTATCCCACCAGTTTTTGCAAATGTAGGGGGAAAAATTGCAATTTTCTCCTGTGTGGCTTTCAGCTGGGAGTCAATGCCAGATTTATCAGGGTTTGCCAGCACTGTTACCTCTCTTTTATTTATAGTTGTGATCAAACACTGGACAGGTACTTGGTAACTGAAAGGATATTTAAGCAAATAAATGTTCCTTGCTTAGGAAGAGAAAGAGCACTGGAAAGAGATTAGATTTGCTCAAATCCATGGACTAATGTGCTCTTTTTTCTGTAATGGAGTCTGTACACTTGGAATTCACAAAAGACCAGCAATATGTTCTTTGTGGAAAGAACTGGTCCATATTTACAGACCCTGGTGATTAATAAATCCTGAATTATGTCACAGGTGGGGTTATTCTGAATGCTGAGCACTCACCAGTCACTGATTCCAAACAAGTGTCAGTAATTTATACCTGGGCATGGTGATGGGCAGGTGAGTATCTGCAAATCTGTCTCCAAGCAAAAAACCAGTTCTGGAAATTCCATCCCCAAAGAGATTTAATCGTTGGAGCTGACATCATTTTCATTTAGGGGAGAGGCAGCTTTGCAAGCTGTCAGCAGAGCTGGGCTCCTGAATGAGCTTCCCCAGGGACAGGATGTGCAGGGAAGAGAAAAGGATGGCAAGAGCAGCTCCTCTCCTCACAGCTGATCTGGGAGAGCAGGAACAAACCATCTGCAGGAATTTCCAAAAGAAATGGAAATGAGGCATTCTGAGAAGAAACAAGAGTGGTCAGATTTTTATATTTTTTTGTCTGTGTGATATTTTTTATTTATTGAGAGACTCAAATACACCTGGCCTGTGTAGGAGGGGAAGGAGATGTGCTGGATCAGGGGAAGAGTGGGACAAGGGGTGGGAAGGAGATCGGGACAGAGGGTGGGATCTCTGTGGATGTGAAGGAGAGAAGGGGAGGAGCAGAAAAGCTTCAGCATCGGAGGAAAATCCAAGCAGGAAGAAGGAGCACTGGGTTTTGGGGGGTTTTTTTGGGTGGGGGGAACCACTAAACCCAGATTTCTTGCTGTAAGAGAGATGAGAAGCAGGGGAAGGTTTGCAGAAAGGTTTGGCAAGGATCAGCTGCTCCAGAACTCTCCAATGAGTTATTCATTGTGGGCCCCACAGGGAATCAGGGCAGGTAATGAAGAGCTGAGCTAATCCCCTGCTGGAGGTGCAGCTGAACTTCAAACCAGCTCAGGAATCCCAAATTTTGCTTTGCAAGAGGTCTCACACCTTGGGTCCTGCTCTGCTTCTCCCTCCAGCTTTTTCCTTGTTCTGGTTCCCAATTTTTTTGGTTGTTCTTTTTTTTGGGCTGCTCCTTCAAATTGTCCTGTAAGACTGGGCCAAATTAACACCTGGATGTGTTTACATCCCCCAAACCCATCCTGCTGGCCAGGAATTCCACAGGGAAGTTGTGGTGGGCTGTGTCCATGGTGCATTGCCTGGAGATTGGGATTGCCATGGCAACTCGCACCTTTCCAAAGGAGCAAAAGGAGGTTTGCTCAGAGAAAGGGAAATGGGGAAAAAAAAAGGCACAGTCTGACATTTAAACATCAAAAAGAAGCCCAAAATTTTCCTGGCCTGGCTTTCTCTTCTTTTACCTCGAGAATAACTGAAGTATTAAATGCTTCAGTAAATGGGATTTTCATAGTTTAAGGACTGGAGATTGGAGAATTTTTAAAGCAGGCTTGGAATTCATGTGGGGCTTAATAAAAAAGAGGATTTATTGGGGAAGAGGCACTGCAAAATAGGAGTTGTTGACTCTTCCCATCTAAAGGCAGTCAGGTCAACAAATATCCATTGCCTCAGTTTCCCCAGATGTAAAATGGGCACTCAGAGAAGCAGAGGAAAGGATAGGGATGATGTGGGAAGCTTTAGGAAATGGGCTGGGGAAGAAAGAGCAGCAGCAGGTTGGAATTTTGGCCCTTTCTTGTAGGAGGGAGCTGAGAAATCCCTGTTGGGCCTCCCTCAGCTCACTCGGGATGAGGAATCACAGGCAGGAAAATCCTTTAGATGGAAAAATCCCCAGCCCTGCTTCCAAAAATGCTCCCGAAACACTGTGATAAATCAGAGATTTAATGTGCTGAAGTTTAGAAGTTCTATGTGTCAGACAGTTTTAAAAAACTCTTTGAAGAATGAGAATATAACTGAGCAAATGATCAAAATCTTTTGTTCTATTTGGGTTCACTTTCTCCAGAACAGGAAAACCATTTCCATGTTGTTTTCCATGCATGTTTTGAGAGCTTCAAATGGCATTTTAAAATATCAATAAGATACAGGCTCGAGGCAAAATTACTTTTCAACCACTGCTCGCTGTTGGAAAGTTTTTTATTGTTAATCTGTGCTTTTATTTTTTAAATAAAAATCCCCTTGGAGAATGCAGCCGATGGTGTTGCAAATGACAAAAATACATGAAACTTGTAGTTATTTTTCTTACCTTTTGCTAAAATAAATGAAGATAAATTCTTGTAGATATATCTATGAATGGTTCCAGCAACAACCTGTCTGTGTGAAGATTTTTTTGTGGAGGACGATATCTTTAGTGCAGTGGTAGATGAATTCCAATATCTTCCTTCCTTCCTTCCTTCCTTCCTTCCTTCCTTCCTTCCTTCCTT
>JAHLSL010000082.1:710662-749826 GCA_025920805.1 Petroica traversi | reverse complement strand
CTTCCTTCCTTCCTTCCTTCCTTCCTTCCTTCCTTCCTTCCTTCCTTTTTCTTTCTTTTTCTTTTCTGTTTATTTAGGGTTTTTTTGTTTTTTTATTTTTTTATTTTTGGAAATAGGAAAAGGTAAAGAAAGGAAAGGGGAAGGGGCTTGGAGGAGCCTGGGACAGTGGAAGGTGTCTCTGCCCAGAGTAGGTGCAGGACTGGGTGGGATTTAAAATCCCTTCCAACCCAAACCATTCCATGATTGTAGGATTTTGAGTGAACCCTGGACATTTCAAGAAGTTTGTTGTGTTCTGGTCCTCATTTTCAATTCAAAAAATTCAAGCTACTGGTGAATGAAAAGATCTTTCCCAATTTAGAAACCTTTTGCATTTAATTCCTGGGAATTGTGGTTTCTCAGAAGGGTCACAGGGTGCCCTTTATTCAGTGATCATGAGACAGCAGCGAATTCCAAAAAAACGAGTTCAACTGACAAAAAAGCAAAAAGAGGCAAGGAAAGGAGGACCTCCCCCAGTGCAGAAATTGCTGCACACAACCCCCCGAATTTCACATAAAGATGTATTTCAATCCAATTCAGGAAGATTAAAGTTGGCAACTTCTCAATAAGCTGATTTTTCTCTCTTTTAAGTTAATGCCTGTTAGATCCAGCTCTGGGCTCGGAGCATTCACACCCTTTTATCTCTCCCTTTTAAGTGGTGTTTTTTTTGAAAGGTACAATCAGCTGCTTTTGTTGCAGCATCCCAATGTACGCTTTAAAATCAGTGGTGATAAAATCCCTGCTGGAAGTCGGAAACGGAGCTGCTGCTTGGGGCTTTTGTGAGGGTTCCTTTTCCTTTCAGATGTCTGGAGTTCTGTCCCTCCAACGGCCGTGGAAAATCAGTTTTAGGGGCCTGAAATTTACCCTTCAGTGCCTTGTTTTGATGTCACCTCTGAATTCAGAAGGGTGGTGAGTCCTGAGACTTCTGCAGAGGAGGAGACCTTGGGGGTTTTCCACATGGGAAGCTGCTCCTTGGGAAATCCAGGATTCAGGAGGTGCTGGTTGTGTTCAAACAAATAGGAATTTGGAAAGAAGATCCTTTCTAGGGGCATTGAGAGAGTTTAGGACTAATTTAAGAGGTTTCCCAAGCTGAAGAAATAACTCCTTGACGCTGCTCATGGAATATTCATGGTTTTCATGGCTGGATCCTTCAGTTCTTGCTGTGCTGGACACCACTCAACAAGTGAAGCTCCATCTCTCCTGGATCATAAAAGGGATTTGGATTGAGCCTTCCAGGAGAGTTGGACAAACTCAGGGCTGTCCATCCCACCAGGAGTCCAACCAACAGCAAAATGTCCCTTCTCATGTCCCACAGCCTCTTCTAGGGGGAATTAATGGGTGGATAAATGGTCATTTGGGCTGCCTGGGAGAAAAACTGGGATAGATTTCTTCAAGACCCTCTGGAAAGGGCCATCCCCAAAGCATCAGCACAAAAATCAAGCTGTTTTATTGGCTGCCTTTGATAAAAATATTTTTAAAATTTTAAAAAGTCAAAACACCTGTCAGGTATTTTAAGGACACTTGGAGAGAAAAATTGCAGCTGGTCAGATTCTGAATTTCTGCCTCCAGTCTGGCCATGCAAACTGCAGTGATAAAATCTGGACTACAAAGAGAAACAAAATATAATCAGCACAGCCACAAAGACAAATGAAACAAATGGATATTTTAAAGTATGTAAACTATTATGGAATGACCTTTTGGCTTTTAATTTCTCTGCCTGCTCTGGCAAGTTGGCATCTGTGAGCAAACATTTTGATTAATTACTGTCAATGATATAAGAAAAAGGGCTGAAGGGCCAGATTTCAGATAATGACATCAGCACCAGCCTGAAGTGATGGCAACTTCCTTGGCAGGTGGAGAAGTAAAATTAATCTCCTCTGCCAAGCCGGGCTGCATGAATAAAGAATGAATTTTAAAAAAATATATTGATTTCCTGTGGATTGCCTGTCAAGGAGATGCTCACATCAGCTAATCTGAATTAAAACTGGGCATCAGAGGAGGAAACCCACATCAGGACTTCAGCTGACACCACAACCTGCTCTAAGCCACAAATCAGAGTCATGGTTGTGGTTTTCCATCCAGTGAGGCATTGCACCCCATGAATATTTCCTCTGGAATAGTTGAAAATCCAGTATTTGAGGACCATTTGATCCTGACAGCTCTTGTCCAGTTGGTGCCACGTTCAGTGAATAATATTTGGTTTTGTGTCCTGGTTTGGGGTTGCAGAAGCTAAAGGGAACCCACTAAAATCCCATGATTATTTCCCTGCTGTGGGGACTGAACCACAACACTGTTCCTGTTGATGGAACTTGGGAAGGATTCTTTGGTGGCTGAGATGAACCAGTAGGGGTTGAAGCACTGGCATGAATTTTTAACTCCTGAACCTGGGGGAAAAACCCTTCAGAAACCTCTTCTGTGTGTTTGGCCTGTGTTTGTGCAGCTCCTGGTGCAATGCAGCCACCGACTGAAAAGGCTCCTGTGCCCAGGTAACATTTAAAAGGCAACACTATTAAATCATGAAATATAACTCAAAATTCCAGTCATGCAAACACCTTCATTTAATGAGAGTGAATATTCCCCTTTTCCTCCAGGAGGACTCATTCAAAGCCTGAAGTTAAGAACAATGACTTTTTTATTTTCCTTTGAAAGTCTAGACTATAACAGAATTAACTCCTAATGATAAAGATCTGCAGATCGAGATAAATATTTTATTATATTTCATTTCAGTCCTCTGTTGATCAGGAACATGAAGCATTGCCCACCATCAGCAGGGCTTTGTGTCTAAGTGAAAAGCCATCAGGAGGAACAGATTTTTGCAGTGCTGCAAGTGATTCAGATGCTTCCTTTGACTCCTTGCCTCATTTCCTTTTCCAGCGTGTGATTTTTAAAGAAAAGCAGAGCAATTTGCCCTTTTTGGATCATCAGCAATGAAGCAGGGAATTCTTCACCAGGAGTTAAAGCCAAGCTGCAGGAATGCAGCTCCGAGTTGGAGCTGCTCACTGATGCCTGCTAAATTGGATAATGGTTTTCAGCTTCCTTTCCCTGTTACAGCTGTTTGCTTCAATCTGGTTTGGAGGTTTGATTAAAATAACATTATTCCTCTAACTTGGCAATTGCCTGGTGTTGGGTGATACAAATGAACTCTTTTTTCTTCTGAGGAGAGCTGAGGATCTGCTCAAGAGGAGATCACCAACAGGCCCAGAAACTGATTCAGCAGGGCAACAAAATCAAATATAGGGCTTGAAAATCTTTATACAGAAAATCAGTAGAGAAGGAAACCTGGAGTGGTTTTTACTCTTTTTAAGCCTTTCACCCAACCTCATCCCTTTTCCATATTTAAATCTCATCCCACAGGAAGGGAGAAAATTTGCCACTGTCACCAGGCACCGCTTTAGAAATGCCACATTCCTAAATCTCCTGGAATTATTTGAAAATCTCCTGGAATTAATTTTTTTTAAAATGCTCCAAAGAGAATGACAGCAAACTGAGGTAAACTCTGGTGTTTTAATCTCTAGAAAGAGCCAAAGAGCAATTCACAGAAGTGCAAATAAAGATGAAAAACTCTTCTCCAAAGACCAGGAGTTGTTATTTTGTGTTTGTGGAAGACATCAGTTGCCTTTGTGCCAGTGGAAATGGGCCAGAGAAGGGAAAGTTGGCCAAAGAAAGAAATATTCTTCTCATTTTATGGCCAGGGAGGTTTAGCACAGGCACTTGACAGAGCTTCCGCAGCCTCATCTCGGAGCAGTCAGGATGGGAATTCAGATTTAGTTCCAATAAGCAGCTTTTATCACAAGATTGTGTTCCTTCCTTTTTATAACTTGCAGCATCTACATAAATAACCAATAAGCCTTTAAAAATGGGACCCCTCTTCTTCTTCTGTTCCTTTTCCAATTCTCAGCCTGGTTACATCGGCCACTTTATTGTCTCGGATGTTTACTTTACACTATAAATGGAAATGACTTCTTTCCCTTCTTCTTCATGTTTCATGGTCATAATATCCTCCAGTGTTCCATTATCTCTTGGTACCTCTGATAGATCAAAATCTTATGGACTCGCTATTTTGTAATAAATTAAATTGGCTGTAATAGAAAACTTAGGTAGCTGTAATGGCTTTTTATAAGTAATGGATAAACTGGATTTTCTGTAGTTGAAATGGATTTCTAAATAATTTATCATCCTATGTAAATTCATGTAAGAATGCAGGGAGTGAGAGTGGGGAAATCACAATCCAGTGTCATTCTGGAGAGATTGTATATTTATTGGGACATTGTTCATTAATTTTTGAGAACAGAGCTATTATTTATCAGGCATGTTCTTCCTTCCTTGCTGGTCACACTGCAGTCACTTAAGGCCTCTAAAATCATGCTGGAAAAGGGGAAAATGTCAGGGAAATTTGGATCAAATGATGCCTTAAGCATCAACGGAGATAAAAATCTCTTTTAAATTTATGCCAATTGTCAGGGAGAAAATAGGTTTACCTATAGTGGGAATTTGAGGAGCCTTCTAAAATACTCCAAGCGGAAAGGTTTTGTTGGAGTTCTCGTGCTTCAATTACAGTTTCAACATCAGTCTTTGTTGCTTTCATATTTCACCAGAGCAGAAGTATTGATCAGAGGCCAGAAAGTATTGGTGATTCATCTCCAGCTGCACTTTTGTGCCTCTGGTTTGTGTTTAAGTTTGATGACAAACATTTTGACACCGAGCTGATGAACTGGCTGATAAATACCTGCTCCTCTGCATGCTAAATGTCATCAAGTCAGTGCACAGCAGAATTCCCTGCTTTCCTGTTCCTTTGCTGCAAAAAGAGAGGAGGAAAAAGTTTTCTTTGCTGCTCTTGGACTTGCAGGAATGGGGCCTCTGGAAATGGGGTGGAAACGGGGATTTGGGGTGAGAGACACAAGTTGCTTCTTGCTTTGTGTGCCATGACACCCCTGAATTCTGCTTCAGGCTTGTGATGCCAGAAAGATTTTTTCCTTTTCTTTTCCATCCCTCTCACCCAGCTCTGTGCACCCACAAGCATTGGCAGCAGGATTGTAATCCTGAGCCTGGTGCTCAGTGCTCTGGGAGTGCCCTGCAGGCCCTGAGGCTGAAGAGCCCAGAGCTGCAGAGCCAGGGACACCAAACATTCTGCTGGCTCAGGAAGCCAAGGGCCCCTGGCAGGACAGATTCTGGAAAGTCGAGCTGAGCCCAGCCCAGCCCCAGCATTGGGCTCCCTTGTTGCATCTGGGCTGTGCAAGGGCTGGAACTTGTGTGTGTGACTGATGGGTGTGTGCATTGTGTCACCTGGCTGAGCTGATGCATCCAACAGGATCCTCATTAAACCCCGAGCTAACGAGCCCTGACCCTCTCACCGTGCCCAGCTTCATTTCCCAACACCAGGAAAAGGCATCACTTGGAATTGAGGTGAAAATCTGCTGTAGAAATTCTCATCTTAACTACAAAGAGGGAACATACAGAATGGGTTGTTCCTTTAACCTGGGGTCTGAACTTATCAAAGCACTCCTGGTGCACACAGATGGGACATCCTCAGTAGGATCTCCTCCATGAGACCCATTCTCCCTGGAAGGGCCACAGATTTCATGGAGTTCCTCACTCTGCCCCATTTTGGGCCTTGAACAGGACGGAGGGTGGGAACAGGAGCTCCGGTGGGTGTGAGTGGCTGAACTGAACCCTCCTTCAGTTGCTGGTGGCTCTCAGAGGACAAGCACGTCACAAGGGCAGCCTTCCATTCCTCTGGCAAGCTTGAACAGGGAGAAGAGAATCCAGCCTTACAATTCAAATTTTGTATTTTTACTGTTTCTTATCCAGGGTTTCCTGTTCTTTTTCCTATTCTGATTCTTCTATTCTTTCTTCTCTCATGTGAGGAAAATGAATCCACAAACAGCAGAGGTTTCTGTCCAAAAATGAGACAGAGGAGTCCTGGAACTTTACTCCAATAAAGGGAGAGCCCATGGGGCATTTCCCCTGGGCTCTCTCAGATTTTTGGAGGGCGCAGCCTCCTTTTTATCCCAATTTCCTGCCTGTCCCTCTCTCTTTCCCCATGGGCTGAGGGATTGGAGAGGCTCAGACTGCCCAGAACACCCAAGACCTGAGACCCCCCTCTCATGTAGAATTCCTGCCCTCCTTTGTCCTTCCCTTGTGTCACTCAGTGGAATTCCTGATGGAATTTATGGATCTTCTCATTGTTCCTTTCATCTTCCAATATTCAGTTTTATTTACCAGCAGACCTTTGGTTTGTCTGTAAATGCAAAACTCCCTGGTTCCATTCATCAATGGGTGGAATCCTCCCCATTGTTTCCTTTATCTCTCAGAGCTGATTTTATCTACTGGCAAGACCTATGATTTGTTTGTGAAGACAAGTTCCTTATTCCTTTCACTCCCAAACAGTGCCTTGGCAGATTTTTTGGCTCGGTGCAGTGAGACTCATCCCTCTTTGCTCTGTGCCTTTTTCGTGCTGTGCCTCTGCCCTGCTCCCTGGCTCCAGCAGAGATGAAATTCTTCCCTGTGCCAGAAAATCTCTGCTTGCCCAAGGAGAGGACGTGTCAGACACATCCTGGAACCAGAGCTTTGGAGGTTTTAATTATTTAGTTATTATTTAGTCAGCGGTGCCCGTGGCAAGTGCCAGCCTTGGTATCTGTGACAGGGGACATGGCCACCCTCAGCTCTGCTGTCACAGAGCCCAACGTGGCCCTGCTGCTCTGGGAAATCCTAAAACACATTTCTAAGATGGGTTTGTGCTCATCCCACACGGAGCAGGATTTTTACAGCAGGCGCAGAAAAATCTGGGGACCAGAAATGGTACCCAAGGGCAAAACACCGAGAAAGGAAACCTCAGGGTTTTGTCTGTGTACCTTTGAATTAAGGGTGTCTTTTGGTGGCTTAACACAGGCACCTTTCAATACCAAAACTGAGTAGTACCAAATAAAGGAAGCAATTAATTAAAAATAATCAATATTGAAAACCTCACTGTAAAAAGTAGCACAGGATATGGAGGAGAGTGAATGAGCAGTGAGTTTAAATGTGATTTTTTTAAAAAAAACATTTAATTTACTTGATGCTGTGTTGTTGGCTGATTCTGGGCTCATTAACTTACACACAAATCAGCTTTTTGCCTCATATAGACTGTGTGCTTAATGAATATTCTAAACTGGTGTTTTATTAATGCACTGCCTTAATTAGTGGGTAAAAAGGACTCCAAACACCTTTAAATTGTGTGATTTCCAGGGCAGCGTGAGAGAAGCAGAAGGTAACAGTGAATTTCTAATTCCCTTCAGAAAATAAAAATCCAAAGTAATGGCTGCAGCTATTTGTGTCGGCCATAAAAATTGATATAACATGTGGTAAACCTCCTATTGGGTATTATTACAAATGATTGAGTCCTCTCTCCTCCTCCAGTTTAGATGGTGCAGTTCTTACTGTACAAACAACTCATGAAAAGTCAACATGTTTTACAAGTAAATAATTTACAGCCACTCTGCAGAACACGGAATAATATTTTACATTAAGTGACATTAATTAGGGTGGAAATATTCACATGGCAAAGGGCTGGGAGATGGCTGCTGCAAAGGAAATTCTTTTCCAGCAGTCTAAATGCAAATCAGAAGCTTGGAGAGTCACGACCACATTGCTCTGGAGGGAGAAATAATTCCCATTTAGCACCAGCTCTGAAATAACTCCAAGATTTGGGGAATGTGAGCCTAATTCAAGGCAGTGACAATCTCAGGCATTGCTGTCCTTGAAGGTTTTAGGTGTGTTTGAGGTCTGTTTTAATTAGAGGTGAGATTTATCTCATCATTTTGGGTGAGGCATTGCTGTCCTTGAAGGTTTTAGATGTGTTTGAGATCTGTTTTAATTAGAGGTGAGATTTATTTCATATTTTTGGGTTTTCATCCCCTAAAGCCATGGTTATCCTTGGCCACAGCAGCAAACCAAGGGTCTGGCCAGGATTGGTGTCACACACCTGGGGTTTTAAAGTCAGGCAGATCCTGTGAATTGAAAATGTGCACTGGGGCCACTCAGGAATTCATGAACTCACGCTGCCCAAAACTTCTGCCTGAAGTGCTTTTCTGCAGAAGGAATTGGTGATGAATCATCCACACCTTCCATCCTCCATCCAAAAGGGCAGTGTTAGGAAAAGAATCATAAAATCCTGGAATGGTTTGGGTGGGAAGGACCTTAAATCCCACCCAGTGCCACCCCTGCCATGGGTGGGGACACCTCCCACTGTCCCAGGGTGCTCCAAGCTCCATCCAACCCAGCTTTGGGCACTTCCAGGGATCCAGGGGCAGCCACAGCTCCTCTGAGCAATCAATATCTGTGCCCTCAAAGGAGGATTGGAATTTAAACATGTCACCTGTAACTGAGCCATGAGAGGTGGGCTTTTTTGATATATTGCAAATTCACAGAATTTGGGGTTTTTTTTTTCCATTTTAGCCTTGCTGCAGAATGAAGAATCCTCAAAGTCCATCCCATGGGAGAATCCCATTGACTGGGATTCAGCCCCACCTCATTTTAAACCCCATTTCTGTCCCCTCTGGAGGCTCCCCAGGCCTGTGCAGGAGAGGTTTGGACCCCGTGGATCCCATTTTTCTGTGCTGACACACAACCCAAAATTAACAGGCCATTTATCTGTTAGCCTGGCTTGAAAACAGATCTTTAATAAATATTTTTCTCCTTCGAATTGCAATCAGCTTGATAGAATTGTTCTGCTTTTGCCCTGTGAATCTGCTGAGAGCTGCATGCTGCCATGGGCTCTGTGTGACCGGAACTTGGAGAAATAAACACCTGGATAAATAAAAGGGTAAATAAACCTTGGAATAAACGCCTGGGATAAAAGGGTGGGTGGAAGGGAAATAAAACTTGTTGAACAGACTTCTTGCACCTCCATAAAAAGGGATTTTGGTGTCCTGAGCAGCAACTCCGCAGAGCAGCATTTCTGCCCCAGAAAACTTTGGATTAAGGCACGACCTGGTCTGGATAAAAGGGAGTGGGAGATGATTTCATACCTGCTGAGGTATCTTAGAACCTGTATAGAAATGTCTAAATAAATGTAGAACAATAAATCATTAAAATTAATAGAAACTGCGAGGGAAAAATTAATGAGGGGGAAAGACCTGGGCCCGGGTTTGGGGAGGAATGAACTCATTTGGGGAAGGAAACCTTGCTAATTCCTTAATTTCACAGCAGGCTCCCTAAAACCCCCCCACAGCTGGAGTTTGAGCTGCTGGTAGAAAGGTCTGGACTCCGAATTCCATGGGCAAATCGATTTTGGTTTTTTGTACCCTGAGAAATTCTTTTAAAGCACTTGGTAGCAAGGCATACCTAAGATGTGCTCCAAAATTTGGAGAAGTAAATTTGTAAAAAACTTCACATTTCAATATTTGAAGTACAAAAAAAAAAACAAACCAGCGTATAAACTTTTCTTTTCATGGGGTGATTGGTTTTATTTTGGAGTTAATTTTCTATCTAATCAAGCAATATTAGCCTATGAATCATCACTTAGAAAACTGGGAAAAAAGTGCTTTTTTGTGCCTTTTTTTTTCACCTTCACTTTCACCAAGTTCTAAGTATTTAGAACAAATAAACACAATTACCTCTAATAAAGCTGATGTGCCATTGCTGGAGAATGGAAGAATTCCTTCCCTGGAAACTGGGAAGAATTGCTGCCATGTGATTTTCTTCCAGATATCGTGAGTAATCTGGATGATTTACTTTGGGATTTCCTTGCTCTTGAAAACTCGCTCAAAAACAGATTTCACATGTTAGACATAAATTAAGCTCTAATATCTTGAAAATAAACAGGAATTAGGAAAAAAAAAAAAAACCAAACCCAAATATGGCTGTTGCTAATTGCAGTTAAAGATCCTCCTACGTTTATGATTGGGATCTGTGGTGTTTGTGCATTGGGATGTTTGAAATGAAATGTTCACACTCCTGGTAGGAGTGATTTATATTATAAATAATTTATCAAGTTTCTGCAGAGATTAAGGTTGCATTGAGGAGCTGTTTTATTGCCTGACATTCTACAGGAGCTTCTCTGCTCAGGTGAATGTGAGGGGTGTTTGGGAAAGCAGAAAAATGATTTTTTGGGGTGATGGAAATGGTGGAAATTCATTTGAGACCCTCTGTCTCAATTCTTCAGATTCTTCTTGATTTGAGGCAGGAAAAAACAACAGTTTTTAAAATTTAAACCTTTAGCTTGGAAATATTAAACATGAATATATTGTTTTGATATACTTGGAATATTTGCCTTCTACAAGGCAATTAGACTTAAAGTGCTTTAAGGCGTAAATAATCTTTAATGAGCTGCTCCATCATTGCATTCATAAAAATATTTATGGAATACCCAGATTATTTGTTGTATAATATTGCTCTGAGCTGGTAGAGGTGTCCCTGCCCAGGGAATAGGATGAGCTTTAATCCCAAACAATTCTATGATTCTGGAATTTCTCCTTTTTTCAAAGCTGCCATAAACACAAACCATCAAAACTGATGCCATTTCTGCCCTGCTAAGAATTCTGCCTCCCTCCAGCATCCTTCCCACTTTGTAAACAGAGCATCCCCTCCAGCAGACTCCTTTTTCTCCTTGAGAACAGACTTAATGTTTTATTGTTATAAAATCGTCACTTTTGGGGGCCAAAGCACCTTTAGATCTCCCCTTGGTGTTTTGACAAAGCCAATCAAGCAGCATTTTATAGCATGGGGGAAAAAACCCAAACAAACCAGGAGGGAAAAAGTCTTGTTTTTCTCATTTTTCTCCTCCTCTGCCACATGAAGATCTATTTCTCAGCTTTGTGTCTCCTTGCCCTCACTGCTGACCTTCCTTTCACTGCTGGGAATCCTGACAGCTCGTTAGGACCACGAGAGGCTCTGCACGATCAGAGCCATAATTCCCGAAGCACTCTGAGGCTGCAAGTAACTTCAGGAGCATTATTTATTCAAATTACAGGCATGAAGGGTCACATGGGAAATACGGAAGAGTGCCTCCTGTAAATGACAGCTTAGGGAGAGTTTCCAATTGCACAAGACAGCTGTATCCTGAAACTTAATCTAATTACTGGAGTGTGGTGAGAAATGTCACCCTGAATCAAAGTGATCCCATCCTTCGTGCTCATGGTGAGTTCTGACTTACATATGGCTGCGTTTGGGATAACCTTTAAATCCAGATTTCATCCACGTCATGCCTTTGGAATGGGGGGAATTTGAGCATGAGGAGTTTCATCCTTGCTCGGAGCAGCTCAGCTGCACAAAGTTCTGAGTGCCCTCGCCGGGGACGTGTGGGACACGTTCTCCTTCCCAGCACACAGAATCAGAGAAACCCTTAGTGGCTTTTCCTTTTCCAAGCCTCATCTCTCACATTGTGTTTCCCTTTTCCAAGCCCATCTCTCACAATGGGTTTCCCTTCTCCAAGCCCCATCTTTCTCAATGTTTCCCCTTTCCAAGCCCCATCTCTCACAATGAGTTTCCCTTTTCCAAGCCCCATCTCTCACATTGTGTTTCCCTTTCCCAAGTCCCATCTCTCAATGTTTCCCTTTCCCAAGCCCCATCTCTCTCAATGTTTCCCTTTCCCAAGCCTCATCTCTTTCAATGTGTTTCCCTTTTCCAATCCCCATCTCTCTCAATGTGTTTCCCTTTTCCAATCCCATCTCTCTCAATGTTTCCCTTTTCCAAGCCCCTTCTCTTTCAATGTGTTTCCCTTTTCCAATCCCATCTCTCCCAAGTTTCCAGTTGTGTTTCAGGACTGTGAGGAGAGGGAAAGGACTCGCTGAGCTCTGCTCTGCCACCCCCATATGCTCCTTTCTGTTTTGCTGCACATGAACAGCCCTCTGATGACTTGAAATGTTGAGTTTCTGGAAGGCCCCTCATTTTCAGCTGCTGGTGTGTGCCAACAAATCTGAATATTCAATCAGATGGAAAGCAGCAGCTCCAAAACCTGCAATCTGCTCTGGGCTGGGCTGCACAGCTGCCTGGGCTGGGATGCACATCCTTGCCTGCCTCCGAGGCTGTCTGGGACAACAAAAGAAAGCTCAGAACATTTTCTGTTCAGGCTTTTTTCTTCCCTCCCTTGTAAAGTGCTGAATTGGCTGTGCTGGAGCCAGCAGGTTCTTGGTTTTCTGTGAAAACAGATTTAACAGGAGTTAGAAATGCTGGTTTTACTCACCCTGTTGAGCTAACGCGCTCCCAGCCCTTGGTACTGACAGCACCTTTCCTCCTGAGAAACACAAATATAATTGACTTTCTGCAGCTGCTGCTTCCCAGCAAACTCAGGGAGTCAAGGACGTGCTCAGCAGCTCGAGGGCTGATCTCAGAGACACCAATCAAGCTGGGATTGTGGCAGTGCAGAACAGGGGGACCCATTTCTGCCAATGACAGACAAAAGCTGCCAGGGCCTGCTGCTGGCCTGGGACAGCCCCGGCCAGGTCTGTGGTGAGAAACAGGTTTAAGAATAACATTTGTGACCTGCATTTCAAGCTGCTGAGGAAGCCTGTGCACCAGCCTGGTGTTTTTTTAAATCAAAACATGTTTGGGAGATGGAATAGGTGCAGATGTGTGTGCTCAGGCTGTACTGACGATTTCTAGGGCTTGGTGCTGCTCTGGCTAAGCCACAGTGGCTGCTGCAGGTGCCCCTTGCATAACTGAGTTATTCCCATAGAAAAAGAACGCTGTGGAAATCTTATTTTCTTTTTTTTTTTTCTTTTTTTTTTAATAATGCCTGGATTTCTGCAAAGCTTTTAGCAGCCCCAGGAGCTCTGTTCCCTGGATGTGTCTGGGTCACACAGGGGGTTGAGGTGACCCTGCTGAATCAAAGCTTGCCCTGTTCCTCATCCCTGCTAAAAGGACCTGTCTGTTTATTGCAAATGGTGGGACGAGATTCTGCTGATGGAAGTCGATAACAACAGCAAAGCTGAGTCCTGGTGATGCCTTTTCCTGGTGTTGGGAAATGAAGCTGGGCACGGTGAGAGGATCGGGGCTCGTTAGCTCGGGGTTTAATGAGGATCCTGTTGGATGCATCAGCTCAGCCAGGTGACACAATGCACACACCCATCAGTCACACACACAAGTTCCAGCCCTTGCACAGCCCAGATCCAACAAGGGAGCCCAATGCTGGGGCTGGGCTGGGCTCAGCTCGACTTTCCAGAATCTGTCCTGCCAGGGGCCCTTGGCTTCCTGAGCCAGCAGAATGTTTGGTGTCCCTGGCTCTGCAGCTCTGGGCTTTTCAGCCTCAGGGCCTGCAGGGCACTCCCAGAGCACTGAGCACCAGGCTCAGGATTACAATCCTGCTGCCAATGCTTGTGGGTGCACAGAGCTGGGTGAGAGGGATAGAAAAGAAAAGGAATAAATCATTCCGGCATCACTGGGAAGTGCCAGAACCTGGATTGTGTTTGTTTTAACCTTAACCTGATGACAGACAGACCTTGCAGATGTACAGACAGGAGGCAGCATGGAAAACCTCTCCTAATTTCCAGCCCAACCCATAAAATCTGAGGGGGGCTGGATCTTCCCAGCACTGAGCAGACCAGGAAAGGAATTGCAGGAGCTCAGAATTTCCAAGACACTTTAGGTTTGTTTCTCCCTCTCCAGCCAGAAGCAGGATCTGGTTTGGGGACAGCCTGAAGTGTCTGTGCAGTGTCACACTCAGCACATCTCGAACATCCAGAGCTGCTGGAAAAGGACATTGGAGGGGAAGGAAAAAGGTGGGGATGGATCTGATGGCCCCAAAACAGGAGAAACATCCCTTTGAGGGCATGGACAGGTTATCTGCAGCCCAGAAGGCACAGGTGGCATTTCAGTGCCAGGGGACAGCGCTGCTCCCAACACAGGACTGGATTTCAAAGCCTGTTCCCATCCCTGCATCACACTGGTGTTCCTTTAGTGGCTGGAAAATCATTGGTGTCAGGATTTTATCTGTGCTGCAGTATGGCCAGAGCCTGAAAGGGAAAAATTTGAAGTTTTTCTTTCTTTTCTTTGTAGTTTCTCTTGGTTTTGTGCATGAGGGGTTTTTGTTTGTTTATTTTTTGTTTTTATTATTTTGCTTTGTTGTGTTTTGGTTTTGTTGTTGGTTTTTCTTTGGGGTTTTTTTTGGATTTTTTTGTTTTGGTTTTTTGTTATGTTTTTGTTTTGTTTTTTTGTGGTGTGTGTTTCATGTTTTTGTTTTGTTTTCCTAAACATGCAATATAAAAATGTTGTCCTTCTTGGTGAAGATCTGCCACATGCAGTGCAGGTGATGCTCTCCTGCAGAACCAACTCTCACCTCAGGGTAAAATCCTGTCCCCACCCTGCTCTCAGTGCACCTCTGGAGCTCAGAAATTCCAACAGAAGCAGGGAGATGCTGCCTGTGTGGAACAGATCCAAACCCAGGTGGTTTAAAAAATGGATCTGTGAGTCAGGGTGTCCAAAGGCACATTTTGTACCTGTGTGTGCACACACTCCTTTCACCTTTAATTCATGAGGAAAGCAAATAAAAAATGCTGTTGGTTACTCGGTGGTGACACTGCAGTGTTGTCATGTGTTCTTTATGAATGGATGGAAGGAAAATGAAAAGTACATTTTTTATTTGCAAAGTCCCAAAGGCTCAGCTGTAAATCCTTTTGTTCCAGCAAGGCAGGAATCCTGTGTTCCACAGCTGGAACTGCACTCTGGGGGGGGTGTTTGGGAAGAATGGCTTTATTTACCATTGCTGACGGGATATTTACAAATCCAGGCATTTAATTTCTGTTTTATTAGCCCCAGCTTCCCTGCATACAAAAATGCCCTTTTCTTGGGCACATTTATGTCTGTGGATTTATACATAAATTGCATATACATGCATATATACCCACAGACATGTATTTGTGTACTCATTTCTGCACATTATAGTGTTTACATCTATTTATGATTCCATTGACCTTGGTTTTGCAGAACTGCCACAGCCATTCCCATTGCTCCATGATTAAATGTCCCAAGATACAGCCAGAAATCACTTTTAGTCTTGGAGAAGGGAAAATCTCAGAAGTGGCCACGTGGGATTGGGACTAAGACTCAGATTTAGAGGTGCCCAAACATTCAGGGGTGTTGGGATTTTCAGGATCAATTGGATTCCTAAGCCATGCAAATCCATCCTGGGTTAAACCAAGTTTTTTGAACAGCAAAGTTATTTAAGTTGCTAAACCTTACCAGGCCTAAAATTGTCTTTCTAGTCAGGATCCCATGGAAAGTTCTGCATGGGATATTTGGGAATCTATGTCTGTTCCTGTATTTTTCCAATATTCCCTTTTGCACTTTTCAGAGTTCAAGTAATTTTTGAAACCCAGGAAAATCCAGTAAAATGCCTCTTTAAGAAGAACCCTTTATATGGCACTTTTTATAAAAGTTTTTGTGTGAAATATGCTCAACACATGGAGCAGTTCTGTGTTTGTTGTTTTTACATTATTATTATTATTATTGCTGGCAAGTAGGATGTAGCCTCAGTGTAAATGAGATTGGTTTCTATTTCTTCTCCCTCTTCTCTCCACTATTATTTGAACAAATATTGCAGTTGTTTTCCATTACATGATTGTTTTCAGTTCGACCAGTGTGAGGGGAAGGAAACCCACAAACCCAACCTGGAATAGAAATTCTATTTGAAATAAAAAACACCATAAAGATGGTGAAAAAAAAAAAAAAAGAAAAAAATGTTACTTTTGCATTTAATAGTAAGGTTTTTAAAATATTCCCTTTGCTGTGCTACATGTCTTTTGTATATTCTTTATTTTCTGACCTCTTCTACCACCTTTTTATTTGGCCTATGCTTTCAGGTGCCAGTTGTTTATGATCACCCCATAATTCGAAATTTAAGCTTCTCTGCAGCTGCAGTTCTGGGATCAGGAGGGTTCTCTGCTGCTGGAAATTGCCCCTGTGACAGTGAAGACCCATCTTGGGTCTGGGGATGTGACAGGCTTGTGTTTGTACCTCTCTGCAGGGTGAAATTAGAAGGGATTCAGGTTTTTTTCTCCACTTCCATAGGCAAATCCCATGGATACTCCCAGAGGCAGTAGGGGAAGTTCTGTGGGAATACATTTAAAATGAAACCACAAGGAACAGCTCTGAGCTGAGCCCTGAGTTGTTCAGCCCTGTGGAATTGCAGAGTTGGAAAAATCCCTCTGTGACCAAACAGGAACCCAAATCCCACCTCCTGAACCCCATTCCTGGAATGGTTTTGTGAGGAAAATGAATCCAAAAACAGCAGAGGTTTCTGTCCAAAAATGAGACAGAGGAGTCCTGGAACTTTACTCCAATACAGGGAGAGCCGATGGGGCATTTCTCCTGGGGTCTCTCAGATTTTTGGAGGGCGCAGCCTCCTTTTTATCCCAATTTCCTGCCTGTCCCTCTCTCTTTCCCCATGGGCTGAGGGATTGGAGAGGCTCAGACTGCCCAGAACACCCAAGACCTGAGACCCCCCTCTCATGTAGAATTCCTGCCCCCCTTTGTCCTTCCCTTGTGTCACTCAGTGGAATTCCTGATGGAATTTATGGATCTTCTCATTGTTCCTTTCATCTTCAATTTTATTTATCACAGCCCTTTGGTTTGTCTGTAAATGCAAATCTCCCTCGTTCCATTCATCAATGGGTGGAATCCTCCCCATTGTTTCTTTTATCTTTCACTGCTGGTTTTATCTACTGGCAAGACCCAGGGTTTGTTTGTGAAGACAAATTCCTTATTCCTTTCAGTTTTAAAAGGGACCTTCATGAGCACCAATTCTAAACCCAACCATGGGCAGTGACGTTTTCCACAGGACCAGCAGCTCTGAGCCACATCCAACCTGTGCTTCCCAGCGTCCCATCCCACGGGAATTGTCCCCATCTCTACTGCCCATTTTTCTTTTTCTTTTCAGTGGCTTCAGCCAAATTTTAGATCCCCATTTTGTGCTCATTGTCACCTGTGCTTTGTGGCCAGGCAGATCTCACTCCAGCAGAGCTGGGGATAAGCAGCTCAGCCTGGAGCAGTAATTGAATCAAAGCCAAATTCCCAGGCCCAGAAGGTTCATCCCTGTTTAAACAAAGAGATGCAGCAACACCTCTGGGTCTGAGCTGAGGAGGAGGAAATGAGTCCTGTGAAATTGAATCCAGCAGGGACATTGTGTATCCTCACAACTTGTGAGCTTTCCAATAAACGCCTTTTTGTTGTGATGGCTCATAAAAGTGCTTTAAGGATTGGTCTGGGAGGCTTGAGGAGAATAAATCCCTTGTCACCGCCTCAGCACAGCAAGTTTTGGCCTTCAGTGGCCACTTTTAGTCGTCCTAATTTTCCAGCAGAATTGAATTTGTCTCCTAAGGAGATAACAGTCTGCATTCAGCCCAGCACTTCTCCCCATGGAAAATCCTGACCTCGATGCCTTTGCATGGAGGAGAAAACCGAGCAAGGAAACAGGAATAACTCTGGGATTTTGTATTCCAGCAAGGAAATTGGAACAACTCTGGGATTTTATATTCCAGCAAGAGAAATAGGAATAACTCAGGAATTTTGTCCCCTAGCTAACTCAAACCACCCAGTCCCTGCATTCATATTGTGGGGTGTGTTGGAGAAATGTGAAGAAATTTGAAGGGAGTGGTGGACAGCTAAAAATAAAAGGGCTTCACTATTTTCTTAAAGATTTTCCTATAAGTTAAAAACAAAACACACACCCCCACAGAAAAACCTCTGAACAAACAAAAACCAGCACTAAGAGTTCTTGAAATCATCAAATTCTAGAATGGTTTGGGTTGGAAAGGACCTTGAAGATCATCTCATTTCACCCCCTGCTATGGCAGGGACACCTCCCACTGTCCCAGCTGCTCCAGCCTGGCCTTGGGCACTGCCAGGGATCCAGGGGCAGCCACAGCAAATCTGGGAATTCCATCCCAGCCCCTCCCCACCCTCACAGACAGGAATTCCTTCCAAAGCTTCTTATTTGTAGGTGTAACCTCTGAAACACTTCTTCTATTCCTTTATTTCCAATTGCTGCTTGCTTCAGTTTGTGAACTGTTGATGAGAAATGCAGTTTGTTTGCCTGGATCCCAGCAGGGAATTGGTTCTGTTTTGCAGCCTCTGGAGCAGAGCTGGAACCAGCCTGACAAAGGGGTTTGCAGCTCAAGTCCCCCTGGGGCTGGGATTTTAAACTGAAGCTCTATTTTATGAATTCAAGGTGAAGCACTTTGCCATTGCTCTGCATTCAGCAGCTTTACCTGCCTGTTTGCCCAAGCTCTCTGTTGTTAATCATCTGTAATTATTAAAATGTTATGCTTTTTGATTGCATATATGCTCAGGAAAGCAAAGATGAAAGTCGAATGTGGCAACGTTTTCCTTTCAGTTTATTCAGAAGGCCTCAGGAAACTAATGAGATTTATTCTGTGAATTAGTTTATAATTGTGCTTTAACTGCACTGTGACATTTAATAATGTCAGAAGGATCTTGCTTTAGGCAAAGTGATTTCAGCCTGTGTAGAGAATTAATTACCACGTGTGTGTGTGTGAGCTAAGTGGTATTTTCAAGGTTAAGTTGCTTCCTCATATTTTGAGATGAAAAAAAAAGCATTGAAGGTGTGGATGGAGCTTCCTGCTTCTCTGACAAGCAGTGCTAGGTCATCACAAACCAGATCTTGTGGTTGTTATGGAATTGATTTTTCCAAGTGCAGCTTTAATTCTTGTGTTCTCCAAAGCTGAGCCCTCGTGGGCCTGGTCTGGGGAGCTCCAGAGGAGCTGAGGGAGCTCCCCCCAGCTGCAGCCCCACCAGCTGGGCTGCAGGAATTGCAGTGATTTCCCTTCGAAAACCCTTGGGGCAGAGCCCATCATCCTACTCATTATGAATATTTACAGTAAGTCAGGTCTAAATAATCTGTTTATCTGCATGGCCTGATGGGGCTGATCTTCAGAGGTTCCTTCCATCCTGGGTTTCTGTGCTGGATGGGTCACAGAGTGGATTCAGCCATTCCTGTCCCTCCATTTCACCATAAAACTGCACCTCTCAATACATGATGGACTTGGCGACATTCAAAGGAGGAAGAAAGGAGGAGATTTGGCTCATGTTTTTGTCTGCTCAGAAAAAAAATAAAATAGAATTAGGAGCCATTCTATGTCAAATATGACCAAATACTGGTCTTGGAATGAGTCACATCTCCAGCTTTCCTCTGGTGCTGGAACTCCTCCAGTGGCACTGCCTAAACCTCTCCATTTCTCATCAACACCCCCCAACAAACACACACTTTAAAACAGATGATTTCTCCCCAATCTTTAATCATTGGAAGTTTCATTATAATAACAACTTCAGGGTGCTTCCAATTAACTCAACAATAACTGTAGCTTGGGCTAATGAATGTTCAGCTGTGGGCCTGGCATTTATTAGCCCAGGAAAATGGTTATTGCCTCATAAACAGGAAGCACCTTCAGGTGATTTAATGACTCGTGTTCCTCTCACCCTTCATAAATTGGATCCAATAAACAGCTGAGATGAGAGAGAGATTAAAACTAGAAACCCCAACAGCAGCAAACTTTCTACTGGCAATTACTTAATGATGAAGCAGGGTTAATAAATCTTGGAAAAGTCAGTTCGTGACATGGCAGGGTGACCTGAAGTTGTCACTCAAGGAATTCAAACAATATTGGGTAATTTTTATTTTATTTTGTGAGGAGCTGAATGAATAATTTGATGCTGTGCCTTTGCCATGAACAGGATGTTCTGCATCCCTGTCCAAGGACTGCACCTGCACTTGGGGGTTGTTAATGAGGATAAAAACCTGCTCTTTTCATCAGGCAAAACTCGAGGTGAAAGTTGTGGCTCCTCATCTTCTGTGTCATTTTTCAAATGCTGGGTAGAGAGTCACAAAAAAAAAAGGACTAAACCAAGTTTTCTGTGGTTTTTTTCAAATGTGTTCAGAGAAACTTCTCCTCTTTGTCCATGTCTGAGAAGCAGCAGTTGGAGTAAGGAAATTTTGGCACAATCTCAGCTTTGTGGTTGTTTCAGTGGGGTCCTGTTGTCCCACACCTGCAGCCTCTTTTCCCATTCCTTGTGCTCTCCTCATCTGGGCCTTTCCTGCTGGAAATAGAACGTCATAGTTTTGTAAATTGTGGGCCAAGGAGCACCATGGTATTGAAATCCAACTTTTTGCATGGTTTAACCTCTCCTTGTGAGGAAGTTTAGGACTATGGGTCTCACAGATTACTCTGAACAGCTCTGCACTGGGTTTCAACGTTAACCTGCTCTTATTTTGGAATAATGAACATTTTTACAATCTCATTTGAGAGTCTGTTTCCCTTCTCTGCTTTTCTGGGCATTTTAAGATCTTTCACGTTGTATCTCTTTGCAAACTCAGGACTGAGGCCACTTTTGGAAGGTGTTTGGCCATCCACACTCTGGAGAAGTGTCTGAGATTTTCAGGAAATTCAGTTTTAAAATGGAACCTTGGATTCCGAGGGATTCAGAAGCCTCTGTGAATTCCTATTAATTTCTGTGCCTCAGCAAACCCAGACTTATTTCTGCCCATGAAGAATAAATGATACATTTCGGAAAGTTTCATTAATATTGATGAGCTTTACATATGGTCAGTTAGCATTCAAAGTATTTCAATTTGTTAAACAGAAAGAGTTTCAACCATTAATTATGTTCTGGTCATTCCATTTTCATCAGACTGAATAAATCAATGTGTTGGAACAGAATGATGTGTTTGGACCAAAAATATCTCCGCTGTTTTTAAGTGGAAGGACAAAAATGTCTTGCTCAGCATTTTTTTCCTACATTTGCATGGCCTGTGTTTCATGAATTTATTTTGTCTTCCTGAGGTTAAACACAGGTTATTTTTTGTTGGGAAAATTATTCCTGCTTGCTTAAAGATGTGGAAATGAGGCAGGGAGTGGCTCAGGTTTACAGAAATATTTAACTTCAAGCCACCTCTGTGTAAATTAATACAGCCCAGAATTTCTATTTTAGCAATGAAACCATCTATAAATTAAGATTTTAATCAGAATCAATCAGTTCAGCTTCTTTTCAGTTGTTAATGAACTACTGGTAGAATAAAAGTTTAACATGGGCTGAAGTGTGGGGTATTTAAGATAAATGGAAGACAAATTTGTTCAGGCTCCTGGACCAGTTAAGCCCTTCTAGAAAGGTTGCCCTAAATTAACATTTTGTGATGCCTGTGGCAGCCGTGGAGAAAATCCATTCATTTTTCAGTTTCTCTGAGCAGACATCACTTTGGAGGCTCAGGAATTCCTCCTGTAGTTATAACCAAAGTCCTTCTGAGGAGAGAGCCCTGCTCTGGCACCGTCCTGGAGCTGAAATCCAGCTCCTTCACATCCCACACCTCAGGGTTTGCCTCATGGGCTGCAGGAATTGCTGCCTGGCCGGGGCAGAGGAATTTGGGTCAGATTTTGGGCAGGTTTTCCTCCTCAAAGGCACTCAGTGCTGGGAGCTCCAAGTCACTCTGACCTTAAAAAAACCGTACAATTGAGTGCTGATTGCTGGAGAGCACAAATGGCCCAATACAATGTGTTTTCCTTGCTCAATTATACCAATACACTTCCCCTACAGCTACAAAATATTCTTTTTTTATTCTCCTCAGCCGTCCCCCCCAATTTTGGAGCTCTCTGTGTGAGTCTTTAGCCTGACACTGCAGCTGACAGCAGCTCAAGAGAAGAAAAGGGGCTGGGAAAGGGCTTTTATTGCTGTTCAGAAAGCAAAGGGCTTGAAATAACTGGGAATCCTTGCTTGGAGCAGGGGGATGGATCTGATGGCTCTGAGGAGTCCCTGCCAGCCTGAGATATTCTGTGACTCTATAAAATGGAAAATGATGTGATGGAGGAAGCTCACAAAATTGTTTGAATTGGAAGAAGAGGGTTTTTTTATGTGTTTACAGTTGGTAAATTGTTCTGCTGAAGGAGAAGAACTGGTGAGGTTTGTTGCTGACATCAGACAAGTCATTTTTTCCATGATTTATGTAGGTTATTTCAGATCAAATCAAGGCAAATACCAAGGGCCATGTTCCTCTGTTCCAACCCAGCAAACAATTCAGTGCCACCCACCCTGTGCTGGCACGGGAAAGGCTGGGAAAGCTGGGAATGCTCAGCCTGGAGAGGAGAAGCTTTGGGGTGACCTAATTGCTCCTTCCAGGACCTGAAGGAACTGACAGGAAAGATGGAGAGAGACCTGGGACAAGGGATGGAGGAACAGGACACAGGGAATGGTTTCCAACTCACAGAGTAGGGTTATTGGGAAGGAATTCCTGGCTGGGAGGGTGGGGAGGGGCTGGGATGGAATTCCCAGATTTGCTGTGGCTGCCCCTGGATCACTGGCAGTGCCCAAGGCCAGGCTGGAGCAGCTGGGACAGTGGGAGGTGTCCCTGGGCATGGCAGGGGTGGGATGAGAAAATAATCAAGGTCCCTTCCAACCCAAACCATTCCACGATCCCGGGATTTGATGAATTTCTGGACTTGAGGTGATGGCCCTGCTGAGCTGGGGAGCTCCTGACCACCTTCAGGGTTGGATTTGTGAGCATTTTTCCTTCCCTGCTGTCACTGGGAAAGGGATCCTGAGGGACCTCATTTCCTGTCCCAAACCAGGGCTGAATTCATGGCGTGATTTGCACTTTTTAAATATTTGTATTTTAAATCCAGCAACGAATTGCAAAGGTCCTTCAGATCTCAACTTCTACTTTCACAGACGAAAACACATCCTCATTTTGGACCTTGAGGATGCCAAGCTCCTGCAGAAGCTTCCCCAGCAGGATCTGGCCCAGACAGCTGTCGGGTCTCCACAACAGAAAATCACATCTTTTATTTTAAATTAGGATCTGGAGCTGGGAGAAGCTCAGCTTTTATCCTGCTGCAATAGCAATGGGAGAAAGGGAAAACATTTACCTCTCCATTTCCCAGCAGAGAAGCCCTGGGTGTACTTGAGACCATCAGGACTTGTAGGGTTCCTCCTCCACCATGGCTTTGGCAGGCAGGGAACGAAAAGGCCATAAGGAATTTTTCAGTGAAATTAATAATTTCAGTTATTTCCTCTGTGCTGCTTCAATATCTCAATATAATTCAGTCCAGGAATGGCTTTCATTCTTTATATTCTGTGGAAATTTGATGTTTTCTTTAATATCTTGGTTGAGAAAACCTCTAGTAGCTGAAGATTTTTTAGGGGTTTGTTTTAATTAATGTTAAATACATTAAAATAATGCAGAAAGAAATAAAACAATTTTTGGGTACTTTCCCATTATTATCAAGTACTTTTTGTTCCCCCCTTCTTTACACACACCATTAATTAGCCCTCAGGAGGATAAACCATTACTGGGAATTCATCAAGGTCTTTCATACAAGCACAAGCAATTAACATTAATTGTTTAAGATCATTCTCACTCAAGCTCACTCTGATATTATTTGTCACTAATGAAAGTAGAGAGTTAATTAGTTCTTTCTGAGTAAATGTTTTTGACAGATAGCCTTTGTCTCAAATGAGGGTGGCGACAGGACATGCATCAAACCTCAAAAAAGTTGTGCTACACAGTACCCATGAACTTGG
Organism: Petroica traversi; assembly: GCA_025920805.1. Lineage (NCBI taxonomy): Eukaryota > Metazoa > Chordata > Aves > Passeriformes > Petroicidae > Petroica > Petroica traversi. Next base: position 726,294 of record JAHLSL010000082.1, on the reverse strand, counting down.
GGTTTGGGGTGGGTTTTTTGTTAGTATTTTTTTTATTTTTCCTTTTTTGTTTGTTTGTTTTTTGTTTTCTGGTGGGTTTTTATTTTTCCTAAAAAGTCTTTATTTTCAATTTTTGTAAATTTTTATTATTTGAGGGCAACTGATTGGTGTTTGTGCATCAGGTTTTACAGAAATTTATTTCTTTGAACAGAAATAATCTCAAATCTCAGATCATTTGATATTATTATCAAAGAGGTCCAGAAGTTGTTGATATTTGTGACATCCAAGGAGAGCATCCAAGTTTTTGATTACCAATCCGTGTCCCCCATCCCACTGCTCTGACCTCTGAGAGTGACTCACACTTTGTTTCCCCCTTGTCTGAAAAGGAAAATAATCCTTTTTGTGAGGCAGAAATTCAGTTTTGGGACTCAGGGGTGTGTCCATCACATCTGCTGGGATTTCATCATTTTCAGACCCTCGGGTGTGCGCTGACGTGGGATTGGATATTCATCATCCATAAATAAAATAAATGGAGCTGAGTGGAAGCTGCTTCTCCAAGGTGTTGAGTCTTCAGGCTGAGGCACAAAGAGCAGCTTTTTTATAATGCAGGTCACAACAGAAGGTCTTAATTTTCCATCTGAGATGCTCAGCTGTGTCCTGCTGTCTTAGTCATTTATGTAATAAATTACTCCAGCTATAAATAAACCCCAAAGTTTGGCTCCTAACGAGGTCGAGGAGATGGGAACAGAGGAGATGTGTGAGTCAGTGGGGCTGGGGGCACTGTGGTGTCACAGAAATGTCAGGGGTAAGAAACATCTTCTGCCTCTGATCATCCAAGGACTGGAACTGTCTGCTCCAATCTTCTCATGGGGGAGCAGCTGTTGGTACCTAATTTGGGTTAAAATTCCAGAAATTGCCCAAAAAGGAAGAGAAACAACAGGTGAGAGTCCCCCATGGCTGTGCTTGAGAGATGCCTGCAGAAGAAATTTTTGGATGCTACCGGCTTGCTTTAACAATGAGCCCGCCCACCCCAAAGAGATTCCTCCTAAAAATCACAGCCTGGAGAGTCCTTGAAGCCACTCTGGGAAGACAAAGCAGACCATGGAAATAAAGTTTGTGCTGAGTCAGTTCTCTGCTGTGGGAAACTCCCTCTATTATTCCCTTCACATTCCTGAAGGCAGGAAGGTTTTCTTTTTAAGGACAATTCCAGCCCCCAACCATCCCTCATCCATCCATCCTCCATCCATCCATCCATGGATCCATCTGTCCATCCATCCCTGTCCGTCCATCCATCCATCCATCCCTCCATCCATCCATCCCAATCCATCCATCCATCCATCCATCCATCCATCCCTCCCTCCATCCATCCATCCATCCCAATCCATCCATCCTTCCATCCATCCATCCCAATCCATCTATCCATCCATCCATCCCTCCATCCATCCATCCATCCCAATCCATCCATCCACCTCCACATAAAACAAACTCTTTTCCCATTCAATTGTCTCCCACACAGCTCTACCAGAATCATCAGCAGAGGCTTTAGCAGGGCCTGGTCTCTTCCCTGCAGGTAAAGGTCAAACATCGGCACATCCAACATCTGTCCTGGGTGGAATTAGGGTGGGACAGGGCAGTGGCTTCTTCCCAGCAGCTGCCACTGAGACCTTGCCTGGCTCATCCCGTCCTGGCACAGGGAAAGGGTCACTGTTGGACAAATCCCATTAAAAACCACATGGACAAAAGGCAGCTCTGTGCCCCGATCCCTCCCAAGGAGGAGTCCAGGATCTCAGCTGGCTGGAATTGGACACGGATCACCTGCTCTGTGCTCCGTGCCAGGGACAGAACTGAGAGCCAGGAGTTCTCCCTGAGGGGAAGTGCTCAGGGAAGAGCTGGGCACGTTAAGGGCTCGGTGTGACCAGGCCACTGAGGTAGCCCAGGGATGCAGAAGCAGGAGCAGAGAGTGGAAAATCCATGAAAAAATTCCTGTTATCTTAGAGTGGCTGAAAATGGAGTTTTCAGGCTGAACCTCCCGTGGAGTTGAGGGCACAAGGGTTTGGTGCAGCCTTGTCAGTGCTTTTTGGGGGGATTTAGGTTAAGAAGATTCCAGGAAGCAGAAGTTCATAAATTCAGGAGTAGGAATGTGGTGGTCTGAGGTTTCCATTTGCTGGAGGCTGCCATGGATTCCCTGCTGGATGAGGGGACAAGAACAGGATGCTCCGAAGTCCAGTGACAACAAAACCTCTCCCTAACCACTGGGATCACGGCAGGGCCTCATCCCTTTTCTGTCTCTGTGTTCATGACCCAGCTCTGCCCAGGAAACACAGGGATCAATTCCCCCATTCCTTTGGACTCCAATTATTCCTCCTCATTTTCCCATGTGAGCACGGGGATGTTTGCAAAACAGAAATTACTTCCCACCTCATGGAGTGCTTTTAAGTCCGGAGAACAGAGTTACAGAGTACAGGATCTACGCATTCTTAGCAAATTAAACGTAACAATCTAATCAAATGTTGACCTGCTTTGTTCCCAGGAAGTTTTAAGGAACCATTTCTGCAGTTTAGAGATCACACTTTAGAGATGCTAAAGGTTATTGAACTGAGGTTTGGACTTGTGATATAAATCCTGCACTAAAATGAATGTGTGGCTGAGATCCAGGCTCAGATTGGGTATTTGAAGATGTATTTTGTGGCGCTCAGGTTTTGAGAAATGTGTGAGGGGTTTGTTGGTTTTTTTTGTTCTATTTCTCCAGTCAGTCCCCTGGGTGAGATGTTTTGATGAAACTTGGCAGAGCTATAAAACTTGCAGAGATCCAATCCTTGATTCAGTTTTTTTTTTTATCATGGGGCCTTGTCAGAGTGTCAGGGAAGAGCAGAACTCGTAGACACCACAAATAAGAAAAAGGGATTTTTATTTTTTAACTATAAAGCTGCAAACAGCAAAGAGCTGTTCTGGTTGGCAGAAAAAAAGTGCAAAATGCTGCAGGTTTTGCTTTTATTTTGAGACCTGGAGATAACAATACCTTGTGTTTGTTCAGCATGGAGGAGAGAAGCTTCAGGGTGACCCAATGGTGGCCTTCAGGTGCCTGGAGGAGACAAGAGAGATGGAGAGAGAGCAATGAGAGATGGAGGGACAGGTCTGGGGCAATGGTTTCAAACTGACAGAGGGATGGACGGGATGTTGGGAAGGAATTCCTCCCTGTGAGGGTGGAGGGGCTGGGATGGAATTCCCAGAGGAGCTGTGGCTGCCCCTGAATCCCTGGCAGTGCTCAAGGCCACTCGCTCAAGCTCACTCTGGTATTATTTTTCACTAATGAAAGTAGAGAGTTAATTAGTTCTTTCTGAGTAAATATTTTTGGCAGACAGCCTTTGTCTCAAATGGGGGTGGGGACCGGGCATGCATCAAACCTCAAAAAAGTTGTGCTAGACAGTACCCATGAACTTGGGGTTTGAGGTGGGGTTTTTTGTTTGCATTTTTCTGGTTTTTTATTTTTCCTTTTTTGTTTGTTTGCTTTTTGTTTTCTGGATTGTTTTTTTTTTCCTAAAAAGCCTGGAACCTGGGACAGTGTGAGTGGAATTAAGTGACCTTTACAGCTCCTTCCAACCCAAACCATTCCATAATTTTATGACTCTTTGTGAGTCTTGACAAAAGAATTGACCATGACCCATTTTCCAACGGCCATGGTTTCCTTGCACATCCAATTTTTGAGAACTTTGGTTCCTAAAATCAAATTACTTCAAGCACTGTGGCATCAACACAATGATGGAATGAGGTTTGCATCCCTTAATTCTCCTTTGTTCACTTGGGGACCCAGGTCTGAGGGCTCTGGCCAAGGTCCCTGCTCCCTGTGCCCATTCCCCTCCTCAGGGACCAGGACAGAGCTCCCACAGCTCAGGAATTGTGCTGGAGAGCAACTGGAGCACCACAAGCAAAGCCCTGAGCCCTCTCAGCTGCCGAGTGCTGCGGGTGCACACGGATCTAGGTGCCACATTAATTATCTGCAGTTTAATTAGCTGTAAACGAAGTGACCTAAAAGTTCTTATTGCTTGTCTGGAGTGCACCAAGAGATGCCCTTTTCTTGTCCACTGCTGACTTCCTCGCCTTTGGAAGAACCTGGGGCTAAAATGAGATCTAAGGGAATTAGGGGGTGTTTCCACATCCCTTTCAATTTATGGAGAACAGGAGACCCTTTGGCTTGGAGGACATGAGAGAAAAGCTGGTTCTGCTCTTCCTCTTCAGAGAGGCATTTAATGAGTGCTGATTAATGTGGGGAATTGCTACTAATGGAAAAGAGGAAGTATTTAGTACAATAATAATACATTAAAAAATAACTATGTAGTAACTAATAAATGTATGAATGAAAAAGAGCCTTCAGCCATGCCCTGAAGTCACGAACCTGATGAGTTTTCCACCTGCTTCCCCCTCCTGGTGACAAAATGGTTCATTTATTCTCCATGCAGAATAATAACCTTTCCCAGCAGGAATATTATTTATTTATTCCAAATAATACAACCTTCCTATGGCTTCTGTGGAATAATACACAAAATTCCAGGTGTGTGTGTGTGGTGTGAGGGGGGGGATTGGCCTTTGGAATTGTCCATCGACCAAAGCAAAATATCTTTTCCCTCCCCAGATTTAGGAAGTGTTCAAACACAATTAAGGAGCTGATTTTCCCCATTGCTCTGCCCCATCACTCTTCCTGCCCAGTGGCGATAAATTATACAAGAGCCACTCTCAGCATCTGAGCCTCTCTCCTGCCTTAATTTGCTCCGAGGAAACCACAGCAGCCACACCCCGAGCAGGGAGCAGGGCTGGAGAGTGAGAGATTTGTTAATAGAGTCCCACTGACAAGATCTTGATTGGAAAAGGAGCAACGATCCCAGTGTGGTCCAGCAGGTAAACAGGCAATAAATTAAAGAATAAAACAAGGGGAACGGCTGCCTGAAGGGAAATACACGCAGGGGATGCACAAAGTGCTCAAACCCCAGCGCTGCTGCAGCTGCAACCGTTCAAAAGGCACTTACCAAATTACAGAACCTCGATGGGATTTGGCTGCATGAGGCAGGAGAGCTCTGGGGGTAACGCAGGTGCTGCAGCTGCTCGGTTTCAGCAGGAACTCCTCACTTTCTAAACAGGTATTTAATCAGGGCCCCGGGAGGGGCTGGAAAGGGAAGCTGAGGGCTGTTGCTGCTGGAATGACTTTTCCTTTTCTTTTCTGTTACTTTCTCCCAGCTCTGTGCACCCACAAGCATTGGCAGCAGGATTGTAATCCTGAGCCTGGTGCTCAGTGCTCTGGGAGTGCCCTGCAGGCCCTGAGGCTGAAGAGCCCAGAGCTGCAGAGCCAGGGACACCAAACATTCTGCTGGCTCAGGAAGCCAAGGGCCCCTGGCAGGACAGATTCTGGAAAGTCGAGCTGAGCCCAGCCCAGCCCCAGCATTGGGCTCCCTTGTTGGATCTGGGCTGTGCAAGGGCTGGAACTTGTGTGTGTGACTGATGGGTGTGTGCATTGTGTCACCTGGCTGAGCTGATGCATCCAACAGGATCCTCATTAAACCACGAGCTAACGAGCCCCGACCCTCTCACCGTGCCCAGCTTCATCTCCCAACACCAGGAAAAGGCATCATGTAGGAGGAGCTGGTGGGTTTCTGATGCTCAGGCTGGAGGGAATGCACAGTCACATTTCTTAAATAACACTCTTTATTTAATAACTCAGTAAGTGACTTCTTGCTGCTGTGCCATTGGAGATGTTGGTGCCTGGAGGTCTTTGGTCTCCTTGAGAGTGGCCTGGCAGGTGCTGGTGGTCTGGAAATTTCATTTGGGATGAGAGAAGACTCTTGGAAGTCTGGAAAAGCCTGGTGATGTTAGAAAATTAACATTCTGAACCTTTTTGGGTGCTTTTTGAGGAACTGCTGTAATAAAAGTGCCTGGCATTAGTGACCTGCAACGTGAGGCTGCCCCTGGATTTTGGTTCTGTAAATGACATCTCAAGATCCTTTTAACCCTCCCTTGCTGTGCATAAAGACTACAGGAAATGCCTTATAAAAGAGCAGGAATGTTCCAGGACTGCTCCTGATTTATACCCGCCCTATTTTACACCACTTTTTGCAGTACTAAAAAGATGAGATGACTTTTAATGCGCCTATAATGGTACCAGAACAGATGAGAATGAAATCAGGTTCCTCAGATCAGAAGGTTTATGTCCTGATCCAAGCCTTTGGCTGCCAGGCAGACACCCAGGATTGCTCCCTGTGCTCCTATGGATGTTTTAGGGTCACAGAAAATGTCCTGCTGGCCAGGAGCTCAGCTACCTGGGCCATCTGCCATCCCACTTTTCTGTCCATATCTCCTTCCTGCTGGAAAATGTGGATCCTCACTGAGAATATTCCCACCAGTCAAAGGAATGTCAATGTAACCCTTCCCTCCAACCCCAGAAGAATTTCAGGAACATTTCTGGCACTGTTTTGCAATATTTTGCTGCTGTCTTTGTATTTCTGAGTGTAGCCCAACCTCCCTCCACTCCCACGCAGCAAACCCCTGTCACTTGGTAAAATCTGCTTATGACGAACGATAATAAATTTTCTTGCTAATAAATTTTCTTGCCACCCAGACTGATCTGTGGTGCTGCTGGGCTCGGAGGTCAGACAGGGCTGCTGTTTCAAGAACCTGTGGTGTGCCGAGTTAAAACTCCAATTCCTTCCCTCCACGAGATGGAAACTGTTTTTTCACCCACATTTCTGCCAGCCCCAGAGCGACCTCGTGCTGCTTTTCCTTGGTTTAGACCTGAGAAGTGAAGGGTGCTGCACTCAAATGGACGATGATTACACACAAACCCTCCCTTCCAGCTCCTGTGCTTTAAGAAAACTTTACCTTGTGCAATGTTCAGCTCCTTTCCCAAACGGGTGAATTCCTGTGGAGATGAGGAGTTACACAACTGAAAGGAATAAGGAACTTGTCTTTACAGACAAACCCTGGGTCCTGCCCACAGATAAAACCAGCACTGAGAGATAAAAGAAACAATGGGGAGGATTCCACCCATTGATGAATGGAACCAGAGAGATTTGCATTTACAGACAAACCAAAGGTCTGTGATAAATAAAACAAAATATTGGAAGGTGAAAGGAACAATGGGAAGATCCATAAATTCCATCAGGAATTCCACAGAGTGACACCAGAGAAGGACAAAGGGGACAGGAATTCTACATGAGAGGGGGGTCTCAGGTCTTGGGAGTTCTGGGCAGTCTGAGCCTCTCCAATCCCTCAGCCCCTGGGGAAAGAGAGAGGGACAGGCAGGAAATTGGGATAAAAAGGAGGCTGTGCCCTCCAAAAACCTGAGAGACCCCAGGGGAAATGCCCCATGGGCTCTGCCTTTATTGGAGTAAAGTTCCAGGACTCCTCTGTCTCCTTTTTGGACAGAAACCTCTGCTGTCTGTGGATTCATTTTCCTCACACTATGGACTCTGGTCAGATTCTGCAGCCCCTCCATGGGGAGGGTGTTTGCAGGGGAGGAGAGAAGCCATGGGATCTCCTGGGAACTGATGGCAGCAGGGGCATCAATCCAAAGATGCAGCACGAGGCTCAGTTCAGAGGGAATAAAACCTCTGGATTTGTGTCACCATGGGGAAAAAATCAATGTCTCTTTAAAACCCATCCCTGTTTTTCGTCTGTACTCCATATTTTAGTTCATATTTTAGTTCCTACAGTTTTGTCACATTTAAAGGGCTGTTCAGAGTCCCCCTGTGGGCCACCTGCTTTTATGGGGACAGGACAGGCAGTGTCCCTGCAGTGCCCGTTGCTGCAGGGGGATGGATGTGACTCCATGAGCAACAGCAGCTGCAAAAACACAGCCTGGGACGGGTAAGGAATGGCCAAAGCTCAGCTCCAGCCTGGCTGTGCCTCAGTCCCAATCAAAAAGTTTGTATACAAGGATGGCAGGGAATTAAACCTTTGTCTGAGGTCAGCGTGAGAGTGGGGAGGGAGCAAGCTTGGAGTAGAAACAAACAAAAAAATTGCAATAAATTCCGTAGGATTCCCTGCATTCTGGCCATGCTGGATCTCAAACAGCTCAGTGCTCGTGGCAGGATGGTTTATGATGGTCCATTCCCACAAGGTGAATTAAAACAAGGATAAAAACGCCCTTGTAAATCAGGTTTTATAGCTGACTAAACCACCTGCAAACTGTTGGTCCTTGTTTTCAAAATCTGCCATCGTTCTGCTGTCAGACTGATCCTGGTTTCATTAGCAGGGCTGGCATTGCCTGTGCTGGCAGGAGCCACCAGCTGCATAAATTACCTGGAGTGTAACTGTGAGCAATGTCTTCATTTTTTCAACAGCGTTCCAGAGTGCCAAGGATGCCCTTTCTGCACTAATTTTAATTGTCTCTGCTGGGTGTGTTTGCAGCAGATTTCACCTCGATGAGAAATGACAGAAAGACTGACGTGGTAGAGATGTGAAATCCAAGAACATTTACTGCTATTTGTGAACAGTTAATAATTCACAGGGGAGCTGGAAATGCTGAGGATGAGGGAAGGAGTGTTTTGGTGGCCCAGCGTGAGACAGAGAAATCCTGTAAATGAAAAATCTGAGTTTTACTTGTTGTGGGGGAGTTAAACTCTGGTTCGCGAATTGTGCAACTGCTGCAGGTGAGGGGAATTTCAGAGGAAAATCTTGATTTCCCTCAGTGCAGCAATTCCTCCATCAGAGGTTCTTAGTTTACAGCAGTGTTTTGGAACATGGCACAAAGTCTATAAAATCTGTGTGAGCCCCCAGCATGTTGAGGTGACCAAAATCAACATTTGGGGTGACCAAAATCAGCATTTGAGGTGACCAAAATCAACACCTGGGGTGACCAAAATCAACACCTGGGGTGTTGTTCTTCACTGTTCTTCAAGGTTTTCCCCAGTGCTGGATGCATTAAACACCTGGGAGAAAAGAATGGGCTGCAAGTTCTGTGTCTCCAGCTTGGTGAATTGTCCCAAAATCCTTCTGGATGAATGAGTTGTCCGTAAATGTGTAATTAATGACCATGAGAGGAGCCAGCAGGCAGCATCACATCTGTATCCTGGATCCTGGGCAGCCTGTGCTCAGAGAGTCACTCTGTGCCACGAGTGAGTTTTGCAGCTCAAAACTTCACCTCAAAGGTGAATTTTTCTCTTTGGTTGTGAGTAAAAACTTCTTAAAAAAACCAAACGAAACCCCCAAAAGAGAGCCAGGGAATTGTTAAAGCTCTCCAAGGCTCTGTGCTGTGCTCAGACCTCTCCATCCTCTTTTCCTTTAAAATCCTGGACTGAGGTGACCGTGGCAGGAAGAGCTTTTCCCATCAATCAGGGCTGGATTCTGGCTGCCAGTGCACCCAGAGCCAATTTAGCATCTTCTCCAGGCTGGGATCTGAGTCACACTGAGCTTCAGACCTGCTCCAAATCCTATTGAAGCCAGTGCTTTAATTAAAGTCCCCGTAAACTGAGCTAGGTTTACTGTAGATCTACTTTCAGATTTCTTCTGGTATCTCAGCACATTTGGAGGTTTTTTGGGTCAGTGAATACCTTTGGATGAGCTGTGGTTAAACTTGTCAGGGACAGCAGGACGTGGGTCCTTATTCTTTGAAAATAGAGTGGAACGTGGAATGTGCAGTTCTGCTCCTATTTACAGATTTCAAAAGTATAAAAGAGTAAACCCATGAAAATTCACTCATTCTTGGTATTTTTATATGAAGTCTCTGAGCTGCTGCACTACAGAGTTTTGGCAAATCTGAAATTCAGTGTACAGAGAGGACATTAACCCTGTTCATAGGGGTCAAATTTTCTATCATGCAGCATCATAAGGTTAAGCCAGTTTTTTCCATGACCTTCCTGTATTGCCATTGACTTCAGCAGAATTAATTTTCCTCCCCCACAATTGGCTGAGATAAAGGTTCTATATATTTTATTTATTTATTTATTTAAGTAGGTTTATTGATCTAAAGGTACAAGCAGCTTTTGTGCCTTGAGCAGAGAGCATCATCTGTTCTCCAGGTGGTGTCTGGTGTGAAAGTTGTGACAGCTTTGCCAAACCCTTCTTGGCACTAAAGGAATAATTTAATCCACTCATTAACCAAATCTGAAACAAATAATCTCACAACAAAGTGAGCCCCCACCACAGGAATTCTGGCACTTCCAGCCCTGATCATTGATGTGTCCCTGGAGAAGGAACCAACTGAGAAGTTCATCCCCAATAAGCTCACAAAACTACAGAGTTAAAAACTCATTACTGGCTCACCTGGGATTTTGGGATGGGGGTTGTGGTTCAGGGGGATTTCTGGAGTATCAATGCAGCAAGATGAACATTCCCTGGATGTAAATATTGGATCTCCATCGCTGGCCTGATGTGTTGAACTCAGCAGGAAATCTTCTGTTGGCTTCCCAGTGCCCAGCTCCTCTGAACGTGTTTTGTTCATTAACCCCAGAACCTTGGGAAGGAATAAGTGACTGCAATTATTAAACATTTGCTGCCTTCAATTTATCCCCCTTAAATTCTGCAGGGGCTTTAACAGCTCAGGAAAAAGTTTGCAAGGTGATGGAGCAGGACTCCATCTGTTCAGACTCATTAAAGGGAGCAGAGGACAGTTTGGAAAGGATGAACATTGAAGGCATTGTTATTATTGCTGAGCTTAATTACAGAGAGTGGGGACCAATAAATCCATCCACAGCCCGTACTGATTGCTCTGGGATTGCACACCTCGGCTCCAGGGCAAAGTCACAGCTGTCCCAGATGGGTGTGACCCACCAAGCCAGGCAGAACGCTGGAAAGGTGATATTGGCAACGGGAATGGCTGGGTTTGTTCCACATCCTGCTCTGAGGGGCTTGGAAAAGTCACTTTGGGATGTTCTCCATCTCAAGGGCCTCTGGAATGGTCTAGGTCACCCCCCTTCTCAAAGCAGGGTCTAGACTAATTCAAACAGCAATTAGAACGGCAATTAGAACAACAATTAGAACCTCTAGAACGGCCCAGGACCACGTCCATTTGGACCTTGAAGTCCTCCAAGGGCCATCTCAAGGGCCTCTGGAATGGTCTAGTTATACCCCCTTCTCCAAGCAGGCTCTAGACTAATTAGAACTGCAATTAGAACAGCAATTAGAACAGCAATTAAACAGCAATTGGAACCTCTAGAACGGCTCAGGACCACTTCCATTTGGACCTTGAAATCCTCCAGGGATGGAAGCTCCACAGCCCCTGAGGGAAAGCCATTGCTGTGTTTGAGCACCTCACAATAAGGAAGCTTTTCCTGAGGTTTAAATGGGATTCCCGTGTTCCAGCTTGTTCCCTTTGGTTCTCCTTCTGTCTCAGGGCAGCAGACGAGGATCAGGCTTTGTCCTCTCCACCCCCATCAGGTCCTTGGCCCCAGGGATGGGATCCCCTGAGCCCCCTCCAAGCTTAGAGGGTCCTGCCACCCCCTCACTCTCCTCACCTGACAGATTCTCCAATCCCATATTTATCTTTGTGGCCTGGGAACTTTTTTGGTGTCTGATGAATAAAACCTTGGACTTGGAATATTTCTAGGTTGCATTCAGGGAAGTAATTTAATTTCCCAGTTTATGGCTCTTTTCTCTACTTAAACACAAAAAAAGCATTAAAACTTTGTGTTAAAAAACCCCAAAATTTACATTTCTAGATCCAGTGGAGGGGAGGGTGGAAGGCCTAAGATCTGAATGGATCAGAGGAAGGGTTTGAAACTTTGGTTGTGGAAGAAAACCTTTGGCACCAACCAGTTAATTCAGATCCCAAGGAATTCAGTCTTTGAGGATCCCACTTAAACTCATAGCCAGGACAATGGACACTTAAAGATTTCTTTAAAAAACCCTCAAAAAACTACTGAAAAAACCTGCCTTGAGTCAATTAGATACTTGCAAAATTTCTCCCAAACTTGCAATAAACTCTTGATTAACCTGCCATTGTTACAAAGAGGGGATTTAGCCAAAATACCTTTTTTAGCCAATATTTAGTAAAATAGCTTTTTTAGCCAAACAAAGATTTCTCCTGTGAAACCAATAATTAGAGATGGTGATATATTTTATAATCACTTTGAACAGTAAGTAGATATATTCTACTGGAGTAATTTTACCCTTTCTATATAAAAAAAGAAAAAAAGAAAAAACGGTAAAAAAGTTGCAAAATTGAGTTTTATTTTCCTCAAAAGTGATCTGGGTTTATCTCCCCTGGAGGAACCAAATGCCTTAAAGACAGCCTGGATTGCTCCTCCAATTATAGCTGCTTTCCTAACTAATAGTTTTTAGATATTCCCCTTTAATGCTTTTTATGCCTTTTGAAAATGCCAGCAATATTGCTCATAAATCATTGTCCCTTCATTTAGCTCTCTGGGATTAATAAAATTCACTTTAATTACCATTCCAAGTGCCTGTGATCCTGCCTGGGCTGGGGTGGGGTTGCTCAGGGCAGCTCCTTAAAGAGCTGGGGTGAAGGTTGGGGTCATTAAATAGGGAAGGAGAGACTGGGAAGGGGATTTTTCTGTCAGGGGATATTCCAGCTTGCCTTGAGGAGCTTTGCTCTTTATCTGGATGCTTTTCTGGATAGTTTTCTTTGGGGATTTTCTCCTCAGTGCCTTCTCACTGCTGTTGGCTTTGCCCACAAAGCTTTGGAACAAGTGGGGGTGAATTAATGGTGCTGGTAACTCCCCCAGGCAATCCTAGAGGTGTGAATGCAGATATTCCAAATGCATTTCTTTCACGTGGAAATCAGTGTTTGGTGGTGGGAAGAACCAAGGTTGCAGGAATCAATGTTTGGTGTTACTGATCCTGTGGGATTTTGGCCAGTTGTGATTTCTGGAAGGATTCCCAAGCTCCATCCCTGCATCAATGGCTCCTCAGCCACCCTGATATCCACTGGAGTATAAATGCCATCATTTTATATCCCTGCTGTGCCAGAACAAACACAATCAGCTGTGCTGGATGTGACAAAAATCCTGATTTATGTCCCCGGGGAGTGGAGTCCAAATGGAGCCAGAGGTGAGGACAGAGTTGTAGCCTCTTGTGCAGCCCTCTCCACTCCCTCTTTAAGGAAAACTCCATTTCTGCAGCTGAATACCAAGGGGGGAAAAGCCTCTGTGTGTTTCATTTTTCTCTGCTGACATTTGGATGTGATTAAATTCATGGTGCTGCAGAGAAATATTGCCCAGCAAACCTCTCAGCCCAGGAAAGAGCAGGATGCTCTCCCAAAGCATCTCAGCTGCACTTCAGCAGAATTAGTGAAACACCTTCCCCTCTCACCTGTGAGTCACTTTTCCCTCTGTATGGGGCTCTTCTGTTGAATGTTGAGTTTCTTCTTTTTATTATTTGGTGCAGCAGCTGACGCCAGAATGATTTTTCCTTTTCTTTTCTATCCCTTTCTCCCAGCTCTGTGCACCCACAAGCATTGGCAGCAGGATTGTAATCCTGAGCCTGGTGCTCAGTGCTCTGGGAGTGCCCTGCAGGCCCTGAGGCTGAAGAGCCCAGAGCTGCAGAGCCAGGGACACCAAACATTCTGCTGGCTCAGGAAGCCAAGGGCCCCTGGCAGGACAGATTCTGGAAAGTCGAGCTGAGCCCAGCCCAGCCCCAGCATTGGGCTCCCTTGTTGGATCTGGGCTGTGCAAGGGCTGGAACTTGTGTGTGTGACTGATGGGTGTGTGCATTGTGTCACCTGGCTGAGCTGATGCATCCAACAGGATCCTCATTAAACCCCGAGCTAACGAGCCCCGACCCTCTCACCGTGCTCAGCTTCATTTCCCAACACCAGGAAAAGGCATCACAACAGGCAAAAACATCAACCCTGACACTTAGGACAGCCCTGGGAGTCTGATACAGGTGTGTGACCAGCTTACAATCAGTCATTTGATTTCTGTAGCAAATTGTTCCTGGGCTGTTGATGATCATTAGGAGGCTGATTGATATTTATAGTGACTTTAATTTTTTTAGAGGAAAAATATTGTGGTGACCCTTTGCATGTCTCACTTTCCCTGCAAGTGCTGCTTCTGGCATTTGAGCAGGCATTGAACCACTTTCTTCTCAATTCTGCCACAGTGGAAAAACACCTTAGTGAAAGACCAGTGCTGCTGGTTTGAGAACATGGACAGTGCCATGGCTGAAGCCTCTGGCTTTATTTCTTTGGCCCTTTTAAAATGTTACTGACACTCACAAGCACCAGGGGGAAGTTGTGATCTGAAGGGCAAAGAGCTGACTCAGTCACTTTGTGCTTGAACCCACCCCAAGAAGAAAACCACCTTCCAACCACCCTTATTAATCTATCTTGGACTGCCTGGTGATCTGGTTCTGCTCATTGTTCTCTCTTTTTGCCTTTCTTTGAAGGTTGTGTGAATGATTCTGAGTTGGCAGAGCTGTGTGTGGCCCCAGAGGTGCAAGGTTTGATTTTTCAAAGCATTCCTTATTTCCCAGAAATATTTAAAATAGTAGCTGGGATTGGTTATAAGATCTTGGAGTGATGTGGGCTGGAAGGAACCTCAAAACCCTCTCATTCCAGCCCTTGCCATGGGCAGGAACACCTTCACGAGCCCAGGGTGTTGTTTGTTATTGTATTAAAAGTCATTTTCAGAGTCACAAAGTGAGAAAATGAACGAGCTGGAAATAAGATCCAAGAGTTTCTGTGCTCATAAACTCCCTGCCCTCCATGGTCACCTTGTGAAGAGTTTCAGTGAATTCAGTGGAAATGCACAGGGAAGTTAAACAGACTTGTGAAAGTCAGGAACAAAACAATTTCTGTGTGTCCAGCTGGTCACTCTGAGGAACTCCACAGTCCCCTTGCCCTGTTCTGGGCAGAAATCTCCTCTCCCTTCACCTTTTCCCCCAGAAAGCATTAAGGAGGATGTGTGGTTTGGGAGAGCTGGGATGCTCCACGATTTGAGCTCTCTCCTTTGGTGACATTGGCAGAAGTCACAAAGCCACTTCGTTTTTCAGTGCATCCCATAAAATGCAAAGTGTGTTTGATGAGGAGCCACTTACCCCATTCTTTACAGCACGCAGACAGAGTTATGAGCTTGGCCAGCAGCTTCCTTGATGAAAGAATAAAGTAGATTTTTTTTTTTCCCCTTCCACTCTTTGAAATGGGCAGAATAAAAATTTTAATTACTTGTTTGTCTATAAATAATTCCGAGGTGCTATAGGTCATGCTCATACACATGCATACACGAGAGAGATGCAGATCTCGTGCCAGAAAACGGCTTCAGCCTCTCGCAGGTAGTAAATTTTCCATGGATTTATGGCCAGTGGTAGCAGTGCCCAGGCACAGAGAAATTGTGTGTCAAGGTGATCAGCAAAGGGCAGCAGGAAGAGGCTTTTCCCTCCTGGAAAGGCACCAGGGTCTCTCTCTTTTGGGAGATTTTCCTACAAAGAGGAAAAACTTATGGACAGAAATAAAAATTGTCTTATGGACAGAATTAAAAATTATAACCTCATCAGCCTAAAGAGCTGCTCACATGTCAGAGCCCAGTCCTGCAGCCATTTCTCACGCTCATCCTCCTCATCATCCTGTGCTGCTTCATCTCTCCCAAGTTCCTTTTTCCTGACAATTTGTTGCATTTTTTGGGCTGTTCTGTACTCTGTTTCTGTTTCTATCCCTGTCATCTCTCTTTGGAGTTGAAGTGCCAGGGAATTCTTGCCATGAGCCTTTGTGGGGT
>JAHLSL010000082.1:684894-710652 GCA_025920805.1 Petroica traversi | reverse complement strand
GAAGTGCCAGGGAATTCTTGCCATGAGCCTTTGTGGGGTTTTTTTTTTTGCATTTTTGGGGGGCTGTCCTGTACTCTGCATTTCTGTTTCTATCCTGTGAGCTCTCCTTGGAGCTGATGTGACAGGGAATTCTTACCATGAGCTTCGTGGGGTGCAGGTGATGCTGGGTTTTGCATTTAGAGTCGATTCCTTAGGAATGTCTGCCCAGTCCTTCCCTTCTCCCAGAATATTCCTGAATAATTACACTTATCCAGAAGCCCCGTGGCTGCCCCAGCCCTGGAAGTGTCCCAGGCCAGGTTGGAGCAACGTGGGACAGTGGGAGGTGTCCCTGTTAATGGTGGGGTGGGACTGGATGCTCTTTAAGACCCCTTCCCATCCAAACCATTCCGTGATAATTTACAAGATGGAGTGGGGAGGGATTTGTGGGAGAAATCAGCTGATTCTTGAACTCACAAATATTAACAGTGGGACATTTGAGGGAGGAGGAATGGGAATGGGGACAGGTGGTTGTCCCTAGCAACCCATGACGAGGAGCTGCCCAACAACATGGAATGAGTGGAGCTTTATTTCCTCAGGAATAAATGAGATCGAGTCATGTGTCAATTAACCTTAAGCCAGATAAGTGCCTGAGGATTAATTTATTAGATGGTGCTGGAATCTGGGAGGGTGCGGAGGATTTGGTGGAAACTATTTAAAGTGTAACTAATGCTACTTTTAAATATATATGTATTGATAGATAGATAACAGGAGTTGAAAAAATCCTTGTATTAGAAAATTAAACGTTTTCAAAGGAAAATAAGAGTTTCAGCATCACTTCCCAGCTGCTGGAAGACAAAGGAAGTTTCCAGAGGTGAAGGATCGTGCTAGCAGGACAGGATTCAGTGCTGCTGGGTGGTTTTTCTGCCCATTAGGGTGCTGATAATGCTATTGGAGCTCTGCACTGGCACTTGGGGCAGGATTTACCCCATGCCCATTGCTGTGATGCTCTGGGCAGCTTTTTCACACACAGAATCACCAGGTTGGAAGAGACCTTCAAGATCATCGGGTCCAACCCATTCCCCATCAGCTCAACTAAACCATGGCACCGGTGCCACATCCAATCTCTTTTTAGACACGTCCAGGGATGGTGATTCCAGCACCTCCCCGGGTAAACCATTCCAATATTTTATCACTCTTTCTGTAAATTTTTTTCTTAATATCCAGCCTATATTTTCCTTGGCTTTAGAGTGTGTCCTCTCGTTCTGTCAGTTGTTTTCCATAGTCCTGAGCTAATTCCCCTGGGTTTTCCAATCCCAGGGAGGAGCTGCTGGAAGGAATCACGGGCAATTCTCTCTGTTTACCCCTGTTTACCCTTTGGGGCGAAGTGCAGCCTCGGGAAAGGTAAATATTTCCTTTGCTCACCCTTGGCATTCAGGGGGACTTTTCTGAGGGACTGATGTGTGTGTGTGTGATTAGCTGCTCATGGCCTCCTAATTAGCTGAAATGTCATTTGCCTCCTTGCGTGTTCTGCCTTGTGTTTAATCCCTGGGAAGGAAAACACTGGGAAGAATCCAGCTGCCGTGGCTGAGCTGGGGCAGAGCTTCTCTTTCAGCTCGGCAAACTGTTTAAAATAGAAGAAATAATAATAGCAACGTTTATGTGCCACTTTTGTTCACTCCTAAAACCGTAAAAAGTGAATTTGAGGCTAATTTGTGACTCAGAACTGCTCCCATGGATAACCTTTCTCTTGTGCAAACACTGATTGGTTTGGTTGGTTGAGTTTTTCCCCCCCCACTTTGATGCATTTTTCATTTGAACATCTCAAAACCCTTCAAAAGTTCCTGCCCAGTTGTTCACTTGCAACTCCAACAAGTTCTCAGGTGGTTTTTTTCTATCTGTCCTCCACTTAAAGTCCTTCAGAACCCCAGTGCTTTGTGCTGAGGATCTAGAACAGGGTTAATATTCACCTTTCAGGGAGCCTCGTTGTCTGGCACCTTTAGCCCCCACGTTCTGCCCACTGATGCATTTCCAGTGCTTTTGTCGAGGAGAGGTCTTAGGGAAAGTTCAGATTTTAAGAAGAATTAAGGCCCTGAGCTCCTTCCAACCAGGACCCGGGTGTTACGGGAGGAAATGTTACAGGATCTGCTGTCACTCCATGGTCTGGTACACATTCATTTCCTCGGAGTTGTTTTGCCTCAGCTTCTGTTGTGTCAGTACCAGATTTAACCCATCCCTGGGCCCAGAAATAACACAGAAATGTCCAGAAATAAACCTTGATGCAGGCAAGGCCACCAGCTCTGTGCCATCACCCTTGGCACCCACTTAACCCTTTAACACCACGGGAGAAGTGGTTTTGTTCAGCTGGAGAAGCCCAAGGATGAGAGATGCCCTTCGATCACCCCTGTTACTCCAGGAAAAGCACAACAGGATTTTTTTTTTCCCCAAAAGTCCTTTCAAATTCTCCCCTAAATGGATTTCACACAGCTCAATAGACTGCGCTTCAGTGGCTGGAAATGTCGGAGTGATTAGGGAAAGCTGGCATTTTGCAGGCACTGGGAACGTGGCTGGGGCTGCACGACCTGGCCAGGAGTTCCAAATTTATCCTAAGCTTCTCAAACACTGTTTTTAGCCCACAAATGTGATGATTGTTTCTCCTGGGGTGCAGATTATGGGGGGGGGAAATGACCCTACTGACCTTACTCTGCTTTTATTGTGCATTCATGGCAGGTTCTGAGGAACCCAGCCCATGGAATTTACTTTGGGAATGAAAAACCTGGCTTCATACAGCTGTACTTCAGTATTTTCTTGCATTTCGATGATGTGCTGAGGTCATTATATTGATGTGGGCTCCATTTTACCTGGAAAAAGTTGTTTTCTGACCCAATCAGCAGCTCTCAGTCCAAACAACTGCTCCTGAGGCCTGTGCAGGATTTGTTCATTAGGAACAGGTTGAGCACAGCCTGGTTCAGTGAGGAAATGTGAGCTCAGGCCAATTTTGGGGGGACTGGAGGCCAAATGAAACACCTGAGCCATGTGCCTGGAGCTTCCAGGTGCTTTAAAAAGTGTTGGACATAAAATTCCTGTTAGAGCCAACAGAAAAGTGACCCCAGCGCCACCACAAGATGATTCGCACTTGTACACAATCACTTTAAAAAAAGAGAATAAAACCTTTCTCGAACCTCAGATGAATATCAAGTGAAACCAGCAGCTTGGCAGAAAATTAAGATATTAAAAGTGTTTCTTGCACCCAGCTGGTCATTTTATGATGCTGTCTCCTGGCAGATGCACCAGTTTGAAAATAATTCTGGAATAGCAAGTTCTTGACCCTGCTGATACTCTTGTTTTGGGTTTTTTTAAAAAATATTTTTCTTTTCCAATAAGGTTTACTAAGAAGAAAGTTCCCTCTTATTCTGGTTTATGATGCCTTGGTCGTTTCAGGCTGGAAGCTTTGTAGCTGATGGAGGAGCTGAGGCATGAAGGAGTTATCAATATTAAAAATACCCTTCAGTGACATCAGCGCCTTTTTGTTCAAGAAAAAAACCCTTCATTATTTGCTAGAACTGGCCAGACCCTGCACTCCTCTCTCCACGTGCCTGCTCTGCTGCCAGGCTGCCTTGACTGGGATTATTTTTCTTTTCTCGTGCATTATTTCTGTGATGAGCTGAGCAAAAAGGGATCTTCCATAAGGGAAAGGATATCTGAAGTCAGGTCCAGGAAAGAAAGTGGGCTCTGGGGTGTGGAAAACCCCATTTATTAAATATTTAAATTTCATTAATTATTCAATTAAAGACAATGCCATAAAATATCTCCCTTCCCACTGCAGCTCTGCCTTTGGAGCTGTCCTGCCCCAACAAGAACTGAAATCTGCCTGAGGGGCAGAGCAGGGGATGTGAGAGAGCTCGGGATGGATCATTACTGCCCAAGTAAGCATAAAATATCCCTGTATTTCCCCACAGCTCTGCTTTGGGAAAATAAAAACTGCCTGTTTCCCCCTATTTACTGCTGTGGGCTCGTGGAAATCACCGATTACAAAGTCAGTCATAAGGAAGTTAAAGCCTGAGTGCTGCTGTGGGATTAAAGCAAATATGGAAATTATTCTACAAGGGACTGTTCCCACAGCCCTGGGACAGGTTTGCATCCCGTGACTGACCAAACATTGCAGCTTTATTGCCCACCAAGGTGGGAATTTGGGGATGTTTCCTGCAATTTCCTTTCCAAAAAGCAGCTTTTGTGGGGTGGGTGAGGGGTGGACCCTCCCAGTGCCTCTCCTGAGGGATGGAAGTGATGCTCTCACCATCCCAGACCAACAGGTTTCATTTGTGTTTTTTTTCCAACGGAAGGAGGGGGCTGGAAAGGTGAGCAACTGGAAAAGAGCTGATTCCCATTTTTCTTTTTAACAGCCACCCAGGCCCAGATTCATTGGCAGTGCTGAGCCAGGAACTCACCTTGGAAATCACGGTGACACTTTATCTGTGCCCTGGGAATGCAGGGAACCAGGGCGTGTGGCCCAGAGCTCTCCTGAATAAATGCTGCACCAGATGAATTTAAAAAAATCATAAAAGAGTTCCTCAGCTGGTCTGCTTGCTGGTTTATTGTGCAGATGTCAGCAGATGAGATTGATTTTGTAGAAAAAACCCTCTCAAAACATCCATGGGGTCAGTTTTTTGTGTTGTGGTGACATTGGGTGCATTGATACTTCTGCTTTGAGAAGGTTTGGGGCAGATTTTGAAATATTTCAGTGGTAACATCATCAGGCAGACACAAACGTTCCCCATTTGCCTTTAACCTCCCTTCTGGGTTGGTTTTTCCAAGAGCTGTGGTCACGTTCCTGCTCTGGGTGTGAAATGCAGAATTCAGCACTGGAGGCTGGAGAGCTGCAGCTCCTGCACAGAGCCCTGAGCTCTTCCCAGCCTCCTTCCTAAGAAAATTCCAGCTCCTAGGAGGGTGGGAATGAGCCCACTTCTCATTAAATCATGGCAGGTTATACCTGTGCTTGATCCAGAGATTTTGGGTTTTTTTATTCTAAAAATCATATCCACCTCTTAGATCTGAAGCAACTTCCCTGATGGCATTCAGAATACTTGGGAATAGTTCAGAATACTTGGGAAAAGCCACTAATTTGGGGCAAGAATGGCAATTATGCTCCTGTGAGAGCAAAAGGGACTGGTTTGCTGCCTTGCTTTATTGGATGACCGAGCAATTCATTATTTGTGTAGGAACCTTATTTTCCATTGCTGGCTGGTCAGCCAGTCAGGACTGTAAATCTAATTAATTTGAATACATGAGATTGCAAGAAACAGTGTTTTTCTTTGGGTTCACAAGTAAGAAATAATTAGCCCACAAGAACTTCCGTGCTTTGGAACTCAAACCTTGGCAGCCCCGCACCTCTAGGCAGGGGTGGGAAGTCCAAGAAGAGAATTTGATGATTAAAAATGGATTTCTTGCTTCTTGGACGGTACCAAGAGCTCAGCTCAGTTTGTTCAGAGAGAGCATCTGCCTCCCTGCCTCATGAGATGAGGAAAAGGCAAATAAAAACAGGAGAAGGAGCCAATCCAGCTCCCCACAAGGCTCCCATTTTGCCAAAAGCTGCTGTTCCTCCTGTTCTGTGGTGGCTGCAGCTGGGAGTGACCCCACTGGAACTGCAAATATGGACCAGGGACACCTTCCTGCCAGATCTGGACATGGTGAAGCTCTTCAGACAGAGGGATGGATGGGCAGAAGTGGTGAACCCCTGAGGGGGAAAAATAAGTGGCAGAGAAAGTGGAAAAGCAACGTCCTGCCAGCTTTTAATATTATCTGTGCATGAATGGATGCGATCAGTTCACAGAATCAGAAAGTGCTGAGTTAGGAGGGACCCATCAGGATCAAATTCCTCACAGGACACCCCCAAAATCCCACCCTGCGCCTGAGAGCGTCACCTTGGTTTGAGGTTGGCAGAGGATTTTCAGTCTTAACAAAAAAATCATTAAAAAAGTCTTTGGCTTTCTGTGATTTTAGGTAGGATTCTTGTTCTGAGATGTGCTGGAAGTCTTGACATTCCTCCAGAAGGGCTCACGTGTGCAGGAGTGCCAGGAATGCCAAGATTCAGATCCTGGCAGTGCTGCCAAGACACAGCAGGAGGACAAGGTCGATTTTCAGCGTGGTTCAAAAAGGAGGAGGAAAACAATATGGGAAGGGCACTTCTGAGACAGAAAACCTGGGCCAGAGAGGAGAAAAATCTGTGTTTGGTTTCTTCTGTCAGCAGGAGCTGCCTGTGGATTCCAGTCCTTGGAATGAAACCCTGTGTTCCTGGTGTTGGAGAGGCTGTGTCCTAAGGCAAGGAAAACAGGCACTGGTCAGGAACGTGGAGCCCAAATTCCTCTCTGCTGTAGGAATCCTAAAAAATTCTGAGAACAGCCCAGAAAGGCCATTTTTGCAGTGCTCAAACCATTTAAATCTCTCCAGCAGACATAGATTCCTGGGAAAACAGGAGCATGGACATGGGACTGATGGTTCCCAGGCTGACAGGAATAAAAACTGTGTTTAACTCACCTTGAGTAAAAAATGCAGTCACATTCATACAAATTTACTTCCTATAACACATTTCAAGGCACAGAATGGCCCTGTTGGCATGTCCTACAAACCCTAATGAAATTTGGGATGAACCAGCAAATATTTTGGCATTTTTATGGTAGGAATCTTTCACAGTGGGGTTTTTTTTTATTTTTCTTTTTTCTTTTTTCTTTTTTTTTTTTTTGGTTCCTTGAGACTTGGAAATTAATGTTATTAGAGTTCTCAAAGAGAACAAGTGTGGGACAGCCACAGCTCCTGTTGCTCAGCTTTGATTAAAGCCTCTTCATGTTTATTTTGGAGAGAATCACGAGGCTTTTGGGTCTTGCTAAATATAAATGGGATGACTCAAAGGGAATGCTGAAGTCCAGATTTGGAGCTATGAATCAGGAGATGCTTTGAGCACTGTCAAACCCCACTTCAGATTCACCAAGCTGCCAGCAAATGTAAACAACAAAACTGAACAAAGCCTCGTGTTTGGGGCTGTATTTTTAGGCAGATGAGGCTTGGAGAGAACCCTGCAGGCATGGGAGGGATTTAATGCTGCACTCCTTAATAATTCCTTTGTGTGTGACTTTTCCCCCCCAAAATTTGGACGTTTGCTTGGCTTCTAAGGAGATGGACTGATATTCACACATTAAACTGAACACTGACCTTTGCCTGCCCATCCCTGCAGAACTTTGGGCCTTTTAAAGGTATTTAAACATCTAAAAAACACTTGGACATAAAGTTCATAGAATTCCAGGATGGTTTGTGTTGGAAGGGACCTTAAATCTCCTCCCCACAGGCAGGGACACCTTCTCCTAGACCAGGTTGCTCCAAGCCCCAACCTGGCCTGAAGTTGTTTGGTTTTGCTGGGGTTTTGTTGCTGAAGGTAATTGTACTCATTTTTATAATCTGGAGGTGGTTTGGAAAATCCTGAAGAACATTAATTCCCACGTTTAGGCAGGTGGGCGCCTTCAGAAAACTCTTCCACAGAGAATCTGCTGCTTTGTACAGCAGGAAGAAAGATTTTAAACTCCAAACCAATCCCACATCTGTTTGATTTCTGGTGTCAATGTGTGTGATAATCGCACAGATAATTCCCAAGAGTGTTTATTCTAAGTCTGATTTTTAAGCCATGTTTTCCCCAAGGATTCCATTCTTTTGGCTAAAGCTACAATTTGGTTTTAGCTTTAAAATGCTATCATTTTTGTCTGGCATTATGTGGGCACAGAAATATTGATGTAGTTGACCACAAGTGCTAAAGAGAGAAAAATCCATTTTGTAGTCAGAGCTGAGTGGGTGAATTCACAAGCTGAAGATGCCTCACTCAGGTGGATCCTTTTAAAAATGAACAAATTGGTAAATGTTGATGTACCTATAACTTTTAAGGAGAGAAATTGCATGTTGGTTTTGTTAAAAGTCTTTTTATTTGTGGTGCTACTTAATTAAGGTGAATTTTTCATTACAAGGAAAAAAATATCCCTTTACAAATAGGCAGTAGAATATTAGATGAAGTTCATCCTGTACAGAGGGAGGGACTCAGGATATTAAATATGAAGAATCACTGTTCTGGATGCCTGAATTTCCCATTTATTGCCTCTGTCCCAGAGTGGGATTCTCATTTTCCTGTAGCCCTAAGAGGCAGGAGGTGCCTTTCTGCTCAAAAAGTATTTCTTTAATTTCTCAAAAAAGGATTTGTGTTTCTGCTTTTCCACTGCTGGGCCTAAGACAATTCCTGTCAAATTTCCAAAGGGAAGAGAGCGAATCCAAGTGCTTTCCATCACAAATGAAACCTGTATTGACTCTGAAGCTGGAAATCCTAATCAAGTAGAGTGCATTATCAAGTCTGATAAATCTTAACAGACCTTCTAATCAATAAAGCCTGCAGGGTGTGCCAGAGCACACAGCCAGCTCAGGAAATACGATTTTCGGGAAAGGCACAGAATTCCTGCACGTTTATTTAGGATGAGTACCTGAGTTATGGCCTTATCGCTTTATGGAAGGGGTTTAAGCTGTCTCTGAGCTGAAATCAGGGAGGTTTTCATCCCAATTTAGAGGGGTTTTTTTCAGCTGTCATAGTCCAGGGGTCCCACAGAAAGGAGGGCCTGTGCTGGTTGGATCAGATGTGTGTGCATGGGGAGATATTCCTGTGCTCCATTCCTCACTTTTCCATGAGTTCATCCCTTTGCCAAAGTCCCAGGAAGAGCTGAACCTCACAGACTCAAGGCCTGAAAAGCCACTGCTGTCACTTTGCAGCTCCGGGGGCTTTGGGCTGAGCTGAGCAGAGTTTTCCATGCCCTCAGCCCTGATATTTTTGGCAATCCCTTCATTCCCACTGCTGCTTACACATCCCAACAGTTTGGCCACCTCCAGGAGCCTTGGAACCTGGTTTTGGGATTTGGGGATGTGGATGAGAGCCCCTGCTGTGGGGGACAACAGACTTTCCGTGGAATGCTGGTAATTCCAAAGTTGTGGGTTTGATCCCCAGATCCCTCAAGAGCTGATCCTCATGAGCCCCTCCCAACTCAGAATATTCCATGGAAGTTGTGTTTTGGGAACAGGCATCTCAGGCTGTTCCAAGGGGTATTTAGAGGGTATTTGGTGTCCTTGTCAGCTCCATATGGGATATTCCTGAGGAGGCCAAGGTTCCTGGGGCTGCAGTGGATGCTCTGAAGCCTTTGGTGGGTTTGGTGCAGCTCTCACCCCACATCCCCGGGGCAGTTGCAGGAAGAATCGTTCCCTGAACTCAGGATGCAGCAGGGAAAGCTACTTTTACTTCTCTCCACTGCACATTTATTAAATTTCCAGCCTGAAAAGCTCTCCCCTTGCCAGGATTCCTCTAAAGGAGAAGGACAGGCTTGGCAGGCTGCTGAAATCCTGTTTCCCTTGGCAGGGGGAAGCTGAGTGCTGCCTGTGCCCCGAAGGCAGACACTGCTCAATCCCCTTCCTGGGGCTGCTGCTTTATTTCCATGAGGGCTCAGGACCGAGCAGACACTGCAGACGAAGATATTTCAACCTCTTCTTCTCCCTTCACTCGGGGAAATTACATTTTGCTGTGTAGTTTTTAATCTGTTGGTCGGGCCCGTACAAAATGACAAGTGAGCGTGATTTAATTTTATGATAGCACTGCATTAGATGACCACTTTATGTTGCTGTAAAAGAGGGATTTGGAGAGGTGGCGTGCTCTGCTCTTCCACATTCAATATCCTTGTTTCCTGGAGTCTGACAATAAAATCCTAGAAATGTTAAGAGCAGCTTTGCTGCCGAGGCCTGGTTGCCCATGTGGATGTATTTGGGAAGTCACAGGAGCACTGAGGCTTTGGCATCATTTTTTTTGGGATTTATCCAAATGTTCTTCTCTCTGGTGACCATGACAGGACCCAGGGAAGGGCTGGAGCTGGGCCAGGGCAGGTTTAGGTTGGATTTCAGGGAATGTTCTTCCCCCAGAGGGTCCTGGGCACTGCCCAGGCTCCCCAGGGAATGGGCACAGCCCCGAGGCTGCCAGAGCTCCCAGAAATGCCCAGGGTGGGATTTTGGGGTGTCTGTGCATGGCAGGGGTGGATCAGAGGACCCAGGGCTCCCTTCCCACATGGGATCTTCTCTGATTCCATGAATGGCCACCAGGCCCAACTGGTTTTTCCCACCTGAGGTTCCACATCTCACACGTGCCGTGACCAGCCAAGGTCTGTTGATTCTGTTGTTTTTTACTAATCCTGGTACAAATTCATTGTAAGGAGGGAGTGGCAGCATCTTCCCTCGGCATTGCAGCGGGGCAGGGGATTAAACACCGGGAACTGTTGGACACACCCACACCAGGAAAAAACACAGCAAACCAGGGTTTGTTTCTGACTTTTGAGTGGAAGAATGTCTGTTCTACAAATCAAGCATGACAGAGTTGGAGTCACTGATTTTTTATCTTGATAGAACTGAGTTAAGGAAGATCTGGTACTGCTGTGTATGACCCTGGGAAAACCTTGTTTAGAAAACCATTTACAATTCCAGGCACTTGCATTCAAAGGAGACAAACAGAAACAGATGCAGAGCAGAGGTTTTAAGGTTGAGGAAATGATTAACAAGGGATTGGAATCCTCCTGTTTCTTTGTCTTCTCCCAGCAGGCTGGGGAGTGCAGCAGGTGGGTGTGCACAGGGAAAAAGAAGGAATAGGAAAAAATTAAAGCTGAAGTTGGCATGAACTCACACGGACAAATCTGGATGTGAGAACTTTCCTTCTCCTTAGAACAGGCTCAGTATTAATCTCAAATGGTACAGGAAGGGTACAGGTGAAAATTCACTAGTTTGAGGATTATGGTTTATTAAACTTAATTTAAAAATAATTAAATAAACCCTAACCATCCAAACAAGAGGAGTAACATTAAGATTATAATCTTGCCATTGTGCTCTCTATTTTAATTAATGAACAAATTAAGTCTTCTCTGTTTTAATTAATCAGCAAATTGCTTTGGTCTTTCCCAGAACAGGGAAATTGTGTCCTTCTCACAGGGAGTCGATTTAAATAGCCTCATATCCAAGAAGGAATTCAAGTGACCAACCAAACCTTCCCAGCATTCCAGGAATTCTCAGTTCCAGCCTCATCAGCAAAGGTGGAAGAACAGGGATTGGCCTTGCTCTGATTCCAGGAGCAGCCAAAAGCAAGGAAAGGAAGGCAGTGCCATTAAATGTCCCCGCTGTCCTGTCTGCCATCCCACACCTCAGATTTCTGGAAAGCTGCTCCATTTCCACAGCTCTTGGTTGAGGTTTAGGAATTAAATCCAACACCTTCACGTTGAGACTCGTGTTGTTTTGGGCAGTTTTGCTGCCAGGTTTTTAATGGACTCTCAATAAAGTCACCCACCTGTGTTTTGCTCCTCTGAAAAGTTGCTCATGGTGCTCCTTCACAGCCCTGCTAAAATAAGTTTGAATTCCTGCCTGGTGTTGAATGGAAATGTGCACTCCCTCAGCCAGCAAGGACACTTGTGTTCATACAGAATTCATGAGTGCATGTTAAACACTGCTATAAAAGGACATTTCTTGTCTCCAGCTAAATTGACAGCCCGTCTTTCAATATCAACTCCTCGTTCTTGGGAAATCAAGACATATGATTGTCTCTTTTTTTTTTCAGCTAAGTAAAAAAGATTTCTTTTTAATGTCTGAGTGAGTGAAAATCTCTGCTATTTGCTGTGATGTTTCCTTTCAAGAGGCACTGCTTTGTTTTGGTGGATAACTATTGCTTTTCCCTTTGCTTGTCTGCCTTAAAAATTTCTGTGGGTACACACAGCTGTGATGAAGCTTCTTTCCTTCCACTGTCACTCAGAGCTTTTTTAGCAAGAGTTTTGTTTAGAGCTGAAAAATCACAGCAGTGAAAAGTTGCCTGAAGAAAAAAAAATTGGAAGGTAACGTGCTGTAGTGAGCAGGAGTGTTTTCTTTTCTTTGGTTTTTATCATAATGAATTAAGCTGGGCTTTTTGTACCCAGTTGTAACAGGCAGGGAAACAAGAGCTGGACAAACTGAGGCTGAAGGAAAACAGAGAGGTGGGAGGTGACACTTTTCATTCCATTCATCCATTTCAGTTGTCTCAGTCAGTGACTGAGGAGTTCATTGATGCCTTTCACCCGCAGTTTTGTGTCTCCTCACCAAGGTTATTTGTTCCACGTGGTGTCTCAGCAGGTGCCCTGGGAATGAGCAGGAATTTTCACCTGACAGCCTGGCCTTGGACACTTCCAGGGATGGGGCAGCTCCAGCTTCTCTGGGCAGCCTGTGCCAGAGCTTTGCCCTCCCAGGGGAGAATTTCATCCCCAAATCTCACTCAAATCTCCTCCCTCCATTCCATACCACTCCTTGTCCCCTCATTGCACATCCTGCCTGCAGATCTTTGGAGAAGGGGACACTCTGCAGGGCAGGGATTTGTTACCATTTACAGAACAGGGGACTCTGTGCTGCCAGAGGAGCAGAAGTTCAGATCAGTGGCAAAACCTATTCAGAAAGAATTTATTCTATTTTAACTTCTTTTTTTTTTTTAGTGCTGGCATGAACAGGAGCACACCCAGACCCTCCCAACAATAAAGAGAGTGACTGGAGGTGAGAATCAGAATCTTGTCTCTCAGTCCCACCCCTCTGGTTCTTGTTGCTGCCGTTTAAAATGGCACATCCTCACATTGCAGATCCTGGGATTTCAAGGCAAATATTGCTGGAAAATATACCCAAGCTGGTGACAGGAGGAGCAGCAGGCAAACTCCAGGTGGGATTTGAAAGGATTTGAGGAGTTTTAGGCTCAGCTCTGAGCTCCCACCCTGAGCAGACACAGCACAGTGGGAGCAGCACAGGTTCCTGGGTGGCTTCCTCACCTCTCAGCACTGCCCAGCTGCTCAGCTCCAGCCACGGGGAAGAGCTGGAAGGGATTCATGTCAGGCAAATACAACACTGAAAGAGCAATCTGAGACCAGGAGAAATTCCTAAACTCCTCCAGCCTCTGCATGCTGAAATTTGGTATCCTGATCCAGGTTTCTTTCTGTTCCACTTTGGTGGAACACAAAGCCCTGGCAGCGTTTGCACTTTCAAATGGCATCTTCTCAAAAGCAGACTTGAATTTTTTCCGGTGCTGGGGTGAAACTGGTGGAGATAATTCCCTTCCCTGAGCTGCTCCATGTGCATATTTAAATCAGGAATCTGGGGGACTCAGTCAGACTGGAAACCTGCCTGAAGAACCTGAAACTTGTGGTGTTTTACAACCTCTTCTCCTTCAATATCCCCAAGAAGTCAGAGAAGAAAGACCTGAACAATTTGGCAAGGCTCACCACATGTATTTCACCTGCATGAGGAAGGATATTCCAAAGGAAATTTCGAAAGGCTCTCCAATCTCCCAGGCAAATCAGAGAGTATCACAGAAATATTTGCGTCCCTAAATAAAAAAACAAATGTGCTATAATACCTATGTACCACAGGATGGAGTTACAGACTTAACTTTAGATTTGCTTGCCTTTTAACCTGTTAATGTTTGTTTTAATGTGTTTTGACAGTTTATTTTATTTTCAAACGCACTTTGCTTGCAGTAGAGGTGTCCAAACGTTTTGGAGAGGATCCTTCCACCCTGCCAAGGGCAGAACAAGGTCACACCAGGCACAAATCCTGCCTGTGCTGAGGATCAGGCTGGACATGGAGCTTGTGCCACTGCTCGGAATGTTTGAATCTGCTGTGATTCAGTGTTCAGCAGAGATCCCCCTTTTCCAGAAGTCACAAATTCATTCAGGTTGGAAACGACCTCCAGGATCATCCAGACCAAAGTCCAGGCAAGCCCTGGATGCCCCCAAATCCCATCAAAAGGTGCCACATCTGCCTGAGTTCTGAATCCCTGCCAGGGATGGGGACTCCACCCTTTGCTGGGGCTCTGTTCTGATGTTTAACAGCTCTTCCAGTGAAATGTTCTCCCTGATATCCAACCTCAGCCTCCCTGGCACAACCTGAGCCTTGTTTCTTGCAGTGCTCTGGAATGGAACCCTCCTGAAATCCCCACTCTGAGCCGAGGCACTGGAGCTGAACGTTCAGGGGGTGCTGGCACTGCAAAACACCCCGGATTGCAGCTGGGATGGGGAGAGGCTTCCCCAGGATTCATTTCCAGGCAGCCGAGCTCCCCCGCAGCAGGATTAGCATTCCTCAGCTTCCCTGGCTGTGGAAAGGTGAGAGGATTTGATTACAGGCTAAAAACAATTAGGAAAGTGAATCTAGGAGTGTTTGCAAAACACTTGGAAACCTCCAGATTGTGGAGTTGGCAGAATTAATAATTACCATTCCACCAGGCTGGCACTTCCCTACCTATCAATCCACACAGAGGAGCACTGGGGGGAATTCCCTGGGGGATTTTTGGAGCAGAGCTGCTCCAGGAGAGGTGGGCAAAGCTGCTGTTGTGTGGCAGGATGTGTAACCCCCTCACTTCTCACCCCCCAGTTTCTTCACAAATATAATTGAAGTTTTACATTTGCCAAAAAAAAAAAAGGCTTGTCTTCAGTTTAAAGTACTTAAAAATCTAAAATTATAATTCAGGCTTTAGTAAATGCACTTAATTAAAAGCTAATAAAAACCTTGTTTAGTGCTTTATAATTTTTAATTTTTTTTAATCCCCAAAGATTAATTTCAGAAAAATATGGCTGTGTGTAATCATGAGAGACGGTTATTCTGAGAGAATTTGAGCTCTGCTTTTCCTCTTGATATATATTTTCTTTTTTTCATTTCCATGCAGTGTATAAATAAAATATTAAGCCGAGCCTTGGATGCTACACTGTGCTAGAGAATTAACATGGCAACCTTGACTTTGTGAGCTTCTGGACAAGAGTATCCTCATAAAATCACTGAATAGAGAGAATCTTTATTTCCTGGAGCTGTTTTACCTTGGTCTCCTGCCTTGCCAGCTCTCCCAGAGCGAGGAGAGGCAGATGGGGCCAATACCTGGCTGAGGACTGGGGAAGAAATTTGCTCTGCTGTGTCCCAGGTCAGTGCTGGGCTCTGGCAGCAGGGAGGGGACTGGACATCACCCTCAGGGTGTCACACAGGCCTTTGGGCAGGGATCCAGGATGTGAGGAGCTGGGGAAGAAGAGAAACACAGAGCCTGGACCACGGGAATGCCAGACACTGCCCTCTGCCTCATCCTGGTGTTCCCGGTGTTCTTCCCAAGGGATTCTTCCTGTCAGCCCTCACCAGGCCTGGCAGGACCTGCCCCTGGCACAGAGGAGCTGATCTGTCCTGTCCATCAGCTGCTGTGACAGCTCTGGCCACTGTCCTGCCCCTGAGAACGGGAGAGTTAACCCAGAATTAACCCAGAGTCAACCCAGGCTGGGCTTTGTCCTCCCCATGAGAACAGGAGAGTTAACCCAGAGTTAACCCAGAGTTAACCCAGAGTTATCCCAGAGTTATCCCAGAGTTAACCCAGAGTTAACTCAGAGTAAACCCAGAATTAACCCAGGCCAGGCATTGTCCTCCCTGTGTGAATGGGAAGGTTAACCCAGATTTAACCCAGAGTTAACCCAGAGTTAACCCAGGCCAGGCTTTGTCCTCCTGGTGTTAATGGGAGCGTTAACCCAGAGTTAACCCAGAGTTAACCCAGGGTTAACCCAGAGTTAACCCAGAGTTAACCCAGGGTTAACCCAGAGTTAAGCCACAGTTAACCCAGGCTGGTCATTGCCCTCCCCGTGTGAATGGGAGAGTTAACCCAGAGTCAAGCCACAGTAACCCAGGCCAGGCTTTGTCCTCCTGGTGTGAGAGTTAACCCAGAGTTAATCCAGAGCTAACCCAGAGTTAACCCAGAGTTATCCCAGGCCAGGTGTGTGTCCCTAAAGGAGCTTCTCTGTCTCCAGAGGGGTGACATCCCTGCTGACAAGGGACAGCTTGCCTTGACAACAAGATTTGGGGAGATTTGCTGCAATTTCTGACTGACAGACATTTCACTTTACAAACCCTAACAGTTCAAACACAAACTTTCACAGAGGCAGGAATCTTCTGCACACCCCCTGCAAAGGTGCAGGGCTTTTCCCTGAAGTTTGGACACAAATTTTGTGGTTACTTTTCCAGAAACTGAGGGAGAGGACTCCATCATCAGTTTGGTGCTAAGTTGCATGGACTCCTAATCATTACTACTTCTTTGCTAGCTGTCATATAGATACCTTTTATCTACAGTAGTTCTTTTTGTTTTATCCTGCATAGTAAGTAGCCTATTTAAAGTCTTACACCTGTTAATCTTGTGTCTATTCAAGAAATAATTCATTTTGTAACAGACCTGATCAGCCATTCTTACAAATATGTGAGTGAGAGCCATTTGGGGTGCAGGCCACCTCAAACAGAGCTACTGCCAGAAATCTGAGCCAAAGGCAGGACTTGTCTGAGCTCTCATTCCAGTCCTAACATCAGGAGAGATCTCCATTCAATAGCAACAATGGAATGGCTGAAGCAAAAAAAATAATCTGATTTTATTTCTCACATCACCTTGTATGAACCATCTCACTTCAACAGTTATTTTGTCTGGTTGTGGACCCCAGAGCCCTTTCAGGTATTGGGGTAGGAGCCTAAAACCCCTTAAATATTTCACTGTTCTTAGTAGCTTGCTTGGTCTCAACCTGAATTTAGGGATAGGGCCATAGGTTATGGCAACCCTTAAGATGATGGCAATGAACATTTCGATTTATAAACACCCAGGTGGGCCCTGAGTGGAGATAAAAGTCTTGATCACTTGTTCTGTTAATTGGGCTGTGCCTGTGATTGTATTCAGTCTCCCTGTCCTCCCCCAGCTCCACTTGTGCCCCATAAAATTATTTTCTGCCTTCTGCTGTTTTGTGAGTGCTTCCAGGATAAGAAAAACTGATTTTCAGGGGCTCAGTCTGCCTTTGGGACACTTTCCAAGCTGTGTTGTCGTTGTCAGCCTGTCTGTCCTGTGCTCTGTGCTGCTGGCAAGGCTGCAGGAGCACAAGTGACATTTCAGCCCTCTTGGAAAATGCCTCGTGGCTGGGACACATTTTTGGTTTTGGTTTTATGGGAGTACTAGATTTAGAGAGCCTGTATTGACAAATGAGGGTGTCCACTTGCTAAAATGAAGTGATGTGACTGTTCCTCTGGGGGTGAGGAGCAGGTGTCACTCAGTTCCCTGATTTTTCAAAGGCTTTAAATACTGAAAATGTTCTGGCATCCAGAAACCTGCAGTTAATGGCACTCTAGGAGGAAAAGGGGTATCATGGAGAAAATTATGGAATTATTCTGGTGTGTAGCTGGTACAAATGAGAGCAAAACCTCTCCACAAATAACATCATTATATGGATATTACTAGAATATTTTTTTTTTCTAAGCCACACCTACCCAAAGGTATCTCCAACTTTGGCTGTGATGTGTCGGATATTTCCAACCCCAAGGAGGGGTCAATTTTCCCATGGAAAAATATGTCTGACTCAGGTCAGGATTTATCTAAGTCCATGTAAAGAGCTTTTTCCCTGCCTTTAGCAGGATATCTATAAGAAAAATCTCTTTCTTCCACAGGTGATTTTAGATCATCATCTGCTAATAATGGGCTCTGTCCCCTTCCTGCAGCAGGTGACTGTAAAGCTGCCACCAATCATTTGGCTTTACAGCAATAGCAATTATACAAGGGGTTTTTATGATATTTTGAATGCTGTGCTAGCAGTGTGGGATAAATTAACCTCAGCCAGAATTATGCTGGCTGTATATTCCATTAATATTTGGGATCAGGCAGCATTTACAGCAGAATTGCATCTGCAGGGGTTGTTCTGGGTGTGACAGAAGAGGTGTCTGTCCCAGCTTGGACACTCCCAGGGGTGCAGCAGCCACAGCTTCCCACCAGGGCCTTCATCCCCAGGAAAGAATTCCCAGTTTTACACTGATTTCTCTCTGATTAAAAAATATTTAAGTGTAATTCTTTATGTTCTTTATAGCGTTTAAAATACATGCTGGGTTTTGGGGAAATATTGAGAATTTCCTTTTTTAGTGGTACTTTCGGCACCTGGTGTGTTGCTGTGGGCCTGAGAAGAATTCCAAGGGCAAAAAAAAAAAAAAAGAAAAGAGAAATTGCAACATTTGTTTTTTGCTGATCAGTGTTAAATCAGAATCAAGATAATCAAAAGGTCTGATTGGGAGAAGAATGTGCTTAGGTTTAAGCAGGTTCCAAAGAAACTTGAACCCAGGCCTGCCTTGAATTTTCTACTGAAAGCTGTTGGTGAAAGGGACATTTCCCAGCTAGGAAATGAAAAGCTTTTTGAAGTATGGAGAAGTAGCAACACCAAATAAAATAAATTAATGTAGTGACATTTGCAGGAACCCATTTACAATTTTCAGTATAGAATGAGTATAGAAGGTGAATGTTTAACTGGGGATACAACACAGTAATGTGGCTGTGGACTGGAGCACATGGAGTACAAAACCCAAATAAATAGGAGGATTCCATGTTAAAAGTGAGGATATTTTCATTTCTCAGGTGAAGTTGTGCCAAAGCTCTCAGTGTGTGATAACCCAGAGGAAGGGACACTTTTGCTCTGCTGGATTTACTTAAAATCAGACTGGACAGCAACTTTTGGGTCAGTGTCCCGAGTCACATTTCTGTGACAGGCCATGGCAAGGGAAGCTGGATGTGTGTCTCAAATCTGTCTGATTGTGGAACAATTAAAGGGAGAAAAATTCCACTTGGAGGCTTTATAGGAAAATGTTCTTAAGGAAGGGATACCTGGAGAGGTTTGTGCAGAGCTGGGTGACACACAGAGGGTGACACAAGTCCTGTCCTTGTTCCTCACCCTCCTCGTCCCAAGGAAAGCTGGAGGTTTTGCTTTCCTCCAGCACAATCCCCAGCTTTGCTGTGTTTTGCTGTCTCAGTGACTGGAGCTGTGGGACAGAAGCACAGGGAGAGCACGGAATAAAAGGGATGTTTATGAGCCACGCAGCAAACAGCAAACTCCATTTCTCCCCCGGTGGAAATTAAATAAAAACCTGTGCTTGAGTCAAACTCTGCTCTAGGGCAGCCTGGAGGAGCTGCATCCCAAAGCTCTGGAGCTGCCCTGGCTGAGTTTGGGCCAGGCAGGGCTCAGAGGAGGCCAGGCTGTGCTCAGAGAGGGAATGAGGGCCAAGGCCAGCAATTAAAACAGGAAATCCCACCTCAATATAAGGAAGAATTTCTTATATTTCTTGTATTTCTTATATTTCTTTCTTATATTTCTTGTATTTCTTGTATTTCTTGTATTTCTTGTATTTCTTGTATTTCTTGTATTTCTTGTATTTCTTGTATTTCTTGTATTTCTTGTATTTCTTGTATTTCTTGTATTTCTTATATTTCTTGTATTTCTTGTATTTCTTATGTTTAATTTCTTATATTTTTTATATTTCCTTTCTTATATTTGTTATATTTCTTATATTTCTTATGCTGAGGAAGGCAGAACTGCCCAGGGAGGATGAGGAGTCTCCCTCTCTGTTGGAGAGACATCCCAAGCTCAGCTGGGCTTGTCCCTGTGCCACCTGCTCCGTGTGACCCTGGGGTTGGACTGGGTGATCCCTTCCACCCAATTCTGGGATTCTGAAAGGTTCTCTCTCTCCACAGCAGCTGGGGAGTGAAACCCTGATTTTTCCTCCTGTGTATCCTCTCTGGCAATACAGCCTGACACGGAAAAGGAGGGAATGTGGAAGGATGGGAGCCCCAAACCCAGCTGGGGTTGTTAAAACGGAGAATTTCAGTTGTGTTTCCCTGTAACAAGTTCAGAACACTCTGAAATGCCCCTATAAAGCTGCCTGTGGGATGACAGCAATATATGGTGTGATGTTACAGGCCTTTCATAACATTCCAGAGTAATTAGGACATAAAATTGAACTGAAACTTTAAACCACATTTCAGCTCTGTTCTCTCTCTCTCTCTATTACTCTTCAGCAGGCAAGGGCAGTAATTTAATATTGACTTCTGGCTGCAAGATTACCATATAATCTAAATGCTAATAACAATTAAAGCACAGCATGGTGATTAAAGTGTCGCTTGGAATATTGAAAATACAGGTAATAAATGGGATAAGGATGTGAGGCAGAGTTGAGTTTAAGGACCTCTTCTGAAAGGCTGTGCTGAGAAAAACGGGCTGGGCTGGAGAAGTTCTGTGCACAGTCTGTGCTTTCATGTTTAGCCCTCCAACACAGCCTTGTTTGATGTATTTTTATTCCAGGCTCTATCATATGGAAAGCAGACCTTTGAAGCCCAAATCGGAATTCTTTTTATTTCCTTCTCCCACTTCCATAAGCAACAGTTTGTCTTGGGAGAGGTTAAGGGGATGGTTTCCCTCACAAATTGAGAGGAATATTTCCTTTTGGTAGCTCTTGTTACTGAAGTACACACTTGGGAACTTTCTAGGAGGCAGAAGAGCCATTAAAGGCAGCTAAAACAAGAAAAAAGGAAACAAAATGCAGAAACCCTTTAAAAAACCTACAGTCATGTGTGAAAACGTGTGAGATCCATTAAGCTCGGGATAAATGCACAGAACAAAAGGTCTCTGAGCTCAGCTGTTGGTTCTTCCAAAGCTCTGTTTGTGTTTCCCTTTGCTTGTAGCTCAAACCCTGAATTTCATGGATTTTTAATGGATTTATTCACAGCTGTTTAAAGGAGATGAAATGTAAGCGTTGGAGCAGCAAGGATTGTGCTGGTGGAACCTGGGGCACAGGAACTGGAGGGTGACAGGGGTGATTCAGTGGATCCAGGGTCTGCCCTGAGCCCTCAATTAATCCATTCATTTTTGTAATAATCCACTGAGGGAAAAAACTCCCTCTATAGGTTCTGATTTCTTGCAGCCGAGTCCAGCCTGGAGCCAAAGTTTGGAAAATTTTTGAGGGGTTCACTGATGACCCTGGTCAGGTTCAAAAGCCTCTGGACTTCTCTCCCTCAACTGGCTCTTTTTTACTGCTGAATTAATGCTGAGAACTGAATTGTTATTATTTTTCAATGATTTCAAAAAATAACAATTAAAACCAAAACAAAACAAAAACACAACAAACAAAAAAACCCCTAAAAACCCCAAGAAATAACAATAATTAAAAAAACAAAAAAACAAAACAAAACAAAACAAAACAAAAAAAAAAAAACAAAAACAAAAAAAAACCCCAAAATGCAAAAACTGCTTTGCCAGATTGTTCATTTCTTCCTGGTCTCTGAATTTCTCCATCTGCTGCCACAGATGCAGAGCGAGGCAGCAGTGCATGGAACAGTTGTCATAAAGCCCACAGTGACTGTCCAGGGACCCTTCCCCAGCCCCTGGCTCCTTGTGGGGCTTTTTCCAGCCTGGGTTCATTTTCTGCTCCTGGGACTCACCAGGCAGCCTGACTGATTTTGCCTTTTGTCCAATTTTTTCCCCTGTGTGTCATAGAGGAAGAAAGGGGACAAAACAAGGCTATAAAAATAAATCAATTACCATCTCTTTCAAGAAGCTTTTGCAGCTTAACTCATCCCTGTTCCCTTTAATGCTCAGAGAAGAGCAAAGATAAATAGTTGATATTATTTTGGTTTGCATTTTTTGCTTCCTCTGCTGTTCAGGTACCTTGGAATTGCCAGGGTTTATATAGGGAGGGTTGCTGCTTTGGCTCTTTGACCCTTGAATTTCTCTTTTTTTTTTTTTTTTCCCCAATCCCCTATGTCAGGATTTCCAGGTTTAGCACAAGAAACCAAAACCATCCCTATCCCAAGAGGATTTCCCTGTGGATTCCTTGTGCAGGGATCAATTAAAGACCCCTCAATCTGTCGAGCACAGGCTGAAGGTTGGGAGAAGCAGCTGGTGCTCTTAGGGTTCTATTCCTCTGCTCTGTGTCACCCCTGGTCAGTCACAAATGGCAGATCCTCCCTGGATACGGGAGGAGATATCGGAATTATCCCTCAAATCAACACTTTGAGGCTGAGGGTGTCACTGTGATGGGGATTGCAGGGAAAAAAAAAACAGTTTGAAAAGTATTAAATCCTCATTTAGGTGTCTGTGAAGTTCTTTGGCGACACAGCCTGGAGATCTCTGCTCAACTCTAACCCACGTGTCTGAATCATCCCAGAATCCTGGAATGGGTTGGGTGGGAAGGGACCTCAAATCCCATCCAGTGCCACCCCTGCCATGCCCAGGGACACCTCCCACTGTCCCAGCTGCTCCAGCCTGGCCTTGGGCACTGCCAGGGATCCAGGGGCAGCCACAGCAAATCTGGGAATTCCATCCCAGCCCCTCCCCACCCTCACAGGGCGAATTCTTTCCCAATATCCCGCCTAACCCCACTCTGGCAGTTTGAAGCCGTTCCCTCTTGTCCTGTCATTCCATCCCTTGGAAATCATCTCTCTCCATCTTCCTTGTCAGCTCCTTCAGGCACTGGAAGGCCACAGTTGGATCAACCCAGAGCTTTTCTCCAGGCTGGACAATCCCAGCTCTCCCACCAGAGCTGCTCCATCCTCTGATCCCCCTGGTGCCTCCTTGGGCTCTCTCCAGCACCTCCATGTCCTCCCTGTGCTGGCAGCAGCTCTGCAGGTGGGGTCTCACCTGAGAAGGGCAGAATCCTTTTTTTTACCTTTTCCCTTCCCTCTTGGGGCCACACCTGAGGCTTTTGGCAGAGCAGCACCCGGAGGAGCAGCAGAGAGGACCTGGGGCAGCCCATGGATCTTTGTGATCCCTGATGGAACAGGGACAAAAAATCCCTCTGTGGCTGAGTCTGGCAATCAAAGGCCCATCCGTGTGAGATGGTGCTCAAAGGGAAGAAAAGGGGGGAAATTAACTCAACATTCTTGTAACCACTTGAACAAGATGCAAATAAAATGGAGAGAGGCTTTTGTGTGTGTGTGTGTGTGGTGTTGGGGTGTTTGTGAGCTGGGATTTGCAGAGCACATCCATTATCCTTGATGAAAACGTTTTGACTGCTTTTTGTCAGAGCCCTTCTGTGCTCTAAGTGCTTCTCTTCATCATAATGGGCTTCCCTGATAGATATCCCTGCCACCGCCACCAATCCGGCTCCAAGCTTTATTCTTTCAGAATTTAAGAATGTGGGTTTTATGATAATGCTTTTCCTGTGGCTGGTGAGCAGTGCCCAGGGGTTTGAAGCATTTATTATTGTTAATAATCCATGTTTAATAGATCCGCTTTCTTCTGGAGATGGCAAAGAACTTGATCAATTTGGCAGGGGGAATTATTTCACCTGGTAATGAAATACCTTCATCTCCTGGGCCAGATGAGGAATAAGATGGGACAGAGCAGCTCAGCAGAAGAAATGCTGGGTGGTC
Source organism: Petroica traversi (assembly GCA_025920805.1). Lineage (NCBI taxonomy): Eukaryota > Metazoa > Chordata > Aves > Passeriformes > Petroicidae > Petroica > Petroica traversi. The sequence goes on along the minus strand of JAHLSL010000082.1, from coordinate 687,395 downwards.
TGTGCAGCTGAATATCCTTTGCTATTTTGGGCACCTCCCTTCATTCCAAGCAAGGAAAAAAACCAAAAAACAAACAAAAAAAATGAAGTGTGATGCAGTTGGAGATGAAAGACCTGGGGAGATGAGGAAAGGTCATTTTCCTGCCACAGCTGGATGCGTGCAAGGAGGAGGAACTCTGGTTTGAAGCCGCCTGTCAGGAATAGATTGGACAGAGCATCTTGGCCCCACGGGACAGAATCAGTCAGGAAGGCATCGCTCATCTGAGCCGGGTCTGATTCCTCCCTGGGGAGGCAGCTCCTGACGGGGCCCAGCCCAGGGGGAGGACAGGGAGATCGTGGAGAGCCCCAGGACAGGGATGTTTGATGGGGCACTCACTGCCTGTCCCCGTGCTCGTCTGGCACGAGGCAGCCACGCAGAATTGCAATTTCTGAGTCTCCTGGCGTTTGTAAGGCACTGGCAAACTCGGCTGGTTTGTCCTCCCGGGAATCACAGATTGCTCAGATGTTAAAAACGAGGTCCTTTTCTGTTAAAGTTAAAAGGTTTTTAATAAAAAAAATCAACAAGAAAAGACAAAGACAAGGCAAAGGAATTACAGCGTCCCTGGATGCTGGGTGCACTTGGCACAGAGCCAGAGCACACCTTTCTTGGAGAGAGACTTTCTTTATATACTTATTTACTGTTACAGCTTGTTGTATAATTCTAATGGAGTTCTTTTGAAGAATTCAGTTCATCTGTCCATCTGTAGAGTCCTTTGCCAATTCCCAGTAGAGGGGGGTCTCTTATCCAGGAATATCTTGATAGGAGTAAATCCCCTTGCTTGAGGGGTGGTTTGTGAGTGATATTTAACATAACAATGTTAGTTATTTCTCAACTATTAAGCAAAACTAGAATGGCTACATTTCTACACAAACACTGCTTCTACAAGGATCAATATTATACATATAGCATTCATTATTTGCTAAAAAGCAACACTATAATATGCATTTATAACATCAGAGAATGGAAAAGGGGCTTGCAGGGAAAGCACTCCCCAAAAATCCTCTGACATAAAACTGCCCTGGAACTGCAAGATCCTATTTAGGTGTTGCTGTAAAACAGGGAGCAGCGAGGTTGAGAGTCCTTGGAAAATGCCAGAGCAATGGGATATTGTCTGGATCCAGTTTTTAACCTGCACCTTTCCCGTGTGGATCTGCTCAAAGGGACCTGGGAAGGCTCATGAATGACCTGGATCATTTCTGAGGCAAAAGAACAGTGATTGTCTTCCCTCAGCACTGCTGGGAGCTGTCTGTGATCCCTAAAGAGCTGTGCAAATCCACAGTCACCCTTTTCCTTGCTCACATCAACACTCTGAATCCTTAATTTTTCTTTTAAAGACATTTCCAGTCCAGTAGGTTTTGAGCTTTGCAGCTCCATTTATCCCCCTCATGGGGTTTGTATCCATCTGACCTTGTGAGTGGTGAATTCTTCCAGAAAAGGAAGAATTGGGAAATTTTGTTTTGGTGGTTGCTAGAAATGCTGCAGTAAAAAGGAACTGATGGCCTGTGTCAATCCTCACCTTATCAGCAAAATTATCTCAGAATAAAGAAATGTCAAGGATGAGAAATATTCACCTGGTCTCCCAAATGCCATTGCTGTTTAACTGTTGCATGAGCTAATTAAAACAGAAATTTTGCTCAATTTAAGGTTAACAGCCCTGAATTTCTTTAAGTCAATGGGGAACTAATTTGGGCTCACCTGACAGTTGGATCCATTTATCTCATTATGCCTATTAATTTGCTTTGCATTGTGGTTTTTTCAAGAACTGAACCTGTCTGGCTTGACATTATTTTCCATTTTAAAACATGTTTTCTAGTATTTTATTTTCTAATTGCCATTTCATTTGTCACCTTCCCCAGCCCTGGGCCATGATTTTATCCTTAGGAGGAGCAGCAGGACGGATTTTTCAGGTACTTAAGTTTGGAAAAGTCCAGAGTTTAGAACATGAGCAACTGTTCATCAATGATTGGTTTTAATTGATTTTAAGAGCATCCCCACCTCCTCCTCTGCCTTTAGGACTCTCATCTCAGAAAAGGCTGCTTGGGAGTGGATTTATTTGTGCCCAGGCTCGAGCTGGCTGTGAGACACCACAGGGGGACGGCAGAACCAGGAAAGGTGGCCCTGACCCCCGCTGGGAACACTTTATTCCAGGCTCCAACAATTCAATATTCAAAGCAAAGCAATATTCTGAAACACTCTGAAAAGCAGCAGAGACTTTGTTCTAAAAATACCAAAGGCTTTCCATTGAGCTGCTCCAGCTGAGGAGCGTTGTTTGCTCGGAGATAATTAGCAGAGTCCTCAGAGCTTTCTCAATGGCTTTGTGAGAGTCCTGACAGCCGAAAAACACAGAAGGAATTCAGCAAGGATATTCAGGATGAGGAAAAACAGAAGGAATTCAGCAAGGCTACTCAGGACGAGGAAAAACAGAAGGAATTCAGCAAGGCTACTCAGGATGAGGAAAAACA